>CM034151.1:483130487-483730487 GCA_019776745.2 Taxus chinensis
AGGAAAATTGATTGTGAAATGGTGGAACTGAGCTAAAAGAGTTTGAAACATGATTGTAGACAGCAAAATTCATAGAGTGTGTAGAAAAAACTTGTAAGTCGTGTTGTATTCTTGTACTCTTGTCAATTAACTTGTGAATTATGAAGTAATTAGGGGAAACAAGCTGAAAGTAGCAAAATGAAGAGTTTGGATTTGGGTTTTCAAGTTTATTCTAGTATCACCAGTGACCTAGATAATGTAACAAATACAAATTTGTTAGAAATGGATTTGGGGGACTTTTCAGGATACTTCGTGCCCAGAAAAGAAGCCAATGGATGGCAACAATCAGTGACAACCATATTGCTTTGGAGGCTACTTTCCCACCTTCAATCCATGCTCCTGAATTATTTTGGTTGTGCGTTGAAAATTATGACCCCAAAAAAATGGAAGTGTTTGATGGAAGTGGTGAAAGGGTCATTAATTTAACACCTAGTGTTTTTAATACCATAATGGGGTTACCATAAGTAGATCAACTAGTAGTTACAACTATTGAAAGTGCAAAAACAAGTTATAATGCAAAACATGATGACTATGCCCAGGTATTGAATTCCCAATGGTTAAAGGAGATAAAATAATCCACCAAGAGGTTTACTAAGAAATTAACCCAAGCTCTGTTCATAAAGGAGGTTAAATATCTTATTGTTTTGTTAAGCATAATGGTTGGGTTGGAGGGGTATAAAAACTTGTAGGAATGGATTTTCCCTTTTATTTGGGGCATTTATGAAAAGAAAGGAAATTTCTGTTCGAGAAGTCTTATATCATCTTCAATTCATGCCCAGCTGATGACAATTAGAACAAAGATTAGAGTAGTTAATACAACTGACATCTAGTTCTCAATAATGTCTTTTCTCATTTACAATATTGCATGCTTTAAGTCCTTCCAAGTTCTTCCACTAAAGGCTAGCTTTTAAATCCTTAGAGTTTATGATATATACACATAATTAAGGTTTAAAAATTAGAAGGGGAATGTCTGAAAAGTAAATTATTCCTTCATTTCCCCAATTGAATGTCTTTTCAAGCCTGAATGGGAGTAATATAGACTATCCACTAAGGCAAGGGCTATGATTTTAGAATATGGTTTTCTTTTTATCCAATAACAATTTTTTACATATATTAGAGTGAGTGGGTTTGAAGGGAAGCCTTACAAATTACCAAGTTATATTGATGATAAATGGGTTCTAATGAAACTTTCAAGGTAAATTGTATCTATGCACAGTAAACTCTAAAGAAGGCATAAAACTAATATAAAATTTCCTCTCCAACTTGGGATATATTCTTGTCAAACAACAGAAAAAGCTAGGATGATGGATGGGGAAATGGAGAAATTCTAAATGGGTAACTTTGATCCAAGGCCTAACTTTGATATTCGATGGGTTGTTACCTCTGGTGAGCATGAACCTCATTTTGAGGATTATTGGATGAAATGTGTTGATGAAGAAGAGGTTAGGAAAAGGTATTTCTTCAGGATGACCTTGAGGAAAATAATTGATTTCAAAAAAATTTTGATTCCCCAAGGAGTAGAGGATGACCCAAATTTGGTAGGAAAATTTTATCTTGAACAAAATTTAGAATCAAAATCAATTACTCGTGTAGATTGGAACAAAAATGAATTAGATAACCCCCACCAAATAATTTTTGATGTCATGAGAATAAATTTAATCTGGTTAGTTGGAAAGGCTATTGATTTGTCTTTACAAAATACAAGAGTATTGAAGGATTTTAGGGACCTGAAGGCTTTGAAATATGAACTCCCTCCTTTAAGAGAGGGAGATTATACTATGGACCCTTTGAATGGTCAACCCCCTCAATTACCAAACAAGAAACCCACCACAAAAACAATTGATGAATGAATTACTGCAAAGAGCAAAACATGAACATCAATGCCTTCTTTAACTTAAAAATCATAGGATATGCTTTCATGGGAAATGCAAGATGCCACCATCACTGTAGTAGTTCCTTTACAATAAAAATAAACTAGTGTAACCAAGCCAAGAACTCTTACAACAATAATACCATGGACATTAAGCACATCTAAGTAGATGAGGGGAGATTTCCCTAATGTTGATCCAACTCTTATAGTTCAGAGTGCTAAAGGAAGAAAGGGTTCAAAAATTAAACACTTTGAAAGGGAATAAAAAATTCCCAAAGTGATGTTGCCTTCAGTGAGGTATGTTGGTATTTTAGATGGAGAAGGTGGGCATAATGCAAAGAAGGATAGGAGGAATGATCCCAAGGTAATTGAACCTCCTATTAAGACTGGAACTCATAAAAATGTTGTTACTGAATTAGCCCATCAAACATTGCCATCATAGGATCCTAAAGGTATTCATCATGATATTTTTAAACCAAAACCTATTGTGGATCCATCTGCATTTCCAACTAGAATACTATTAGGGATGATTGAAGGTGCCCAAATATTTAGCCAATCAGGTGGTGTTGCAACAAGTCATATACAAAAAGAGCTAGTTATAGTGTAGCCTGGTATGAAAGATGACATCAAGGAAGAGTTACCACAAAAGAAACCACAAAATTAGATTGAAATAATTAGTGTGGAGGAACTTAGGGATAGTCCTTAATTTAAGATTGAGGATATCAGAAGTGAATTTCATACAAAAAAAAGGTGGTAGTGTCTCTTTTGAAGATATATAGAAGCTAGATATTGGTCAACATCTAAACATTGAAATGGAGGCCCAACCCTAAAATACCCAATTTGAAAAGGTATCCCCTCATGTGAAGGGAAAGGAAATCCTTCAAGCATCTATGGATCAAACATCTACCCTAGATGTCACTCTCATTATAATTCAACCATCTAAAAGTGTAGAGAAAACATAAAAAAGTGAAAAAGTTCAAGCTAGACTGACCCCATATAAAAGCAAAACTGAAGCTGTGAGATATACAAGTACCCCTATCAAGGGTAGTGCTGTAGTAAGTACAAAGGTTAATGATGACAGAAAAAATCAAGGCTCAATTTCCTAACCCCAATCAATAGATCAACAAGAAGAAGACCTTACAAATCAAAAGAAGGGTGAGGGAAACTACCAGATTGACGTGCCTACTACAAAGCCACTTTTGGAAAGTGTCATAAAGAACAAGGAGAAAATTGAAACTCCAAGATATGACAAAGAAGCCCCAAAAGAAACAGAGAAATCAGTTTTTGCCCCATCAAAAAAATTAGAGGAAGAAATAAGAAAGAAGGCCACTGCTACAAAATATTTAACAAAAAGTGTAAGTGTGATAGTTACACTTGTTGATATCTTGAAGGGAACATTAATTCCACCTATTGGTCCAATGGAAAGTAATGGTCAAGAGGAGAAATCATTTATTGATAAAAAAAAATTGTAGAACATCAAACAACCTCAAACCCTAGAACAAATTGAATGACAACCAGAAAAGGAGGAATTTGATACAAAAAGAAGATAGTAAGAGTGGATGTGCTACATACAGAAACACCCATATCCCAAAATACTCAAGAAGAATCCATAAAAATGGTAGTGTTTTCATAGACTACAAACATCACACGAACAAGAGTAAAAGTTGGTAATGCTCCCATGGCTGGCTAGTTAGGAGGATTTCTACAACAAAAAGAAAAAGGAAAAGAAGTTGTCCAAGGAGGAGCTTTAGAAATTATCAACATTGATTTGCCAAAACCCACAAAGGATTCAAAGAAGGAAAGATTTATAACTCAAACACATATTTATAGGAAAGGGTTTAAAACTATGGATATTGCATCTCCTCACCTAGGGATCTCAAGAGATAAAATCATAGTCAGTGACTATCACATCAAGAAAATCCAGTTATGTAGACCTATAAGGGAAATCCTAAAACAAGACATAAAAAATAGTAGTTGAGGGTCTTTCCTAAAGAGTTGATGAAGATAAGGTAAGAAAAAAGTAACTAAAATACTAAGTGAAAGCTTTAACTTTGTGCTTGTAGCAGTTAGTTGGGTCATCAGGGGAAAATCAAGAAACTACTACTGCTATCACTCCAGAGGTTGTGGGAAGTATAGAAAAGGCTATCAAAATGGTCAAGGTTTTGGATATCTTGATTGAAGACTTATCTGAAAGAGGGAAGAAGATTTTTGAGAAGGAAAAAAAGAGGTATGGGGAACTTACCACAAAGCTCAGTGATATTAATGATTTAATTGAATAATGTGAAAATGAGCTATTCTACTTTGAAGGGATTCTTCCCAAGTTAAACATTATCAACCAGCTTGATGAGAATATAGTTGAAAAAGGGGAATCTTGCCACTAAATAAAATGGGACCTCAATATGCTATGGAATATTTGTCCAAAATTAGGATAACGTTTGTGGATTAGGTCAAAGGAAAAATGGAGGTAGAAAAAGAATGGATTGAGAAAAGCATTAACACCATAAACATGAAATTGGATACCATGGTATTTGATAAACACAAAACTAGTTATGGTGACTTGAAGATTGATTTTCTGGTCACTCCTTTGAAAAATACATCCATGAGGAGAACTATTCATATGTTATTATTAAGAGGCTAGTTTATGAGGAGGACATAATTGCAGAGTTCAAAATAAATTCAAAGGAATATAAGAGAAGAATGGAAAAGTGTTTGGATGTACTAATTAGGGAGTATTTAATATTCCAACACCACACATGCCTATATGAAAATGATATAAGGTAGTTGTTCCAGAGATATGATGCATACAGGGAGAGACAACCAGATAAAGAAGAAGATGACAAAGATGAAGATATGACCATGTTGACCAGTGAGCAAGCTTAGGCTTGTTTTTCTTAACAAATCTCAACTTTTCATAATTGATACTCTTGTTTTATGATAGTTAAACATTACTTTGAATTGTTTATTTCAAGTATGAATGCAACATGATATAATACATTAGAATTTTATGTTTCTTTAATAGAATTCAAACTCTATTATGAAGATGTGAGTTATTGTAATAGTTTGAATTTTCTGTATTTATGAAAAAGAAATATAAGGTTTTATAGGGTCCCCAGCCCATGGAAAATTTACATACATTCTTGGGAATTACATCAAAAAGAAACTAGAGATAAAGACACTTGTTCATCTTCCACTACCACAAAATCCTCACTAAAAGGAGGAATTTTGTTAAAAATCATGTTCTTCCTTTAGAAAAAATCCCAAGGAAAATTTTCGTAAACTTGTGAAAATCGAGGATTATAGAAATTCAAATTGGTGGATATTATTTGGTTTGTAGCTGACTTATTCACCAAAAAATTCAACCAACATGTCCCTTATACTATTCTTTTCTCCTATATTTTACACACATAAGAGCTTATGAATGTAATTTTCCATAATTTCGAATCATATCGTGCACATATTTGCCGAAGTAAACATAAGAAAATTCAAAATCCGCAACCTTCCAACTCTGAGAGTCTGAGCCTTCTAACTATGAGTTGTCCAACTATGAGCCGTCCAAATCTGAGACGTCCAAACCTAAGCCATCTAACCCTAACCCACCTAACTCTAAAATATGAGTCGTCCAACCTCTTAGTCATCCAACTTTGATATTCCCAACACTAATCCATCCAACACCGATCCGTCCAACTCAAACTCTGATCCATACAACTTTGATCTGTCTAACTCTAATATGTCCAACTCTAAGCCATCCAACTCTGATCCATCCAAATTTGATCCGTCCAACTTTGATCTGTCCAACTCTGATCCGCAAAACTCTGATCCTTCCAACTTATAGCCATCTAACGCTTTGTCATCCAACGGTCATCCCCCTAGTTTTCCAACCTATTAGCCATCCAATAGTTATCCATCTAACCCCAAGTTGTCTAACCCTATGCCGTCCAACCCCTTAGTTGTCTAACCCTGAGCCCTCTGACCCATAAGGCTTAAGCCATCTAATAACGTAGGAATCCAACCCCTCTATCATGATCCATCAAACCACTTATTGACTTAGTCGACTAACCCTTGACCGTCCAACCCTAAGGGCCTAAGCAGTAAGCAGTCATGGATACTAGAAATCAGGGCAAGAAGATTACAAATCAAGCCAATTCAAAAAAGGGTGCAAATACTTTGCTTGGATATTTTGGAAAATCACAAAAATTAAGTCGGTTTCTCCATCAGCTGAAAATATCGGTATGTGGCACTTTCTATTTATTGGTTATTTAATTTTACAAAATTTAATAATTATATTTATCATACTCTTCTTGGAACTCTTTGTACTCTATAAAAATTTAACTATAGATAAAATTAATACTAAATAAGTAACAATTTTATAGAATTATTTACAGAACTTTTAGAAATACCTTCACAGAATAATCAATTTAAAGATATCGATGATCCATTATATGTTGAGGAAAACATTCCGTCCCTTGATGAGTTATAAGTACAAAAAAAATCATCAAATTCTCAAAGTACACCGGCAGAGGAAGCTTCTACTCCAAGTTCTAGTTCCCTAAAAAGGAGACATGAGAATCAAAATATTCCTAATGATAGCTCAGATGCAGAAGTTAAATCCCAAGAAAAAAAAATTTCAGAAGAATGAGGGAAAACTAGACAATTGGAAGAAAATCCCAGTTCGAATGGGCTACAAAATATCATTTTATTGAACCTGTGTACACTGAAAATTGGAATGTTGTTCCAACACAATGTCGATGAAAAATATGTGGTTAGAAATAGGGGAAGGATCACATGATGCAGCTCAAACTGGACACAATTGAAAAGCACTGTGGGAAAATATACATTTCCCAAAAGCTAAAGGATGGTAGCATAGTTAGAACACATAAATGGAAAGATGCAAAAGATTTTTTACATGTCAAATACGCATAAGAGTATGAAAAGGAACAAAAACCTATCAAATATATAAATGAAAAAGGTGGGACCATAATATCTAGATTGAGAAAAGGTATGGAGGTAGAAATGGAAGCAAAAGGTATTTAGTTTGCTACCATATTTCATATAATGAAAAGGGGAAGAACGATGTTAGATTTCAGAGAAAATAAAATTTTGTATCAAGTTATTGGTCTACAGAATGTTCCTCAATCTCATTGGTTAGATACTAGTGGTTGGGAGATTCCAAAATGTCTATTTATGGTAGAAAATGAGGATCTGAAACTATGTGTTCAAAAGGAAAAGTATATTTCCCTTTCATTAGATGAGGTTACTACAGTTGATAATACTTCATTGATATGTATTCATGTTTACACATTTTCTAATGAAATAAGGACTCCACACCTCTTAGAAATTCATAAAATGACTGATAATTGTTATTCTGAATATATATATTAATTCGTGGTGTCAAATCTAAAGGATATCGTTGGAATAGATGAATTTTTCATTGTAAAAAAATAGTTTGTATCGAAACCGATGGTGCAACTGTAATGCAGGGAGCCAGAAATGGTTTGTGTGTTAGAATTTAGACAACTATTGCTCTGTATATGGTTTTTGTCCACTGCATAGTTCACATAATGAATCTCACCTATAAAATTGTGAGCACATTTGAAAATTTAGCTAAAGTCGAGGAATTGATACGTGACCTACATGCCTATTATTCTAGCAATCCGAAGAGATTATTTAGAATTTCAAAAAGTTTCTATTGGACTGACAGAGGGAAAAAAACTTCTCAAAGATGTAGATACCATATGGATATCTATGTATGGACCTGCGTGTAGAATATTTAATGAATATCCTTCACTGAAAGGATTTCTATTTAAATACCATAGGGATGTAGATAAAGATAAAGATCTATTGTGCCATCTAACTGACATAGAAAATTTAATCACACTCTGCTGTATTTTTACCATGTTGAGGGAGCTTAATATTTTAATGAATCATGCACAAGATCATTGTTTCTACATTACAGACTTCATAAGACTCAGAAGACGTTTTTGCAAGAGTTTAGAAAGTTTATATATTTCTGATGGGAGTTTTCAGGGTGTTACTTTTGAAAACTAGAATGCATTGACAAATTTGAAAAATTCCAAGTTCTTCTTAAAATACAATATACATGATCATCCATGTATAATAGCACATGTAAGAGAGATTCCACTTTATACGTTCCAAAAAAGAGTTGATATGGCTAACTCAAAAATAGAAGTACAAGTGACAAAAAAATTATATGATGTAGTATTAATGGAAACTAGAAATAAGTTGAGAAAGATCTCTTAATCATTAGCTAAAGAGATACATGAAAGATTCAAAAATGATAAAATACTTGAAGCAATGGGATTTGTAAATCTGCAGTTTTAGAATTTTTTAGGCGGCAAACCATACACATCTACCAGTCCTTTATTTATCAAAAAAATGGGTGATCTAATTGATCATTTCTCTAAGACTGAAGAGATAAATGGATTTTCTTTAGAAGGTATTTTGAAAAGAAAACTACTTAGTTCATAGTCAATGGTTTTTCTAATACTATGATATGAAAAGTTCAGCTTCTACAAAACCCATAGAATTACAATGCCATGAAAAGGATTTAGAAGGAAATATGTTCCAATAGTATTCTAAGTGAAGATTTGAGCGAGTATATTAAGTTGTATGATCTCTGCCAAATAATGATTTTGGGTTCAGTGGAAGATGAGAGGGTTTTCAGTGCATTATCCTTTTTAAAGTTCAAAGTTTGAAACAGCTTGGATAGGAATCTAGAAATCTGTCTCAGATTGTATGTTTCACGTTACTCAATGGAGTATTTTCCTTATGATAGAGCACTGACATTGTGGAATTCACTAGTAGAAATAAGATGAGTTAGTAATATTCTACCTGACTCATGGGATCAAGACACATCAATAGATCATGCTACAACTGATTTCTAAGACACAAATGAAAGCTTTGCTCCAGGACGGTTCCAATTCACCTAGATTACAAATTTTCTATTGGAACAATGTCGTTATATGTTTCAATTATCCCATTTGTATTTGATATTTGGTTTATTTAGCATCAACTAACTTTCAATTGAGAACATTTCTGATTGTAGATCCAGGGAAAGTTATCTTACAGCTATCTGATCATCACATTCGGTGTAAATTATATAGACCTGTAGTAGATAAATGCCCATATAAATGTATAATAAATGATCTCATCTTACTCTCCTTTTTATTAATTTTGATTGCATTTTGTGACTTTTGTTTTGATTTGATATGAGTTAGGATGTAATTGTATATTTTTTGATTGATTATGATTCTAACATTTAAAAGATCTAAAATTCCTAATGAAATGTGTTGGAAATTTAGTTTTGTAATAAAGCTAGGTATAATCGGTTGAAGAAATGAAGTATGTAGCGTTCAACATGTTTTCGGTAACATCTGTTCTAATACAGCTCAGTTCCAAAAATTCCAAGCTAGTTCCAAAAATCCATTACACATTCATCATCTATTCTGGAACTTTGGACTTAGGAAATCCAATATTTAGTTCCGGAAATCTCATACTTAGTTCCAGAACTCCTGGGTATAGCTCTGTAACTTTCATGGTTTTGATCTTTAATGATTTCCTTTGGTTCTCGAACTTCTCTGAAGTTCAGAACCGATGGAATATTATCTATTCTAAACACATCCGGTGATTTAGCATCAAGGACCCTTTCAATCAGGAAAGGATGAGAAGATTTCTAATCACAGATCCAAGGATAATTATCTTACAGTTGTCTAATCAGCCACAATCTGAGTCAACATCTATTTTGGGCACGATTCAATTTTATCAGAATCATAGAGACAACTATGATTGTAAATGTATATATAAGAATACCTGCAGTAGATAAATAGAGAGAATAGAGAAGATAGATATAGAATATAGAATAAGTAATACAGAATCACAGTACACACATCTATTATGTTTTGTAATACCAAATGTTTTATCAATAAATAGTCATTCCTATTTGAGATAATTCTAAGTTGTTAAATCCTTATTCAAGGAGGAGTAAGGGCCCACTCCCCCAAGGACAAGATATCTGTCTATTTGGTATTTATATTTCCTAAGAAAATAGTTTAGATCTTTTAATTTTGTATCACTTTTAATTCTTCTAGTTAGACTCTGTTGTATATTTGTTCCTGCAGGTGTCTAGATAGATTCTTATTCTTCTTGCAACCGTTTTTAAGAACTCTAAGTTGTGTGCATTTATTTCCAAAAGCAAGTGTGTTTACTTTCAAAAACAAGTGTGTTTATTTCCATTCTGCAAAGTGTGTTTCCTTTCAAAAAAAATTCATAGTATGATTTAAATAAAGTTTTTACCAAGAAGTCCTTAAGACATTGAAAAGATCCCCCAAAAAATACAAAAATAACTACAGTCAACTACTAGATCAATAGGATTACTCTTGTTGCATATAGCTTTAGACACACCCCTGGTTTGAATATGACATCAACAAGAAGTTGATTAAATGAAGGGAATAATGACACCCATCATTTTTGGCATCGTTTCTAGGGAAACACTAGCTGAAATTTTATAATTAGGTTTCAGTAAGAGAAAAAATCATACATCTAGTAGTTGAAGGATCTTCCCTACTATATCATTAAATATATGAGTAGACCAAGAGACTCAAAGGGTAGATTCCTCCCAAGAACACCTTCACAAGAATTCATAACATCCTCTAGTCTAAATATGGAAATTGATCAAGAATTGGAGGCACCATCATCCCCTGTTATATAAGAAATAGAATTGTCCACCTTTGGAATTCTTAGATCAGTCACCTGAAGGAAGTAGAACTTTTAGGAGAAGGATTATTTCTCAAGATCCATTTAGGGTGAGTTTTGATTCTCAATTGAGTAGTCAACCTCCTACTCCTGATTTTTCACCTTCCATAAGGCATACCGCATACCACATTGATTGGGAGGAAAATTTAGAAAATATTTTTAAAATGGCATGAGAATCTGAAAGAGAACTTGATATGACCTTTACTTATCCAATCCAATTAGGTGATGATGATACACCAATGAAAAATATCTCATCTACACATTTACCCACATTTAGAGGGATGTCATTTGAAGACCCTGACCAATTTCTGTTTGAGTTCAAGGTACTATGTCAAACCTATGACTACAAAATGGATAATAAAAAACTCAAGTTGTTTTCATCCACTCTGAAGGATGCAAAAATGAGGTGGTTCATGGGATTACCATCCAAATCTATTACCACTTGGGCACAAATGGAAACTACCTTCCTAGAAAAATACTAGGATTATTGTAGAGGGAGAAATAGGAAGGAATAATTCTTCAAAATCAAGCAAGAGGAGGATGAAAATATAGAAGACTATTTAGATAGATTCCTCTTTGTGAGAAAAAGGTGTGGATTTTTACTTCAAGAGGAGTTAAGTAAAACCATTTTTCTTAAGGGTTTGGATGATGAATCTAGGGAATCCCTTAACTTGATAGGAGGTGGAGACATTGATCAATTAAGGATGAATGAAATTAAGGAGATTTGTAGAAGCTATTCCAGAACAAGGGGTGGACCTAGAAAAGGAAAATTAGTGAAAAGTCTGAATCCAAATATGAACAAACTAATGGATGAGTTAGTGAAATTTAAAACAAACATTTTAGTTCAATTAACCTCTACTATGGATGGATTACAAGCTAAATAAAATGCCAAAACTAAACCATTGGCTATGTATTGTCCTAGATGCAAGAAGAAGCATGTAATAAGAGACTGTCCTTTGGATAAAATGAAAGTATGTCTTATCTACGAATCTAAAGAACATGATACTGATGTTTGTTCTCTACTGCCATTCATAAAGAATTAGCTTAAACAAACCAGTACATCATTCACAATAGAATAATTGAATTTTGTTTCAGAGACAACCTCACCAAGGGTCAGTTTATGTCAAGATCAGTTCCTAATCCCTGGACAATGCCATGGGCTACTCAGACAATACCAAAAAATTGGGGGACAACCACTTTGGGTACCTCAACCAACATGGAACCCTTAGGATTGGGAAAATCAAGCTTGGTATGCTTAGGGACATCAACAACCATGAGCTGGTCAAGGAAATCCTTATGCTTGGTCACAACCTAGATGGAACCCTAGTAATTATGCTCAAGGAAAAACATATCCAAATCAGAATCAACAGGCCATCATGGGATCCCTACACAGAATTCAAAAATTGAGAATATAGTCCAAATGTAAATACTATCACAGCCAATAGCAAACCCAAGAAACAAACAAACAACTCCTATTTAAGGAACAAAACTAGAAAAATCAGTTGATCTACATGTCATGGATTGTAAGGATATTCAAACTAGATATGGGAAAATAATTAACAGTCCACCTGTTATAATCACTGAAATGACAGAAGAAAATGAAACCCCTAGTACTTTTGTTCCAAAAGAGGATATAAAAAGAAAAGAAAAGGATCCAGATAGCGACACTACTGAGACTCCATTTCCAGAGAGATTTAAAGAAGCTATAGAAACCAAGGAGTCTGAATTGGTACAAGAACTAAGGAAATTGAATATTGAAATACCACTGTTACAAGAAATTAAGGACATTCCAGAATTAAACAAATTAATCAAAAATCTTATGTTTGAAAAATCCTGGAAGGAAGAAACAGTACCCCAAGACTATCAAAGTAGATGGGAAACTTGCTGATTTATTAGCAGGAAAACTTTTACTTCCCAAATACAGAGATCCTCAAAGTCCTGTTATTTCTATCTCTATAGGAAATAAGGATATACATAACATTTTGGTAGATTTGGGAGTGGCTATAAATGTAATGACAATGGACACTTTGAAAACATTACCATTAACGGGTATACAACCTACTAATACCATATTGCAGATGGCAGACTAGTCTGTAGAAAAACCATAAGGGATTATTGAAGATGTGGCAGTTATGGTGGAGTCATGAGAATATCCAGTTGACTTCCTTATACTACAGCCAAAAGGTAAAACATTGGGTTATCCCATTATTTTGGGTAGACCATGGTTAGCCACAGTTGTTGCCTTAATTGATTGCAGGTTAGGTGATATGACAATCTCAAATGGTAAGAAATCTAAGCAAATTTCCTTATATCATTCTGCATAACCTTTTACTAACAATCAAGGAAAATTGTGGGTTGATTCTCTTGATACTAATAAGAAAAAATTGTCTTCTTTGGCTATGATCACATTGCAGGATCACATAAGAGAAGTATAAGAGATGATTAATCCACCATTGAATGAGCACCAACTGTCCTTGAAGTAATCAAAAATAGTTTCAGAACCTACGACCATAGTTCCAGAACCTGAATTTGTTCCGAAACTAACTTTAGTTCTAGAACCAACACATGAAGTTCCAGACCATCATTTGGCTAAAACATTGGTTCTCTGTGATTGGAAATAATTTTTCTCCAGAGGAACAAGATTTCTTATGGGGAGAGGAAGAATCAATAGCTTCAGTTTCAAATACATCAGGGAATGGTGAAGAATTTCTTGAAAGTAGCAGTGACGAAGAGTTTGACCTACAAAGAGATAAGTATCATAATTTGATTCTCATTACTATCCTTTTCCCAGTATTCTATCTCAAGGAACTTTTGGAGATGTTTCTACATATCATATGTTGTTACCACATGCATGTCCACTAAATACTTTAATGGAACCCTTTCAACAAATTAGTTCATCACACATTGGAACCAAGCATGTTGAGATTCCCCAAAGAAGGAAAATTCATAAGAGGTCAAGGAAAATCCTAGAGGGAAGGAGTGAATAGGAAAATATGGAAAAAGAAGCTACTAATATTTTGGGTAGCATGGCCATGACTCCTCCTAAACCAATCCAAGCTTGAGATGGAAAAAGGAGATGAGAGACTTGAGGAGTAGGATTTTCAATAATTGGCTGAACTCATCAACATTAACTATATGCAGAAGAAGAGTTAGCATCCTGGAGATGAAAAGGTAAATTTCCATAGTTTTTGATAGAAGAAGAATTCTCAACTCCCCAAGAAATCCTTCAGAGGAAGAAGAAAAATATCAGGTTAAACAAGCTCTATTCTTGTCTAGATCAGAACTCATTATCAGGGAAAAGGATGAGGAATTGGATTACCTCAAACTCAAATTAGAACAGAGGGAAATGCTCATTGGAGAGCTAACAAATTAGTTTGTAGTCAGGACTGAGAAATTATTAGTAATTAAAAAACAACTGATAACTATAAGGAAGAGGAAGAATATCAAACTTCTGGATAATAGAATGTTGTGTCCACAGTCTTTGCATAGACTCAAGTCCTAACTAATTTTCCACTCAAACAACTATGGAATGACACTTTCAGGGAACTACAGAAAGCTAAAACATAAAATGAAGATTTGAAGACCAAGATGGAAGAAGAAAAGAAGAAAATAAAAGATTGGGAAGAAAAATTTTATGAGGAAGAAGGAGACAATGATAAATGTCTTGCAAAAATACAGATGGTCTGCATTATGAGTGAAAAATTACCTTTACTACTAGCAGGCCCTCTCCTACATATAGTGTGTTTTTGGAAGAACAATTCCTTCACTTGTAGCTGTTAAGGATTGTATGTGGAATTCCACATGAACTAAAAGATGAATCTGAATTCATGACAACTTATTCTTTAGGTAGTCCTAAGCAGAAAAATCTTCTGTGTTTCTTTTTTATTCTATGAATTCTATCTTTTTAGTTCATTTGATGCTAGAAAAAAAAAAACACTTGGGATTTATGATCAATTTGTATGTGGGGGAAATTCAAATGAGAAAGATGCATTTTTATCTGTTCTGTAAATGAAAGGGATTATGAGCATTTTTTATTGAAAGCTATTACTCAACTGGTCTCTGTTCTCCATATGAGGGCTCACTATGGTAAACCTTCTGCCTTCTTCATACATTTTAGAACTCATTCCTTTGATGAATGATTCAAGATACATTATTTTTCTAGCTTACAAAAAAGTATTGATACCTGTAACTCCTATGAGGAGGAGAAGTTTGATATATATTTATGAGGGATGCTTGAAAAGGTGGGAACTTCTTATGGTTTCCTTGAGAAGAAGGGAAGTAATATCCCCTACAAATCTGATCTAGAGTTTAGAAAAGAAAAAAGATTTATGCACAATAATTCCTCATATCAATGAGACCTATGGGCACATATGGATGGGAATGTGAACAAGGACCCCTATACTTCTCACCCCCATGTATCCTTGGAAAACATAGAGAACCTAAATATCCTACTCAGATTTGAAGAGTGGTAGAGGAAAATAGAAGTAGGAGAAGGCTACAATACCTCTAAGTTTAAGCATTGGAAGATCCAGTTTCAGCCATTTGATCTAAGCAATCAAATGGAATGCAGAAAATATAACCCCAATTTTGAAGAATAAATTTTGTAAAAGGGACTTACAAACAAGTAAGTACATCTGAAATGATTAGGTCATAATATGCCCATTAAATTTACAATAAATGATCTCATCTTACTCTCCTTTTTATTAAGTTTTACTACATTTTGTGACTTTTATTTTGATCTGATATGAGTTAGGATGTAATTTTCTATCTTTTGATTGATTGTAATTATAACATTTAAAAGCTCTAAAATTCCTAGATGAAGTGTGTGCTTGGAAATTCAGTATTTGTAATAAAGTCAGGTCTAATCGGTCAAAGAAATGAAGTATGTAGCATTCAGCATGATTTTCGGTAACATTTGTTCCACTATGAGCTTAGTTCTGGAACTTCCAAGATAGTTCTAGAACTCTATTACACATTTATCATCTAGTTTCAGAACTTTTGGACTTAGTTCTAGAACTCCAGTATTTAGTTCCAGAATTCTCAGACTTAGTTTTGGAACTCCTAGGTATAGCTCCGGAACTCTCATGGTTTTGATCTTTAATGATTTCCTATGGTTTTGGAACTTCTCTGAAGGTTACTGGAATCTAATGGAATTTTATCTATTCTAACCACATTTGGTTATTTATCACCAACGACCCTTTCAATCAGGAAAGGATAAGAATATTTTTTATTACAAATCCATGGATAGTTATCTTATAGTTGTCTAATCAGCCACAATCTGAGTTAGCATCTATTCTGGGCACGATTCAATTTCATCAGAATCGTAGATACAACTATGATTGTAAATGTATATATAAGCAGACCTGCAGTAGATAAATAGAGAGAATAGAGATAGATAGATATAGATATAGATATTAAGTAGATACATATCATAAGTACATAGATCCAGTATGTTTTGTAATACTGAATGTTTTATCAATAAATAGCCATTCCTGTTTTGAGATAATTCTAAGTTTTTAAATCCTGATTTAAGGAGGAGCAAGTGCCCACTCCCCCAAGGACCATGATGTTCATCTATTTGGTATTTATATTTCCTAAGAAAATAGTTTAGATCTATTAATTTTGTATCACTTTTAATTCTTCCAGTTAAACTCTGTTGTATACTCATTCCTGCAGGTGTCTAGATTAGATTATTATTCTTCTTGCAACCATTTTTAAGCACTCTAAGTTATGTGTGTTTATTTCCAAAAGCAAGTGTGTTTATTTCCATTCTGCAAAGTGTGTTTCCTTTCAACAAAGCTTTCAGTGTGTTTTCTTTCAGCAAAGTTTTGATAGTATGATTTAAATAAGGTTTTTACCAAGAAGTCCTTAAGACATTGAAAAAATCCCCCATAAAATATAAAAATAACTACAATCAACTACTAGATCAATGTGATTACTCTTGTTGCATATAGCTTTAGACACACCCCTGATTTGAATATGACATCAACAAGAAGTTGATTAAATGAATGTAATAACGGCACCCATCATAAATATTTAAAAGAAAAAAAATCAATTAAATTTAAAGAACTTTCAATAAATTTAAATATTGATGTATTTCATACAGAGATTACAACTTTCAATAAATGCAATATTATATTTGTATTTATTTGATCCTTTTCCATTTGAACAATGTCATTATATATTTCAATTATCCCATTTGTTTTTTATATTTGGTTTTCAAATTCAGACCAATATAAGGAGACATTTGTCTTTTATATATGTTAATTGATTTATTTTACATCTGCAACAATCAGAAACATAAATATTTTAAAGAAACAAAATCAAGTAAATTTAAGAAACATTTACGTAAACAATAAAAAAGAAACATAGTTTGTATCAACAACATATAATAACATTGTACAATTATAATTTCCAAAGTTCTTTTGAAATCAATCTCTCATGTGGTGGATTAGTTTATGAATAAAAGTACAAATTCATAAAGTATTATCGGCCAATACAATTATAAAAAGGGGTTTGTCATAACATATCAAATCTTCTAGACAAGTTCTGTCATATAAAGACACATTACGAGCTCATCCTCTTTTCTGCCTATGATTCAATATCATAGTTGTCCTTACATCTGCCACATGGAATAAAAAATAAAAAGGGGTTGGACACTATCTTTTAATTCCTACGCCAGTGTCAGAATTGTGACAACACACCTGTCACATGGTGAAATTTACTAACATATATTATTTTATGTTGTAGGTGAGGCTTGTTATTTTTCTTGTGTTAGAGGTGGAGGATTCTACTACATCTGTGCAGAGCTATCTTCTATAACTCTTTATGCCTGCAGATCTCATGTTGTGATATTTATATTCTCTAGAATATTTAGCTACTCTCGTGCTACATCTCTTGCAGAAAAAAGTGTTGCATATGCATCTATGTTTTCCTTTAGTAAGACTTTTGGATCCATATTATTATCCTTTATTATCATTCTCAATGTATTATTTTGTTTATTTATAACAATGATTTTTTACTCCAACTGTGTAAATGAATTTAGGCTTTTGCGGGCATTCTTCAAATGTGCTTCAAAAATAGATACTTCTTTCTTTAAATTTTCATATTTTGCCTATTAAAAAAATATTTAATTTTTAGTGTATTAGATAAAATGAAAAAATCTATTGTAGTGCTTATAAGATAAGGATTTTTCATGTAAAACTAAAAGCCCACTCACAATAGCTTTTTCTTTTTCAACATTTGCTATTAAGGCATTTGTCTTGTCTTTAGCCCATTTATTGTAGTAAGCGTGTGCTTCGGCATTGAGATTCTTCAACCTATTTAGCATTATGTCTATAATTTCATCATTGTAGTCATTACTATATGAAATAGTCCATGACTGATCTTTGTTGAGAAAAACATCCTGCCATGCTGATTGGCTCTCTACGACAGTGAATAGTGCATTCCTTTTAGCATGATTATGGTATCGTGTATTTATTTCTTTTATCAAATTTTTTACTCTCCTCTCCCAAGACCACACCAAATCCACATTAGACATCACAACCTCTTGAATTATTGCCCCCATACTATCTGATATCATATTTTCTAAAATAAAATGTGTCCTTTCATCATTAGTTTGTGGAGCATTTCTTGGAGGAGGAGAGTCACTTCCCTGTATTGAATGCACATTTTGTTGTGGTTGAGGCGGTGTAGATTGAATCATATCATGGGTGCCAAAATAGTTACCCTTGTTTGCATCACCACTTTTGAAGCCCAAATAATCCTCGTCAATGGCGATGTTGTTGAAAAGTTGTGTAGTTGTTACACTTAAAACACCACCTATTGAAAGTCTAGGAAATTTTGTGGTAGCGGGATGAACTGTTCTTATTGACTCTGCAGGAAACCTTATATTCTTTCCTGTAGTTCTTTTTTTTTGTTTGGACTAGATGTGTTGGAGGTATTGGTGGCTTCCTTTTAAGCGGAATGTGCACTGAAGCCACATTACATGCATGAAGCAAAAAAAAAATTATCAGAATATTACGGTTGTGCTTTGTAAATGCTAAAAAATTGTAAAGAAACAAAACATGTTATATATTATACATTACAATATACCTTTCATAGACAGAGACACAATCGTGACATTTCGATCTTCAAATCCAGAATGAGTTTGATCTTCATCTTCAAACTCAATAGTTTTTTAATACAATAAATGTATAAAAGAATAGTAGAAATATTAAAATATAGTAGTACATACATAATCTATATTAATTGTTTGAATTAATTATTTATATAAAAAGATAACATCATACCTGAAGCTAAATGTGATGGTAAACATGATGCGCATATCAAACCCCAAGGTCAATTTTGACGAGGAGGTCTTACTGGTGTTGATTTTGTTGAATCCATGTCAGAATCAACAAAGACCTCTAGAGGGGATTTACCTCTAGCAATTGCCTCCTTATGAGATGTTGCAGCTATAATTTTTCTCTGCAAAATAAAATTGCACATTTATTATATTATCCAAAAATATTGAATTTGAAATCCTTAGAACAAATAAAAATTAAAAGTAACTGTTACCAAATTACTTGTTGTTCTTCGAGAGTAAGACCAACCATTTAATCATTGATTACAATTGGAATTTTATCTTGCGAAATTTCATAGTACGCTTCATAATAAAAAACAAGAATATAATTGCAATAAGAGAATACAATCCTAGATTTATCAAATTGATTCACTTTGCGGGCATGTGAGATATCTATTTTTATTTTGTTCAAAAAATAACTACACCAATCAAATTGTTTCCCTGTTAGTGTCTGTGATAAATATTGAACTACCCAATATGGAATGTTTGTAGATCTACCCTGTAAAATAATCGTTGCTTGAAAAAGTAACGCAACTACAATAAAGAATTTTTTTGCAATACCTTGTAGAAGAAGGCCTCTCAATGAATGATTAAGAGGAGCTGAAATAATAGAGAATAAATGTTAGAGCCTTGGGTGGTCTCGTAATGTTGAGAACAAAATCATTTGAAAACAATAAACTTACCATCAACCTGTACATTGTAATGAGACTCCAAAACATTTTTTTCTTTGTCTGTAAGAACCTTTGTAGCAATGGCCAACTTATTTTTGAATGGTAAACCTATGAACTGATGTACGTCCTCAGGTTCAATTGAGAAAGAAATTTGATGATGTCTCGAATGCACGAGGAGAACAGAAAATTTACCATCATTCTCGTTGTAAGAGGTGAGAAAGTAATTGTTATCCAAATATCTCTCCTAGCGATTTGGATAACTTATATACACATTCTGACCCTAGGTTATTCATTGAAAAATTACGTGTGCTCCAAATCACTTGGCACATTCCTTTGGTCGCAGTTTACCTGCGCGCCCCTTTCCTTTTCTCCTCCACTTCTCTCTTGTGCCAACTTTCCGTGCATTCACCTTCTTCTGAGTCAGTTTCTTCCCATCCCGCGTGCCTCACACTTACTACTAAGTCCTTGGCCCTTCGTGCGCTACACCCATTACTTTGTAATAGTTACACCTTAACCATACGTTCTCTGCTCACCGGTTTGCTTCATCTCCCCACGTGCATCGTGTGTGCCCCCTTCATGCCTTCCTCTGATTTCTCTACGTGCCCTTCCCTCATACCCTTCTGTGCCAGATCATATTTTGACACACTTAAGTGTGTCATGCACAACTAGTCAAGCGTGCTAATAGGGTGCGGAATCCTTGCAACAAATCTGTAAGCAACATGTGGCATAAATGATAAATAGTTTTACATTTGGCCACCATCTCAGCTAATCAGCGCATGCCACGTGTTTTGCGTACAAAGACAACTATGACATCTTTTGACATCCATATCTTCTGATACATAGCTTAGATTGGTGCATGCCTAAACTTGTCAGAGAGCTACTGACATCAGCTAAAGTGCCAAAAAATTAAAAATTCAAATTCTGGCGGATCTGGTAGGTGAGAAACAGGAAAACATCTCTCTAAACATTGATGAGCAGATCTGATTGCTCTAACCACCCAGTTTGGTATGATCCACCCTCCTTTTTTTTCAACACGTCAAACAGGCATGGGGAAGCGCATTTCATAGGTTTCCAAGTGGATTTTTAGACATTAATGCTTCTTGTTGGTGATTGTGTTTCAAATTCAGGTTTTCCCTCCTTTTCACCTCTTCCTCCATGGATTCATCTATAAATGTAAGAGCAAGGCTCATTTGTTATGTTGGACACTCTGGATCCTTACGCATTTTGTTAAGGACACCATATTTTCTATATTTTGAGTTGCATACCTCTATGTATGGCTCTTGCATGTGGATATCGGCCTCCTTCATCATTATAACAGTTCTGTGTATTTCTAGAAGTGATATAAGCATCGTTTTTGACTATTATCTCTCCTAACATGTTTTCATTCCTTTTTGCATTTTATTTTGTGTCGTGTGCTGGTTGTACTAATTCAGGCCCCCTGCATCTCCATATTTGGTTGTGTTCTATGAGAACAATTTTGTGAATGCACTTTTTGTTGTGTTACTCGTGCCTAGCCTCCTTTCACACATTCCCTATCATTCTCACTTAGAACATATAGTCTTCATCCCTCTTTTCTGGTGCTATCACCTTTTAGTATAGTTTACTTTATGTTATCATTCTTTCCCTGGTCCCTTGGCATTCTTAGATTAGTTTCCCTTTTCAGCACTAGGAGTAGCAGTAGCAGTAGAAATAGATAGAGGAACTAGCCTTCTCCGGAGATCCATCCCAAGCTCACAAGGTCCCACAACTTGGGGATGGTTCCATTGTGGTCTCAAACACCTTAGCCCTTTCGAGATCCAAGACACAGGTGCACATTTAAGAAACCAATAGTTTCTGGCACGCCCTATGGGACCAACATTGAAAGCTCAAATTTCATATCTCTAAGTTCTGGTGTGTGAACTTAGTGTTTCAGCCTTTGGAGGCTCATTTCAAACACATCTGGTGAATCCTAATATTTTAAGACCTATGTTTCAACAGTCCTGAGCACCTTCCATGAGAAGAGTACACACAAGAATAAGTACAACAGTTGAAGATTCTTTTGAATACCTCTAGCTATCCCCAAGGAGAGTTCATTCTAGAAGGCATGCATGTGCATCTCTATCTCCAGCGCACTGCACCCATTCAACTCCTCCTCAAAATACACAATCTTTGTGCCTTGTAATGGCACATCAGTAACCCCCTCCATTAAGAATATTTGTAAACTTTGATGGAGGGAGTCCCTTACTCCCAGCCCTACAACATGATATGTCAAATGGTGCACTCAAGAGTATTCCTTACTTTACTGGTGAGAATCAAGTCACCCCTCAGGAGCATATCTAGGATGTAGAAAATGTGTGTTCACTCTATCTGATCACACATAATGATGTAGCATTCAGGTTGCTTGCAACCTCTTTCAAACGTAAAGCACTTCAGTGGTATAAAGGCTTAACACTTGGATCTATTAGCACCTGGGATGAGATGGGAACAACTCTATGCAGTTATTTTGAAGACAAGTCAGATCACCTATCTTTGGTGAAGCAAATGAAAACAATAAGGAGGGCACCCAATGAGGAGATGACTGATTTCAACATCAAATTTTAGAAGACTTGGGATAGAATTCCTCTTGTGGTAAGACATACATCCCAACATGCTTTCCTTTATTATCTGAAGGGGCTCAACAGTGACATTTCGGTTATGATCCAATTTATGGGAGGTAGGACTTTACCAGGTGCTTATAGTATTGCAGTAAGGGTAGAAAATAGTCTCATTCAGGTGGGGAAGTTGGCTCCAAGACCGTCCATTCCCTGGTTCCAAGAAATATCACAGGCACCTCAACCTTCTATGGCCCCTATTCCTATCCCTGAGAAAAGTACATAACCAGTTGCCTCAACATCCTATTCTCCATCACAACAAAAGGAAGATGAAGAATTGAAGGCCTTGATCAGAAATTTATCAAACAAGGTCATATCATTAGAAAAGTAGCAAGCACAAGCATATAGAGACAATTCCAATCAGGCGCATGGCTAAGTCAATCAACCCTGGTGGAATCAATATGAAAATCAAAGATATGTGCCCAATTAGTAGAATGATAGATGGAAGCCTAATACACATCTACCCAAGTTGTTCCTCCCGTGACTTCTCTCCTAGCACCCAATGCGAGCCGAGTGCTTGTTCCAATTTAGAACAACTTAAAACAAGAGTCAGAATGGTGCTTTCCTTGCAAAATGCCTCATAGTCAATATCATTGTGCTAATATTGCGTGCGCCCAAGCCTTCATGATCTAGAATACTTCATCGTGTGAGCCCTATACAATGGTCCATGAGGCAGATGATCCAGAAGGACCAGAAGTTCCTCCAGAGTCTAATTTGATGTTCTTTGGCATAAAGGACTTCTACGCAATCAACCAAGCTACAGAAGATACAAATAGACCATGCACCCAAGTTGCGGACAACACGAGATCCAAGAAAAGAATGTTAGATTCAGGAGCATAGTTTATACCCCCAGTAATGCAAGAATATCCTTATAAGAAGAAAGAATCATACAAGGCATTGTGTATTAAAGGTTCTCAAATCCCTATGTAGGAGGCCCCTCGTAAATATTTATCTAAAAAAGCACACGTCCCTCATTTGGTAGGCTAAGCCTCTACCCCAGCTAAGATTTAGGCTTCCGTGCCTGAACATTCAAGAAGGGATGTTGTTCTGCAAATGTACAAGATGGGGGGGGGGGGGGCTTCCGTTCAACATTGTTGACCAGATGAAGAGAATGAACATAAACGTCACAATGTGGGATACCCTAACCATTCCATCTCAATGAGACCTGTTGCATGAAGCTCTAGTGCAACTCCCGCGCACTGACCTAGTTATGTAGAAGCCACGTGCTTCTATCAAAATCTGCCAAGAAGAGGAGAAACAAGTAAGTAAAGTTGTTAAAACCCCACCCTTCTATATGTCCTTGATTATAGGCAAACACCTAGTGCATAACTACATGATTGACTCAGGCGCTAGTACTTTTGTTATGCCTAAGAGGAAAGGTGATGTCTTAGGTCTGAAAAATATCCCTTTGTCTAAAGGATTCCTACAACTTGATGGGTCAATTATAACCACCTTAGGAGTCATCAAGGATCTTGAGTTAACCCTCAATGCATGTCCAAGCCTGAAAATTACTCAAGATGTGTCAATCATTGACCCACCTCCTTTATTTTCCCTATGTTTATCAAGAGAATTTACTGCCAAGGTGGGTGGTTACTTGTCTTCTAATTGGTCTCATATGTTACTCAAGACAAGGTATGGTACCCAGTTTACCATACAAGTTGAGCCTATATTTTCTTATCATGTAGAGCCATATGTCCCATCCCCTCTCTAAGCCAATTGTCTTATCCAAGAAGAACAAGTTCTAGTTCCTAAAGAGCAGTCTCTTCCACCCTCTGTTCCAGACCTAGTGCTTGATGAATGGGAGGAAAGACATCACAAAAATTTGATCCTTATGCTGAAGAACTGGAAGCCTACAAAATTGGGCTTGGTACTTATTGCATTCTAGAAGAAGACGCTACGCTTCCACGTACGCTCATGGGAGAAAAAGTTCAAACTGGTCTATGGAAGTTATCCTTTGATGGATCTAGAAGCAAAAATGATGCGGGATTAGGAGTGGTTATCATTTCCCCTAAGGATGAGAAATTCTTCTTTATGCATAGGCTACAGTTTGCATGCTCTAGCAATGTGGCACAATATGAAGCATTGGTGCATGGATTGCTCATTGCTGAAAAGAAGAAAATTAAAGCGTTGCAGATCTTTGGGGACACAAAATTGATCATCCACTAGGTCACCAACAAATGCCAAATAAAGAATAAGCTTCTTAAAGCTTATAAATATAGAGTTTGGGACCTACTTGAGAGCTTTGATGCCCTTAATCTGTAGGTAGTCCCGCACAGAATGAATAAAGAAGCCGACAAATGGCCGCGCTCGGTTCACAGTTTTCTCCTGCTGAGGAATTTGTCAAAGGAAACACTTAGCACATTAAGATGGTAATCAGACCATCCATTCTAGACAATAACACCAGTTGGAAAGTGTTCGAAAGTGATGCATAGATCATGCAATTTATCTAGAATGAAGCTGAATTTTCATGAATTATGCAAGCTAACTTGCATGATAGCTATGGTGACCAAGTAATATAGCTGAAGAAAAATAAGTTACCTAAAGGGATGGTCACATTGGAGAAAATGTTCATCCCTAATGATGAGTTCAAGGGTGAATAAATATACATGCACACCGCGCAAGAAGACTGCTCTCCCATTACTATTACATGTGGAAAAGAGATGTCGCTTAGCAGGACTTGTGCGCATGAAGAAAAATAGGCCTTCATCTCTCTTTGTCAAAAATACAGTGATATTTTCTCATGGGAGTATGAGGACCTAAAAGGTTTTTATCCAAGTGTATCTCAACACTCCATTGACCTTGATCCTGGTATAAAGCTCATCAGATAGAAGTAACGGCTAGTCAATCCAAAAATTGAGCCCCTCATGAGAAAGGATTTATCCAAACTCATTGAGGCTAAAATTATCTTTCCCATCAAATATTCTACTTGGGTCGTGAATCTTGTTCCGGTGCACAAGAAAAATGGTGAAATCAGACTCTGTGTTGATTTCAGAGATTTGAATAAGGCATCTCTAAAGGATCATTATCCTTTGTCTTCAATGGAGCAGATTCTATAGACCGTAGCTGGTGCATAGACATTCTCCATGCTAGATGGGTATTTGGGTTTCGACCAGATCCTGGTCAAGGAAGAGGATCAATTCAAAATAACATTCACAACCAAGTGGGTAACATATGCATATCATAAATTACCCTTTGGTCTGTCAAATGCGGGCGCAACATTTTAGCGCGCCATGGATATCACCTTCAAAGGTTACATCAATGAGTTCATCTTGGTTTACCTTGATGATATAACTGTCTTCTCAAAGCAGAGTGTGGATCACATGGCACACCTAGAAAAGGTCTTTGAGAGATGTAGAGAATTTGGGGTATCTCTTAACCCCAAGAAGTGTAATTTTGTGGTGGCTCAGGGAAAGCTCTTAGGCCATGTGGTTTCAAAGGATGACATCGCCATTGATTCTGAGTGTGTTTCATCCATCCTAGTCCTTTCCCTTTCGGTGCACAAAAATGCTTTACAGTCCTTCCTTGGAAAAATTAAATTTGTTAGGTGTTTTATCCCTAACTTTGTGAGACTGGTTTGACCCATCACCCTTATGCTCAAAAAGGACATAGCCTTCAGATGGACAGTAGAAGGAAGAGAAAGCTTCAACAAGATAAATAAAGATATTGCTTGTGCACCAACACTCATCAATCTAGATTATTCAAAGGATTTCATCCTTTATGTTTATGGCTCTAATGTAAGCATTGTTGCTATCTTAACACAGGAAAATGAACAAGGGATGGAAAAACTAGTGCCCTTCTTCAGCCAGACACTAAAGGATTATGAATTGAAATACAATCACATGGAGAAGAAATTCTTTGACACCATGCATGCACTCAAGAAATTCAAAAGTATGCTCACCACAAATCATATCAAGGTGTTAGTCTTCCACTCATCTGCCAGAGACTTCATCATGGGAGCAGAAATCAATGAGAAGAGAGCATGATGGGTAACTAAAATCATGGAATATGATGTGACTATTAAGGCCAAAAAGCTTGTAAGAGGTAGTGCACTCTGTATGCAGATTACTGAGGATGCCTTCGACATGTAGAAATTAAATAGAATATAGATCCTGGAACACGTGACTGGATGAAGGACATGATCACATTCATTTCTGAGGGTGCATACCCTCTTAGTTTAAATAAAGAAAAGAGAAGACATCTGAGGCTATAATTTTTCCCTTATGTGTTGATTGATGGACTTCTCTTCAAAAGGAATCTTAATGGCGTGTTGTTAAGATGTATCAACAACACGCAGACTGAAAAAGTGTTAGCATAATTTCATGATGGATTCTCTGGTGGACACTTCTATGCCAGGACTACAACAATGAAGATCATAATGACAGGTATCTTTTGGCTTGCCCTGTTTACAGATGCACATAGGTGGGTCACAAAATTCAAAGAATGTGCTTTCTTTGCAGGAAAGAAAATATTGGCAGTGTTTCCCTTCTGACCAATCCAAGTGGATCAGCCCTTTGCATAGTGGGGTCTCAACTTCATAGGCATGATCAATATTCCTTCAATAAATGGACATAAATGGCTGCTGACAGCTACAAATTACTTCACCAGATGGACAGAAGTTGTCACGCTTAAAGAATCAACTAAGGCAATCATCCTTGACTTTCTCGAGGGTTTAGTCACAAGGTTTGGCATTCCTCAAACCATTATCTCTGATAATGCAAAGGCATTCCTTGGTGCTAAATTCATTGATTGGGCTCTAAGTCTAGGCATTTACCTTAAAACCTCTTCCAACTATTACTCTCATGGCAACAGTTTAGCAGAATACACAAACAAGAACCTGATCAGAATCATGAAGCACACAATGAACATCAACCAAAGACACTGGCATACGAAGGTCTTGCATGCACTCTGAGAAATAGAATCACATTAAAAAAGGCAATAAAAACTTCACCTTACAAACTTGTCTATGGAAAGGAGGCTTCCCTTCCTTTGAAATTAGAATTAAATTCATTAGCACTTGCCCAATAGATGGAACTTGAAGGCGCAGATAAAAGAGAAATAAAAATGGCAGAGCTGATTCATCTTTAAGAACTCAGAAACTTTTTCATGATCAAGCTAGAACAACATCAACAAGCAACAAAGAAATGGTTTGACAGAAAGGCTAGACCTCAAACTTTTAAAGTTGCAGACCTGGTTCTAAAATGGGATCCTGACAGAGCTAAGCCAAGGTTCTATTCAATGTTTAATGCACTTTGGAGTGGCCCATACGTCATCAATTCCTGCAAAGAAGCTAACTCTTTCAAGGTAACTCATCTAGATGGAAGTGTGTTACAAATCCCAGTAAATGGGATCTATCTCAAACCCTTCCATTAGGTTTGCTGCATCATGTTGTTTATATTAAATCAGTTTCAATTCCTCCAAGTGTGCTCCTCTCACATTGGTTGTTTGTACATAGTTATTTCCTCTCGTGTGCTTCCTATGTGCACTCTTTTGTTACTTCCATAATGTAGACCCTCTCTTAGCAGTTGTGATATTTAGAATAGAGTGCATAAATGATTCTCAAAGTGATCAAAAGGGCATTTTCATGATTGAATGAGTAGAATTCATGCCCAATGGATGTTTCAGGATATTGATCTCTTGCATCTAGCAGGCAGATGGCCCCGAAAGTCACCAAAATGGTTATCCAAATAGCTCTCCTAGTAATTTGGATAACTTACATACACATTCTGGCCCCAGGTTATTCATTGAAGAATTACGTGCTCTCAAAATCGCTTGGCACATTCCTTTAGTCGCAGTTTACCTGTATGCCCCTTTCCTTTTCTCCTTCCACTTCTCTCTTATGCCCACCTTCTATGCATTCACCTTATTTTGAGTCACTTTCTTCCCATCCCACGTGCCTCATGCTTACTACTAAGTCCTTGACCCTTCACGCGCCGCACCCATTACTTTGTAATAGTTACACCTTAATCATACATTCTCATCTCACCAGTTTGGTTCATCTCCCCATGTGCATCGGGTGCCCCCCTCTACACCTTCCTCTATTTTCTCCATGTACCCTTCCCTCATACCCTTCTGTGCTAGATCATCTTTTGACACGCTTAAGTGTGTCACGCGTAACCAGTCAAGCATGACAATAGGGCGATGAATCCTTGCAACAAATCAGTAAGTGACACATGGTAGAAATGACAAATAGTTGTACATTTGGCCACCATCTTAGCCAATCAGTGCGCGCCACGTGTTTTGCATACGCCAACAACTCTGACATCTTATAAAATCCATATCTTCTACTATTGAGCTCATATTGGTGCACACCTAGACTTTCCAGAGAGCTACTGACATCAGCTACATTGCCAAAAAATTCAAAATTCAAATTCTAGTGGATATGTTAGGTGAGAAACGGGAAAAGGTCTCTCTGAACATTGATGAGCAGATCTGATTGCTCCAACCACCCAATTTGGTATGATCCGCCCTCCTTTTTTTTCAACATGTCAAACAGGCATGGGGAAGCATATTTCACAGGTCTCCAAGTAGATTTTTAGACATTAACACTTTTTGTTGGTGGTTTTGTTTCAAATTTAGGTTTTCCCTCCTTTTCCCTTCTTCCTCCATAGATTCATCTATAAATGTAAGAGCAAGGCTCATTTGTTATGTTGGACACTCTGGATCCTTACGCATTTTGCTATGGACACCATATTTTTTGTATTTTGAGTTGCAGACCTCTATGTATGGCTCTCGCATGTGGATATCGGCCTCCTTCATCATTATAACAGTTATGTGCATTTCTAGAAGTGATATAGCAATCGTTTTGTGACTATTCTCTCTCCTAACATGTTTGCATTCCTTCTTCTTTCATTTTATTTTGTGTTATGTGTTGGTTTTGATACTTTAGGCCCCATGTAGTTCCATATTTGGTTATGTTCCATGAGAACAATTTGGTGAATGCAAGTTTTGTTGTGCTACTCGTGCCTAGCCTCCTTTCACACACTCCCTGTCATTCTCATTCAGAACAAATAGTGTTCATCCCTCTTTTCTGGTGCTATCACCTTTTAATATAGTTTACTTTATGTTATCCTTGTTTCCCTAGTCCCTTGGCATTCTTAGCTTAGTTTCCCTTTTCAGCACTAGGAGTAGTAGTAGCAGTAGTAGTAGAAATAGATAGAGGAACCGGCCTTCTTCAGAGATCCATCCCAAGCTCGCAAGGTCCCACAACACAGGAATGGTTCCTTTTTGGTCTCAAACACCTTGACCCTTTCAAGATCTGAGATGCAGGTGTGTGTTTGAGAAACCAACAGTAATCAAGGAATGAAGTATTAGTATCGAATTGGGGCATGTCCAAAAGCCCGGTAAATTTTGAGTTTTTGACCCAATCCTTTTGTGCATCTTTTTCTCTTAGTAGAGCTACAATCTGTGGGCACATGAGGTTTTTGTATTGAAATTTGGGTGTAGGAATAGATGTGGTGTTGGCCATTGCTGAAATTTGGGATAAATTTGAAGATTGGAGAGCTCAGAGAGTTAGAGCACTGGAAATTTTCATAGAAAAGTGAATAATTGAACCTTAAAGGGGTATTTATAGGGGTCTGTATGATTCAAAGGACACATGGTGGAAAACTATTAGCTGATAGTGGTGGCCCAACCCTTACTCACCCAACCCATATGACAAAACGTTAACCATCCTACCCACCCACACAAGTTACAACCATTACACGTCCAACCATATACCATCCAACCATTAGCCAACCAACACTTTTCCATCCATCACACCCGACTAACTCTTAGTCATCAAACCCCTCAAGGCTCAACTATCCAAACCCCCACCTGATCAACCCACTCATCCAACTGTAAGATTTCCAACCCACCCATCCAACTATTAGCCATATAGCCCCTAGTAGTAGTCCATCTGACCCACATGACCAACCCTCAACCGTCCAACCATTAGTCATCCAACCCCTCACTCATCCAACCCACTATCCAACCATTAAACATCCAACCCTCACCCCATCCAACCCTTAGCTTTCTAACCCCTCACCCGTCCAACCCACCATCCAACCCCTAGCCATCTAACCCCTCATCCAACCCTTCGACATCCAACCCTTAGCCATCCAACCCCTAGACGTCCAACCCTTAGCCATCCAACCCTTAGCTGTCCAACCCCCATCTAACCCTTGCCTACCCAAACCTTAGCCATCTAACCCCTCATCCTTACATCCCTCCCACCTAACTTACAAGCTTCAGTCATCTAGTCCCTCTCTCGTTCAACCCCACCCGCCTAATAATCACCCAACCCCCCACCAGTCCAACCCACCCACCCAACCCTTGGATGTCTAACCCTCACCTGACCAACCCTTCAATAGTCCAACCCCCATACCAACCTATCTGACCAACTTCCCACCCAATAGAAACTCCCAACCAAACTACCCAAATAACTTTGCAAAATGAGGAAAAATTTCTCTCTGCGAAATCACCTTTTCCACGAAACATTTTTTCAGATACTTGCCAACGATTCGAAAGTTGATTTTTGAGATTTGCCAGTGTTTTGAAAGTAATTTTTTAGAGGTTTATTCTTCAAATGAACCCTACAAATTCCTCCTACCCAACAACTATGTGTAAACAAAAATTCCCCTACCAAAGTGCAATACATCCCCATTTTCATGATCTTCTCAATATTAATCTTAGGGCCATCGAAGATATTCATCAATTCCATCTTCTTCTAATAAGAAGAGACCCAATCTAGGAGACCCATTCCACCTTTGGGAAATATTTTCCTCCCTTTTTCTTTGTACACAAGGGGATGAGTAGGAACAATTGACATGGCTAGAAGTGCAAGTATAGTGGTACTTGAAGTTGGCTGAGTGGGAGGTTGAGAGCTAGACTCACTCTTGTAATTTTTCATAGCTACAGGTGGAGCTTCATATTGTTGTGATGGCATGGGCCCTATTGGATTTTTCTCCAAAGAGGAGATACGTTTCTCTAGCTTATTCACTCAACGGTAAAGACCAGGAATGATATCTAAGGCAGTCCCATCATAGAGCACATAGGAATATGAAGTAATTTCCTTTAAAAAAACTCTTCATTGCATATAAAAGGGAAATTATAGTCACTTTTTCCCATCAAACAGGCCTCCTATGAAGCTAGAATTACTTTTATGCTTATGGAGATTTCTGGTTTTCCCACTTGAAGAGGCTGAAGTACATTATTTGGAAAGGAGAGAAGAAAATATTGATTTTGATCAATCTCTAAAGAAGAGTAACTTGAACACCTTGAGATGTCAATGGTCCACTATCATCTTCTGGGTCTAAAATATCTAATAACATCCTCACAAACACCTCATTGGGGCATATCATGTCGAATATTTGATTCACACCTTTAGATAAAATATCCTTCAGACTGGTTGCCACAATCACCTTCACCATTTTCAAGAACAATGAACTTGAACAAAGCTTCCCACACTTAAATATGAAGAAATTGTGCACATTTTCAAAGGAAGTCAGTTAATTTATAGAAAAATTGAAGCAGGAGAGATGGGTTAAACAAAATCAAGGAAATTAGATAAATGAATATTTCCTGTTGCATCCACATGGAGGAGGTAAAGATGAAAAGAATGGACAGGATTTTAAGAGAAATTTAATTAAGTCTGAAATGGTTTTATGCATGGAGTGCTCAAATAGAAAGGATTTGATAATCATTGTGTGTGTTTTAAATCTGATCCTTGAAATAAAATATTGATAGATGTCACATCAGAACATTTGGGGATGTTCAAAAAGTTGCCAAGAAAAGTCTCTTGACTTACTTGAAAAAGATATAATTAAACAAATGATACCAAAAGGGTGACATGGCATCCCAATCATTCTAGGAGAGTGAAAAAATATGAATCATTTGTAATTGCTCCACATGGCATAAAAAAATTAGAGTATTTTCAAAGGAATAATAGTAGATTATAGTGTTTCAAAAAGAGGAATATTCTTTTGAAGATTCATATTTTTTGGGGGGGGGGGGGAATGTAAAGGTGAGAGAAAGAGAGAGTTGTATATATACAAGAGCAATGTTCTCGTATCAGGGGGGGTTAAATTTTTCTAATTTCTTAGATAAAAAATAGCAAAATCGATTGTAATCTTCATGAAAAACATGAATCAAATTGAGATACATGTGAGTTATTTAATTTTCTACAAAACCTTCTCATGCCAAGATGATTGCAGTTGTATATTCATTGGAAATAATTGAGGCCATACACTTTATGGTCCCTTGCTGAGAAATTTAAATTTCTTGAAATCAACTGTGTGTTTTCTCCTGAGAAATTTTGTCTTTGTTCCTAAGGTAAAATACTTTGAATCAAATACTTTCCCTCCTTGTTGTAATCTTATGTTGATAGTTTCTTTGAACTACACTAGATCTTGTCTTAATTAGTGGTATTTTGGCAACTGCAATCGCACTGTAGATAGATATTTCTTTCGGTGATGTTATAAACACTTTTAAATTCATATTCCCTTTGTTTGGTTGAGAATATCTTAGTAAGCTTTTGAGCATAATCAAGAAAGAAATTTTGGTGTTTTATTAAGAGTTTAGCATGAGCTTTTTTGTTTAAATTATCAAAGGTTGTGTGAAATCTTTATACATTTCTATAAGTGCATACATTCTGGTTAAAGGGCTTCTACTAGTTGTGTGATGTTTTCCTCTTACCTTGGGGCATTTTTTAAACATTTGTAATTTTTTATTGAGAAAAATTTATAATCAACTTTATCCTGCTTTAACCTCCCATTTATACACAAAAATTACAACCTATAACTGTTAAATCCTTCTGAATTACCCATGTTTTCCCTACCTATAAACATTTTCCAAGGGAATTTTCCATTTCTACCATCACTTTTCATTAATATGCAGAAGCAAGCTAAAATTTACACTTTCTACAGTAAACGGAGTCCTATTTTGAAAGACATGTGCATTATTTAGTGTGACAACTCATGAGAGTTAAATGATGCTTGCATTGAACGTGTCTATTTAGGACTATCCTTCATATTTCCAAGAGAAATATTAGAGATTGTAATTTCATCCACCTTTCCCATAATTACAAGTTATAAAATGGGTCCTCTCACCCTGGTTAAAGGAAAAACCTAAAGTATGAGGGAAGGTCATCCCCTTTGTGATTCCAATCCAATCTCTCCCAATTCAAGTCTCAAAGAGTATGTCAGACATGCCCTCGGATACAAATGACTAAATTCTTAGTATGTCTTTCTCCAAGCATCCAACTCAATTTTTCAATGATACTTGGTTTTCAAGGTGGTGCAGAATTGGGTACCAACACTCTCCTAGCATTGTTGCCAAGGAATATTTTCATAAATACAAAGATACATTGATCTCTGGTAATGTTTGAAAAAAAATTAGATACAGATTTGTGATCTAGACTCAATTCTATATCAAGATTTACTAAAAATGAGCTTAAGCTAAATTCATTTGCTCAACATTTTCCTAGCATAAGCAATCTTTCCATTAAATTTGACTTGTCTAGGGGTAAATAATGATAAAGGATTTTGAGATTTGTCAAGATTTGATAAATTGATTGTGAAATATTACTTGGAAAAGTTGTTTAAATTTATTTACACATTTAAGGTACAAGACCTTAGTGGTGACTCCATTTTACTTAGAAATATCTGGTAAAAACTAGTGCCTCGAATTTCAATTATTGTTGATCCGTCATCCATAGTTGTAAAGATGGAAGGAAGGAGGTATTTATTTAAATAAAATCCTACCAAAAGATTGTTACCAGATTTGGGAAAGACTAATCCAGGGAGAAAGAAAGTCTAGAAATCCTTAGGTGAGCAAAGGTCTAAAGAAAAAGTTATAATTGTTGTTGAAAGTATAGAAGCAAGAAAAATTTACACTTGTTAGAGTAAATTCTAGACTCCAGACCTTCATACTCCAAAATCCTGATTGGCATGTTCTTGGCATTTTTGATTGATTTTCTTTTATTTTAAGTTATAGTTCTTTTTTGGGTAGGTGTTTCTCCTTATTGTTGATTCACATTTTCATTTTGAGAGGGTTATGCCTTGTTTTCAATTGATTTAGGAGTTGTTTGTTAATTCTACTGGTTTTTCTTTCACTCCTCATTCCCCCCCTCCCCTCATTGTGATTTATGTTTTACCTTGATAAGTATGTCCCCATAAAACTTTTAAAAGATTTTAACCTATTTATCATCATAAAATTTTCTGAAGGAACAGATTGGAAGAAGTCACTTAATGATTTCTAAATCAAAATAGAATTTTGGGTTTTTCCCTTGCTAAAGCAAGTCACTTTTCTGAAAAGTGTGTCAGAAATATTTCATTTCCAAAAAAGGCCATACCTCCACCAATGTTTTGGGTTTTCATAATTATCAAGCAAGACTTACTCTCTGCCAGTTTGTTGGGATTCTTATAGTGCTAAAAAAGTTACATTTTTTGATAGCCTTTCAGGTTTTTATAGGTGTAAAGAAATGTCAACAATCTGAAAGTGTGTGAAGATTCTCAAACTACCAAACAGGGTCAAAAATTTGACAGTGTATCATACGGTCTAAGGTGCTTTATAGGGGATAACTCCCTAAATTCTCTCTCAAATTTTCATAAGTTTTGTAGACCATTTTCTCCAAATCCTTCATGTCTAATTTAGGTAAAGGAAAGGGAAAAAAGGACTCATATAAAGAAATCAAGTAAAATTATCAGGGGGTCATACCTCCCTCTAATATCGATATTAGAGACACAAAATTAGGGCATATTTACATTGATTTTTTTTTGGAATAAAGTAAAAATTTACTCATAGAATTTATGGATGTAGTGTATCTGTAATAGCGGGATACCTTTTTCTACTACATTTCTAATCTCTTCTTAATGTCTAGAGTTTATCCTCACATGTGCCAATCATTATTACTTATATATGATGTTTATTCAAAATAAAGCTGGTGAAGTAGTTGTCAAGTTAGACACAAAATACTTTGATGATCTTCTCAAACTCCCTAATTTCACTACATATGTCAAGAAAAACCATAAAATAGCTTAGCAGGCTTGGGATGCAAGTTTGGATGATTGTGCAAACATGTTAACAAAAAATACTAGTTAAAACCCAAACCTTCTATGTAAAGATTTCCCAAGACCATTCCCAGAAGTGAATTCATTTTAGAAATTGATGATATAATCACACATCTGAGTAGAGTGTTTAGACTTCCTGAAGCCAAAGAATTTCAGGAATGGATGTATCAATTCCTCACCATTATAAATAAAAACGAGTAATTATTTGATTGGGGTGCATTCATCAGTAAAACCATTAACAGGATGAGAGAGGTTTTTGTACACAAAAATTATATAAGATTTCGTATTCACCTATGTTGCAGTCGGTATGATGAGTTGAAAACTTTAGGTTTCAGACCTTCCCACCATGTTTATAAGTAGTATCTTTATATATCCCTTAAATGAGGAAAGGAACATTTTCAGAGGGTTAACGATGCTTTCTTCTACAAATTTATATGTATATTGGAACCAAATCTCTCCAAGAAAAGGGTTTCTAATTCCAGATGGAACACAGTGTCAAAATGGGGTCGCATATTTTTGTAATTTCAAAATTCACCTATCTACGTGCATCTTCCCATATTTCTAAGTGATAAGTGGATTCTCATGGAGAAGGTCAGACATATATTGGATCTTCACAAGTTACAACATAACAAACATGAGGTAAGGGTTCATTTCCTTATATCTATTAGGAGGCACACTTGTACCTCTTTTATTAAAGTGAAGAACATCATCATTGAGATGCAAGATGAGATTAAGAAGGTAATGCCAACAAGGTTAGTTTTTGATTATTGAATCATCATAAAGGATCATAGAACAATCCAAATCCATGTCTGAGACCTTTAAGATATTTTGGTTGATTACAGAGATGAAGTAACAATTCAAAGGAAGGATAACAAAAAGTTAACTTTTGATGAGATAGAAACTCTATATCTTGTTGGTATTCCTGAAGGAGCAATTAACGATGGAAATATCTTAGAATATATGTACAAAAAAATGGATGGTGAAAACTTGGAATTTCCTCCAATTGATTGGTTGATTAAAGAATCTACATCAATTAAGGAGAAAGCTACTCAAATCCTCCTTCGGACCAAGACATGGTTGTATTCATGAGAAATTCATCCTATGTATCCCCAATTCCCAAAGTTTCAAGTCACTTTTGTGTCAAAAGCATGCTCCTACTAAGAAGGAAAGGATAAAGGTGAAGATTCTGGATAGAAGATGAAGTTAAAGTTCTATAGCAGTGGGACAAAGAATCCTCATTCCTCTTTTGTTTTCCCTACCTCATCATTTGTTTTGGTTGATTCTCCTTCTCCTCATAATACGTAGGAGACATCAATTGCCACTATGATAAATCATCCAGATCCATATTCTTCTCTCATCAACCATGTAGTCCCTATTGTTACCTTGCATCCCCAGGTAAATATTTTTTTCCTATCTCCTCCTCACATCATTTCTACTCATCCTTCCTCTTCCCCACCATCTTCCTCTTTACGGATCTCATTATTTTATGAAAATGGTGTTTCATCTTCCCCTCCTTCCCCTTCTTCACCTTTTATATCACTAATGGAAAATGTATTCCGCTCCCTTTCTCATATTTTGAGTGGGATAGGTTTGACCTTGGGATATCCTCATGCAAACCATTTCACATATCCTTTTGTTTCTCCTTTTTATGTACCTTCTTTTCCTCCCACTTCTTCTACCATTGTTACCACCATCCTTTCTAATCCTCTATCCCTGGTAACCACTTCGCTCACTCCACCCAGTACCACATTGATGCTCACCTCTCTTCTCAAATAGGTGTTATCTTCCTTTGTTCCATCTTAATCAAACCCCAAGGAAAAGGAATATGGTTGTTCCCCCTAAGGAATTTGATTACAGTTCCTTGAAATATACACCCACACGCACATCAAAGAAACCAAAGACCATATAACACATCACTATTGATGCATCTGGTCAAAATTTTATTAATACCACTATGCCTACTATTGACAAGACAAAGGAATACATCACAACTTCTAATTACCAAATTACCAGGGTGGTGCTCAGGAAGGTAACAACTAAAGGTGCATTATAGGATGTACAAGTTACCATAGATAACCTCTTCAATAATATCAAGGAGAATAAATATTTGAAGGATGAAGTGAAAGAAATAGTTGAGCAATTATTAGATGTTTTTCTCAATATTTCCAAGCCCACTTAGATCTAGATCCCTTCCCGGCTCCAATCAATTTTGATTTCTCATCAGTTCCCATAATGGAAAAGATCAAAAATAATTGTAGGGTAGTGAATAGATGGATACAATTCCTCTTGACTCAAGGAAATTAATATCAAATAAGATATAGATACCTACAATGACATTGAAAAAGTAAGGCTAGATGTTGGAACCTAGAATAATGGACTCATGGAAGTGTATGCCAATTGGGAACTAAAGCTGGAGGCTATTAGTGAGCTCAAGAGGATCAATCTAGACATCTTGCTCAAGAAAGGGATTATATATGACGTGGATAAGATTTATTTTTTTCAAATCTATTGAATTTTGGGTGAAGATACTTCCAGAGTCTTGTGAAATTCTTCAAAATGCTAAATATGAGGTAGTTGATGCTACTAACAACATTGACAATGGCTTGGCCAAAATTCTTAAAAATGTCTAGGATGACAACCTGAATATACTACCTATTGATGAAATATTTAAGATTTTTAAAGATTTTGTTGAGGAGTCCTTCATTGAGGATGATTTTGATTTGAATGTCATTGAAAAATTTATCATATGCAAAAATGTTTTAAGAAGCTTGACCACATTCATCAAGAGTTATCATAATCTCCTTGGAAGTATAGGCAATGTGTTCTAAACATGTGATGTGCTGAATTGATACTCCTACGGACATGACAAAAAGGAAAATCAAGATATGATTTAAATTTCTAGGAATTTTGTAAGAAACAAGCATTGCTTGAGGCTAAAAAAGATAAATTTGATTAAGTTCTTTGCTATGTATTTTCTTTGTCATATTGAACATGTTTATTTTTTAGATGTTGGAACATATTTTGGATTTACAAGTTGACTGAATCATTTTGTGAGAACCAGTCAAATGAACTATTAATGTTTATTTTCTATTTTTAGCATGTAATCCAAATTATTCCCCCTTTCCTCTCCTCCCCTTCTCTATAAATGTAAAGAGCTGAAACATTGTAAAGGGTTGCATATTTTTGCAACAAAACATAAATCCTGGAGTTGAAAAGAAAGAAAAAAATTGTGTTTTCTATCTTGATATTGAAGAATATAAGAGATATCTATTACAAACTGTGTTGTGGTTATATCTTCTTCATTTAAGGTATTTTTCCTATGTTCAATGCATTACATGGTTATTTTATTCCAATATTTAGTTAATTGTATCTCCAAAAAGTTATTACTATTTAATCTCTTGTTATTATGTTTGGATCTATGTTTTCCTAAGAGGAAAAATGTTTCCACTTATTATTTTCTCACACTTCCAACTTCCTACTATCACATTTCTTCTTTTATTCTTATATACATTCCTTTCTATAAAGAATAAATCTACTGGGATGATATCCCAACCACAAATGGTTAGATTAGTGTAAATATTATAAATATTATTTTGTGTGTTTAGATTAGTAATAAATATGTCACCTCCCTTTTATTCAAGGAGGGACTTTGTCCCACATACTATGGTTGAACCTCATATTTTATCTTGGAAAAAATATCTAACCAACCTGTTTTGGTGAATCTATTGGGGAATATGGATATGTAAGAATAATTACATTATACTATTGGTGACTTCATATTTTCTTTTTTATATTGTTTCTTTCTAGAGTCAAGTTGGAAAGAAAGGTGTTTAGTCATGATAGTTGAGCAAGAGGTGAGGTTGATCCATTATTTTATTTTCTTCAAAAAAATAGTTTTAATCTTGCACTAGAAAGATGGTCTTCTAGATGTGCAAGTAGTTCCTCACCTGTGTGTAGGAATCGTGCTGCACAAAAATTGGATACCTTAGTAACTTGTAGAGAACTATTTTTGAGTGATACTCGAATTCCTTCACATAAATATTTCAGAAGGATGGCTACACTAAAACCTCTGGTCCCATGGGGCCCAAATATTGGTCCTCTTGTATTGAATCAACCATTGCATGATTTTCCAAATGGCTCACGAAAGAGCTTCCCAAAGTTCAATGACGATAGTAAGAAACACCCTAATGAACACATAGCTGTATTTTTTGTATCTTGTGGAGTTATGGGTGTATCTCAAGAAGATGTATCTCTCTGAATTTTTTGTTGAGACACTTTAAGGTGTTGATGTGGAATGGTTTTATCACTTGCCTCATGCATCTATCAACAACTAAGCCCTTTATCAAGACAAGGTTTAAGGTAATATTCAAACATGTAGAAGATGTACATGCAATATTAGCTCAATTTACCCAAATGAAGAAAGAACCACATGAATCCATGTGTTATTTTGTGGAAAATTTTAATAAGTTGATCCATAAAATCCCACAACGTGTGATTCCTACTCTTGAGAATCAGAAGTTCTTTGTCAATACTCAACTTATTGAGGTTAGCTTATTATTGAGAAGGTCAAATATTACAGATTTGTCTACTATACAATCGAAGACCATAGATATTGAAGACAATATAATCATGACCGATAAGATTATAATAGACTCTTATAAATCCAAAAATCAAATTACATCTCAAGGTAACACCCATGATCCAAAGACTGGCTAATTATTTGTTGGACTTGAAATGAAAAATGTCTCAGAATGTGTCGAAAGCCCCTTATTGGGATATTCCTAGGAGAAATTTTAACAACAATAATGCTCCTACTATAGATCAAAATAAGTTATCAGCTACTCAACCTAGGTTAGTGATTTAAGCTCCTCTTGTTAACATCATTTTAGAAGTAGTTAATGAGAGGGAAGAAAAAAGTGATGAAATTGACGATTATTTTGAAGCCACTAGCTATCCTGAAGAATCATATGTTGAATCAATTCACGACTCCAACATTAGGCACCTAGATTATGAAGAGGATGATTGTGATAATACAACCAAAGAGATGAATAGTCAATCATTCACTGTGTTTACCTAATCACAAAATCAAAGGAAAGAAGTGGAGAAACCTAAAGAAAAGTCAGATCCAGTTATTATTCCAAATATTTCTAAAAGAGGGACTCCTTTACCTATTCAACCAAAAGAGAAACCTAGTGTCACAAAGGCTATCCCTACTCTTAATCCTTCATCTTATACTATTCCCAAGACCAGTTCCATGCCTTCACCAATGAGTGTTGAAGGATCTTCACCTTCAATTTTCCCATCATACAGTGCCTTCGATACAATTAATCATGACAAGAAAAATAATATCCAGATATCAAAGGTAGAATACCTTTAGTCCAATCCAAAATATTTTGAGAGACTAGAAAATTTCATTAAAATTAAATCTACCATACCCTCTAAATGAATCCTTCCTAATCCCGCACTCTCCTCATCTCATAATAAAATTTCTTCAATTTCTTCCTCTAGGAAAGTTGAACCATTTTATTTGTCTCTGGTTATCAATGGTTTTAAGCTCAACAATTCCATCTTTGATTCAGGGGCCTTAGATAATGTTATGCTCTTCAAGGTAGATCATGTTTTGGGGTTCACTCTCACAAAACCATTTCAGTGTTGTTATTTCATGGAAACTAAATAGGTCTCATTAATTTGTCAAATCAAATATACTTAGTTTTCTTTTGTTGCGTTTCCTAGAAAAAGGGCCAAGATGATTATTTTAGTTGTGGATATTCTGACTACTTATGGCATCTGGATAGGAAGAGGTTTTTGTAGAGATATAAGAGGATATATTCATATGGATTAGTCTAAGGAAAATATACTGGTCATAGAAACCATGTGTACACTCGAACCTAAAGTTTAAAAAAAGTACTTAGTCACATAATCCAAAGATCATAAGGAATAGATCCTCTTTGAAGATTCTAGTTTGGGAGATTGTTTCATGACCTCAGATCAAAACTTCACTTCTAATTTGGTCATGAAAATATATTCTAACAAAATATGGAATTTGGAATTTGATGGTAATTATTCAAATTTTAGGTTTGGTGTTGGTGTAGTACTCATATCTCTTGAGTGTGAAATCGTTCCTTTTTCTTTCAAATTACAATTTGATAATACTAATAACACCGTTGAATATAAAACATTGCTATTAGGGATGAGGATGGTAAAATAAAAAGGATAAGAATCCTAAAGCTCAAGGAGATTCTGAAATCATTGTGAATCAAGTCAAAAGTATTTACTAGGTGAAGAATGACCGCCTGAAACATTATAGGAACATGATGTGGGATTGCATTGAATACTTTGACATATTTTCCATTGAGGGAGTATCCCGAGATCATAATGAAAAATTAGATTCTCTTCTAGTATCTGCTTCGCTACTCCTTGCTTACCCAAAGTTTAAAGAGGATAAGTACACGAACAAAATAGTCTATCAACCAAGTGTTCCCGAAAACTCTTCCCATTGGCAGGTTTTCAATGATGATCAAAAAATTCTAAATTTTCTTGAAAAGTTAGATAATTTCAATGAACTTTACTTCAAAGGATCTGAGTCAGCCTTCCATGAATCCACTTCTGATTTATGTCAAGAAATCAATGGGGAAGTTCTACAACTTAAAGGAAATAAAATTCCCAAAGGATTGGTGTCTCTTAAAGGACTATTTGACAAGTATGATCACTTTATTTAAAAGAATAAATAGTAATAAGCTAAATTATTCTATTGAGGTTGAACATGTCAATATTAGCTCTACAGGACAACCTTGGATTATAAAAATTAGAAAATGTTGTTCTTCTAAATAAAAGAGGAAATTTGTAGTGCTTTTAAAGAAATACATGGACGTTTTAGCTTGGTCTTATGTAGACTTGAAATATTTCAAGCCAAAATATGTTCAACAAAATATCTCTCTCAAAAATAGATGCTCAACCCTATAGATAAAAAAACAACATTATAATCCAAATATTTCTAGCACCATTCTCATGGAAATAAAAAAGATGTTAGATGTAAGAATAATTTTTCCAATTCATCATTCCATGTGGGTGGCTAACATCATCTAGGTGCATAAGAAAAATGGAGAAATTTGTATCTATGTTGACTTTCGTAATCTCAAACACTATTCATTAAAAGATAATTATCCCCTACCTATTATAGATCAGGTGTTGTAAAAAGTAACGAGTTCAGAAATGATCTCCCTATTGGATTTATTTTTGGGATACAATTAGGTTGAGGTTGATGTTGAAGATCAACATAAGATAATATTCACTACTTCACAGGCCATGTTCATGTACCAGAGGATGTCATTTTGGTTAATAAATGATAGGGATACCTTTCATAGGGAAATGGCTACAAAGTTTAGGGATATAATGGATAAAATAATTGTTGTGTACTTGGATGATCTCATGGTTTTCTCCAAGAATATACATGATCATTATAATCATTTGGAGAAAATTTTGATAAGCTATTGGTAACAAGAGATCTATTTGAATCCTAATAAATCTATGTTTGGGGTTACATAATGGAAATTATTGGGACAAATTGTAATAAAGGAAGGAGATAAGCTTGATCCTGAATGGTTCAAATCTATATGAAGTCTCACTCTTCTTACAAGAAAAACTAGCGTACACTCATTTTTTGGAAAAGTTAATTTCCTAAGGCGTTATGTCCCCAAATTTATTGATAAAACAAGACACATTGTTGAAATAATGAAAGGTAAAGTTCCATTTCAATGGAATGCTGATGGAAACTTTTATTTTTTCAATATCAAATAAGTCATCATGCATGCCCCTATCCTAGTCTTCCTAGATTTCCAAAAATAATTTATCATGTACAGTTATACCTCGGCTCATGTGGTGTCAGCTATACTAATGAAAAATAATGCAAAAGGAATAGAATAACCTATTTCCTTTATAATCTGTCATCTAAAGGATCATGGGCTAAATATGTACCAAATTTAAAAGCACACTTATGCGGTGGTCCAAGCAGTAAATAATTTCATGTATTATATCTCCAATTCTCATACATTGGTTCTTGTTCCTGACACTGTGGTGAATTTCATCCCAACTCAATAAGATTTAGGTAATCCATGAGGAAATTGGGTTGCTAAGATTTAAGAATATGATATGGATATTAAACCTACCAAGATTGTGTGTGGGAGAGATTTGTGTCAACTAATTTATGAAAACAACCCTAAAGAAGAAGTTAATTGCGCTAAGGACAATAATGAAGAACTACCCATGGTTCTGTTTAGCACAAAGAATGATTGGTATTCAGATATCACATTATTTTTTAATTATAAATAATTCTAGAACATCTGAGCACTAAATAAAAGCAAATAGTCAAGTTGAGGTTGACTAAGTATGTGCTCTAGGATAATGGATTGTATAAGAGGGAAATTAATGAAGTTTTCCTTTGATGCATAGATAAAATTCAACAGGGTAAACTTATAGAAGCATATTATAATGTAGCATGTGGAGGAAAATTTTCAGCATCTTTCATAGCTCACAATATCTTGCGGGAAAGGTACTATTGGCCCACTTTATTCCAAGATTCATCAATGTGGGTGGCGAAGTGTGAGGCCTGTCAACTATTTGTTGGTCATCATAAATTAACAACACTTACTTTAAGGAAAATGGTAGTTAATGAGCCCTTTTGGAAGTGGGGAATTGACATTATTGGAACTTTTAATGCTTTATCTAGTGCTATACATAGTTATGTTCTTACTACCATTGATTATTTCACTAAGTGGGTAGAATCCATTCCAATGAAACATGCTACTTCCGAAGTTGTTTGCAACTTCATCAAGGATAATATAATAGTGAGATTTGGTTTTTCTCATAAGATCATGGCTGATAACACTTCTAATTTTTCATCTTATGAACTTAATGCATTTTGTTATGGATATGTAATTACTTTGGCTCACGCCTCTAATTATTATCCCCATGGAAATGATCAAGAATCATCTAGTAATAAGAACTTGGTAACTATAATCAAGAAGCCAGTGGATGAAAATAAAGGGACATAGAAAAAAGCATTATAGGACACACTCTAGGTTGATTATATCACCTTGAAGCAAGCTATTAGTATGTCCCCATTCTAGGTTCTATATGGAGTTCATGCCAAGAACCATATTTCCTTATAGTTGTCAGCTTTAAATTTGGCTAGGGTAATTGAAGATGATACCTTTCAAAAATATTTAGAGAAAAGAATCATGTACCTGATAGAGTTGGAAGAAATAAGGTCAAAAGTGGTTGATATGATTATGGAACACCAGAGAAATGTTAGGAAAGTTTTCGATAATAAATCTAAACAGTGAGATGTTCAAGTTGGAGACCTAGTCCTGTTGTGGGATAAAATAAGAGAGCTAAAGGGAATCCATGGAAAATTAGATTCCCTGTGGGGAGGCCCCTTCAAGATTCATCAAGTGTGTGGAGAAAAATCAGACAAAATGTTAATTTATTCCGATTATAGAGAAATATTTCTCACTTGTATCATAATTTTACTTTCAGTTGTGTGTTTCCCTTTCTGTTTGTGTGTTTACTTTCGGTATTTTTCTTTTGTTTTGTGTGTGTTTATTTTGAGTTTTTTTCTCTTTCTTTTTCTCTCATTTTTAACTCCTTGGCCCAGTGGATTGGAACTTTTGAGATTTGGGAGTTTCTCTTCCTTTGAGTTGTCAAAGAAAGTCCCTAGTCAGAGCAATTGTTATCCCATTTTTGAGTTTCTCAAGGAAATGGAGTTAACCGAACAAACTTTTATGTTTATGAACCTGTTAAAATACATTAATATCTCTAAGTTTTACCTTGAAAATGTATTTTTCTCAATTTTGTAATATTTTCGTGGTTTTCCTAGAATATTAAATGTTTTATGAAAAATGCTTCCAGCCTCCGAAAACCTGGTGCACTATAGTCTTTTAGGTTTTAGGTTTCGCTTGCATCAGAAGATCTCACCCATAAAACATGTGCATTATGTCATGTGTTTTCCAAACCTGAAACCTAAAACACTTTAGTTTGTTGGGCTTTAGGGTTTTTGGACATTGGGACATGGTGAATAATCTACATGTCATGTGTTGATTATTTCTTGAACCCGAACTTTGACTTTGTTCTAGGCTCCTTTGTATCAGGGTTTTGGGACTTGATTGCACATTTTCAAGACATTTCCTATGCAATAAAACTTCTTCCCTTGGGTCAATGCAATAAATTCCAGAGTGGAGTTGGTGGCCCATACATTTTTTCTTACGTGTAATTAATGCTATTTCATTTATAAATAGGTGGGATTTCCACTTCATTTTTACCATTGTGCTTCCTCTGTAATTCAAATTTTCCTCCTACCTTCATAATCCAAAATCCCAATTGGCATGTTCTTAGTAATTTTGATTTATTTTATTGGATTTTAAGTTCTTTTTATTATTTGGGTGAGTGTTTCTCCTTCTTGTTGATTCGCATTTTGATTTTGAGAGGTTTGTGCCTTGTTTTCAATTGATTTAGGAGTTGTTTGTAACTTTTGTTGGTTTTTATTTCAATCCTCAGTTTCCCCCTCCTCTCATTGTGATTTATGCTTTACCTTGATAAGTGTGTCCCCATAAAACTTTCAAAATAATTTAACCTACTTATTATGGTAAATTTTTATGAAGAAACGGGTTGGAAGAAGTCACTTGATGATTTTGTTGACATGTTGTGTTCTAGGCATTGTCATTGATGTAAAATATCATGAATGAAAAAGAGGATGATGGGGTATAGTTAGATCATGCTCAGTGTGATGATGACATGGAGATTCATGTGTGTTCTTGGTAGTATGAGGATATTAAGTGAGATTGGCTTATTATAACAAGCCTAATCAGTTAACCTAGCTATCATAGGTGATGGTGCATGATGTTTGGAGATTATTGGTAGATTTAGGAGCAATTTGGAAGCATGGAGATTATGTTTAGAGATTTTTTAGGCACTCACATTAGTTTTAAGGTGAATAAACATGTTAAAGACCAAGTTTCAGGTGTTCATCTAGACCAGGTCTAGGTGATACGAGGAATGAGGATGAGATGTAGAGCTATGTGAGCTCATGGAATCATGCAAGGATGTAATACATGGTATTTTATGACATTTTGGATTTTTTTTCTGCTGAGTTATGATGTTAGTTTAGTTTACCCTAGCCTAGACTATATAAAACCCTAAGGGCTAATCATGAAAATTAGATGGGCTGTGAAGTTAGAGAGATATTTTAGCTATGATTATGATTTGATATGATGAAAATATGTGTCCAAGAGATGTGAGAAACGTTTGGAGTCATTCTGAAGAATATTTTGCAAGATCAGTGGCTTTTGGTGAAACAAGGTCAAGAAGAAGGTCATTTCCAACTCAAATTGCACATTTTGATTCTCACCCTGAATTGTGTGTTGTGAATGGGAAATTTTGGATTTTTCATATGTTTCTAAATTGATTCTATAAGTTTTCACAAAACTAATGAGGTCATTTTATCGTCAGGTGTTTATGAATGAATGTTAAGGAGGTAAAAAATTTAATGTGTTCTTGAAACCCTAACTAGAAAGAGGTAGTATAGATAATGATCATAAGATAATAGAATTGATTTATAGTGAAATTATTATGATTGGATTTTGTAGAGGCCTCCTCCAGGTTTCCATAAAGGCATAATATATCTTGTGGTGATGAGTAAAGCCCACTCAAACCTGCCTGTTTCTGAAGAAGTTTAGTTTGGGACAAGGTTTTCCAAATGAGTTGAAAATCAAATTGAAATTGTTTTTATTATGTGTGATTTTTATTTATAAGGTGGGTTTAGTTTAGGGCGATGCTTCTAAATGGAAAAGTGTGCCCTATTTGTGAAGACTAGTAAAAGAGTTGTTTTGGGGCAGTTTCAAGCAATTTGTAAAGATGGAATTGGTTGAAGGAGTTCCACTTGGAGTTGGAATGAGTTATAATATGTTATGGAAAGAGGATTTAGATCAATTTCCATTAGTATATGGTTTGTTTCTTGAGGATTTTATTTGATGTGTCTTTGATTCAATTTTTGGAGAAGAAGGTTTTTTGGTTTTTAGGAAAGGACTTCTCAGGCTAAAACAATGAAGTGAATGAAGCATGAAATGGATTTTTTGAAGCTTGATATCACATGGATAGTGAAGAGGGATGATTTTTGTTCCTATTTAAGACATTTTTATGTCTTGTAAGTTTCAAAAATGGTGTAAAATAGTTGAGGTTGTAAAATTGGTTTATGGGTAACATGATTTGGAGAAGAGGAAAGTAGTTGTGGTTTGAACACATGGATGTGTAATGAGATATAACATGCATGGATGTTATTTTAAGTTACTGAAGATTATATTTAGTAGTTACATGCCATATTTTATGTGTTCTTTGGTGTTCTTTAGGTGTAAAGGTGAAGATAGGGTGCTAGATACACCTATTTAGTGAAGGATATGAGCCTTTTGGATTATGTTATGATTTATTTGATTGGTCCAAGAAAATGTGAAACAATGGATGATAGTTATATGTTATATTACACATTTATGGTGAATTTGGGAGCTTTAATAATCATATATTTTTCATTTGTGGTTTTAGTTCATCCTAGTGATGGGGTATTGAGCTTGTTTGGTGCAAGATGATTGGTTTTGGGCATGGCCGACCTATATGGGTCATATGTGAAAATTTAAATTATTAAATTGGGATGGTTTTAATTTGTATTTGTAGAAAATATCAAGGGAAATCTACTTGATTTTTGTTTGAATTATGAGAAGCTTATAAAAGTAATGTTCTGGGTGCAATTTTGTGCTAGTTACTCAAGGGTGAAAAGTGCGACCTAGGTGAGAATGTTTTGCAAGTACCAAGGAATTTTTTGAGAGAGAGTATATTATAGGTTTAATAATGTTTGGAATAGTGTGTGCAAGGGTTTTAAGAAAATAGAAGTGAAGAAAGTGAGAGACAGAAAGTTTGAGAAGCTAGGGTTTGAAAAAGGGTTTCAAGGTGAATGATCTGAATAGGTGATCTCCATCAGTTGTGGTAGTAAAAAATACATCATATATCTTCTTAAAATGTGATTTAGTGGGTGTTTTATCATCTTATGGGGTTTTAGCATCCTTCTAGAGTTGTTTCTTCACAAAATTATGGGTTAGTTCTCCTTGTAGTGTTGGTGCTCTATTAAACTAGGGGTTGGTGCTCCTTGTGAATTTGGTGTTTCACAAAATAATTTTGACTTGACTAATATAATCAAAAAATTTTGTCAAATTTCTTCCCTTTGAGGGTTTACCACTTATATCTTGTGTTATGGTGTTGATTCTCTTGTTCATGGTTGATTATATGCATCTCATATGATGTTGTGCACACATTAATGGATGACTAATTGATTAATTTTCTAAGTGAGTAATAAAAAATTAAAATTAAGTTTTTAAGGACTGATTCACACCCTCATCTTAGTCCATTATGCTTCTAACAATTGGTATCAGAGGAGGTCCTTTTTGAGAAGTTTGATCACTTGAAAAGAGATATTTTGAGACACAATAATGGAGATTTAGCAGAGTGGTTTCTCTACTATAAAAACACCTTTTTTTATGGTGTGAATTATGATTTGTGGAGTTTTAGGATGAAGAATCATATCATGTCCCTGGGGTTTTATATTTGGTAAGAAGTGGAAGATGGTTATATTGCTCCTGCCACTACACCAACTAGTATTGTAGATAATATGGCAAGTAATGACAATTCAAAGGCTATGAATCCTATCATGTGTGGTGTAGGAGAATATAAGGTGGGAAAGGTAATGAATTGTAAGTAAGTTAAAGAATTATGGGAGAAACTTCAAGTTTTTTATGAAGGAGACTCCAAGGTAAGAATTGCTAAGATTCAGACTTTTATAAATTAGTTTGAAATTCTTAATATGAGTGATAATGAGTCTTTTGCTTCATATTTTCTTAGAGTTGACAAAATTGTCAACAATATGAAAGGATTAGGAGAAGATGTGAAATAAGAAGTTGTATTCCAAAAGGTTTTGAGATCCCTAACTCCTAGGTTTTTTTTCCAAAGTATCTTCCATTGAAGAAGACAAGGATTTGATTACCTTGAAGATGGATGAATTGCATGGGACTTAGAATGCATATGAGATGAGGGTGGTTGAATCCAAACCAGCTAAGAAAGATATATCTTTCAATGTTTAAAAGATGACAAAGGACAAGAAAAATAAAGTTGATGATGTTGCTCATGAGTTAGGTGATGAAGAGTTATTTTATATGGTTGCTAGAAGATTGAATGTTGGAACATGTAAGTAAAAGGGAAAACTTCCTTTTAAATGATTTAATTGTGGTAAAGTAGGTCACTTTTTTTCTAAGTGTCCTCATATGTATGGAAAGAAAGATTATGATGATCATGGAAAAACATTAGAGGTATAGTAAAGAGAAGAAGGAGTTCAAGAATTTTGATCATAAGAATAAGGGTAAGAAAAAATTTTACACTAAGGAAGAGGCCTATTCCTCTAAAGAAAGTAGTTAAAATGGTGGTTCAATTTCTGAGTTTGAATATGTTCATAGAGATGTAGTTGATGAGGTCCTATTTATGAGAAAATATGGCATAAGATCCACTAGTGGAGGTTCTACATTTTTGGGTGACTTTTTATTAGGATCTTGCAAAGAATCTGAAGAAGGAGAAGATGATGTTAAAATTGAATTAGATCGTGTTCAATCAGAATTGATGTATGTTGAGATGAACAATAATAAATTGAGATCATAAGTCAAAGAATATGAGGTAAAGATTCAAGAACTAGAAGAGAAACATTGGGCAATTACAGATAATCTTGATGAAATAATGAGAATATTTGAGATGCAAATGAGTACTATGACTCTAAAATTACAATATAAGGAGGAATAAGTGATTCTTCTCAAGAATAAGTTATCTGATTAAGATAGCAAAGAGAAATTATTTTAGAAGTTTGAGAAATTTTTGAAGGCTCTTGATGATATCTTGAGCAATAAGAAATCAACAGGTGAAAGAGCTATTTTGGGATTCAAAACTGAAGTTAAGGATAAAGAGATGAATTAAGAAGATGGAATTAAAATCATGTAAGTAGGTGAACCAAGAACCAAGGATGGAAACAAATATGTATTCATCAAGGACAATGAGAAGACTATGCCTATTAGGCAGCCTAATGCCTCAAGGTATGAAATATCTTTCAATGGTTATTGCTTTAATTGTAATGGATTTGGTCATAGGGAAAAGGAGTTTATGGGACATTATATAAATTATTATCCATGGATAGATAGTAGGAGTGAGTATGATAAGAGTGTGGTATGCTACAATTGCAATGAGATATGTCATGTTGCTAGTTTTTTCTTGAATGATTTATATAGTCAAGCTAAGGGCTACAAAGGCAAGAGTTCAGTTATATGCTTCAGCTCCAATGAGGTTGGAATTTTTTATAGAGAGTATCACTATATTTATTCAAGGTACTAAGCTGAAAGAAGTAAGCTTTTAAAGGTTTGGGATGCATGAAAATGATCAAGGAAGGATATGAGAGCCTAAAAGAGGAAATGAAGTCTCATCAAGAGAAGGTTTTGATACAAATAAAGAGATGAATAAGATATCAGGTCTGAAATAAGGTTATGAATGAGATTCTCAGGTGTCCAAGAAGTCTTGGGACCTTTTCAAGTCTTTCTTCTAGATCCTCCATGTTTTTATATGCCTCTACTAGGATTCTTATAGGTAAATTGGTTCATATGAAGCATTGGAGTGAGGGGGAGTTGTTTAGTTTTGTGTTTGTCTTATCCAAGATGTTAAGCTATGTTATATTAAGCTTATAATTATGTTTTTAAGGTCATTATTGGTGTTCAAGATGTAAAAATGATCAAGTCATTATCTTGTTGTCTCTTAGTGTGTATGATTGTGTTTTTAAGTCTGTGTCTGTCCTATCTTGATGTGTTGTTAGTTTGGGATGACTCTATTTGTGTAAGGGTCATATTGGTACCTCAAAAATAAGTGTATTAAATCATGACATTGAAGTATAGTGTATTTTCTTGGTCAGTTACATCTTGGTAAGCTGGTGAATGAAGTTCAATTCCTACGTATGAGAAAATGTGTGTCGTGAAAATTTAAGTGTCTATAATGTAAGTTAAGGTTCGAGTCCAATTCTGAGTCATGTTATGAGGTCATGAGAAGAGGAAGAAAGTATCTAAGCTTCGATAAGATTCAAGTAAATATTTGGGAAAGTTGACATCCTAGCTATAACTATAAGGTTTTATTGGTCTGTTAAAGGTCCATCCTATGGGTGAGTTAGGGATTGGTATGAGGAGATGTTTTTCAGAGTCCCTATGTGTAAAAGGATGAAGTTAAGTATTTTTGGTTGAATCTTAAGTAATCATAAGTCATGTATTGGTCTTTGTGTGTTAAAAATGGGTTTTAGAGGATCATAAGAAGTGGTGTGAAGGGAATTATTGTTTGAAGGTGTAAATGGTGGATTCTAAAGCCAAAAAATGGAACAAATCATTTGAAAATTGAATACATTGAGATTCAAGAGGTTTTATAATTGGAAGAAGTTAGAATTATTTGGAATTTGTGATAGTGTTAAAACTTAACTGAGAAAAGTGTTAGAGACCTAATTAGAAAAAGTGTGACTTGTAAGATGGGTAAACCTCCCATAGTGGCATGATTTAAGGTTAATGGAGGTGACTAAGTGGCCAAATGGGTGGTCAAAACTAGTAATATTTCTCCACAAAATTGAATGCATTAAAATTTAGGTGTGTTTCTCTCATGTTGAAGGATTAGTAATATGTATACACAATATGAAGAAGTGAAAATGGAATTATGGTTACCATGATGTTTTAGAAAAATTTTCAAGCATGAATAAGGCCACAAAAGTATGTAAAAGTTTAAGGAAATAGTATAAAGTAAAAATTTGTGGTGGTTTTCTCTTATGCATTCTTGAAGCATAAAGGCACAATATTTGAGTGTGAATGACTACTCACAAGCCTGTAGGTCTTAATTTTGTGAGATCTGAGAATACTTAATGCTTGTGCATGACTATAAAATATCTAAGATAGTGTCTTAATAAAAGATGAGTGGTCTAAATGTTCTATATCATACAAATGTGGGATCAAAGTGAAGAAAAGTGTGAGGTAATAAGGTAAATTGAGCACAAATGTCTAACTTAAGATACTTCAGTTATGTGGATAGGTTTTCTACATTATAAATGAGTTTGAGCTTAAAAAAACATGTATATACATGTGTGAAGGTGTTTATAGGAATTAAGATGTGCAAGAAAGAGGAAAATTGTATGTTTCCTACTTGTTGGTCCATGAGTTAAGATAACATGCTACATTTATACATAATGTGCAAGAGGCAGAACATAAATTTTCTAAAGGTATGTGGTATTTTTCAAGTTTATCTATGATGTGTTGAGATGGTATTAGAATTTTCTAGGTGATCTAGAAAGGGTGATATTCTAAGAGGATGTTAGAGATTTGAAAAGGTGGATTAATTTTTAAGTTACTTAAATTCAGTGATTATAAAGTTACAGTGAGCTTTAAGAAAGTAATAGCTTCTATAGGTGCAAAGGTCTATGTGATAGTATCATTAATGGTTTGAAGAGACTATTAAACAATACTACAGATGTATATTCATCTTAATAGTGCGTGAAGAAAGGATAAGACCAATCAAACTGTGAAAGGTAAGTTAAAGGTTTATTGGAATGATACAATATCATTTGAAGAGAAAAATTGCACTCTATAGGTTTGTAGGTGTATTCTAATGTAGGGGAAGTAAGGTTTTGAGCCCAAAATCATGAGAAAAGTGACAAATAAGGTGTTTGATTAGAATAAAGGATGATGTAAGACTCATCTATTCAATTCCTTTCTTACTATGAGATGGCTGCTCCCTTACAAGGTGTTGCAAGGTTGTGAAAGCATAAAGATGGTGTGTTACATGTGTATGGAGGTCTTCATGACAAGGGGAAAATCATTTTAACTTCTAAAAGTTTCTCTAGATGAATACAAGCTATGTAAGGTATGATATTTTGTCTAATCTAAGTTCAAGCAAGATAGGATTCAAATTTGCATTATCTCATCTAAATATGACTGCAATGACTAATAAAATGCTCTAGGATTGTGTTAAAGTGGTTGTGTTCTCCAAGGCATGATATCAAGGTGAGTAGCCAAAAATTGTGTCTTTATACTAGATTTGGATGGAATAATCCCAGGAAGAGTGTTGAGGAGGTATGTCATTGCATTCTTATGACTATAGGACAAACCAAAGTTATTTATAAATGCACTTAAGGCTCAATTCAAGGATTTCAATCCTCATGTGATATCAAGAGAAAAATATGGTGGAAGTAAGTCAAGTTTGAGTCTTGAAAAGCCAAGAAAGGATAAGAAATGTGGTAAGATAGGTATTTGTTCCTTGAAATCTTCATTTTTATAATGTTCATGAAGTATATGCATTTTTTCTAAGACTGCTACAACCTCTCCATGGTGAAGAAGGTCAAAAGAAGGTATGGGTGATGTAATCATGTTCTTGAGCCTAAACAAGGAGGTTGTGTGATACTCACACCTAAGAAAGAGGTAATAAATATGATTTCAGTTATATATAATCATTTTTGACATGTTTAGGAGTTGTGTATGATTTTTCCCAGGGGGAGTACATTGTTTCTATGCTTTGAAAGTGGCCAAAATAAGATTTTTGAGAGAAATGATAGGTTTTTGAGCTAGAATGAAGGATTTGGTTGATTTTTCTAACCAAAATATGATCATATGAAGCTGAGAAAGGTGAATAAAATGTAGGTAAATTCATGATTTGTCATTAATGTAAAAAGGGGGAGAAGTTCAGGAGGTTTTCCATCAATGACAAAGGGTCCGATATTGTTGGCATGTTGTGGTCTTGGTTATGTCATTAATGTAAATCCCATTAATGACAGAGAGGATGATGGAGTAGAGTCAGAGCATGCTTAGTGTGATGATGACATAGATATTTAGGTGTGTTGTTGGTAGTATGAGGATATTTAGTTTTTGTACTATGTTTTTTCATGAGAAAAAATCACTAGAAAATAGGACAACCATAACCCAGTGTTGAAAAACTTCATGTTATACCTTTCCAAGACACCCCCCACGCCATCCTATTCCATATACCAACTATATACTTTCATTAAAATGGTCCATATGTGATTGTAATCTATCCCCCTATGCGATTTAAGAAAAAAAAAATCTTTTTAGAGCCTTTGGAGTAGTATTTCTCAAGGTGGAGTTTCGAGCAATCTTAGGAGGAGCTATCATCAACCTTCCTAAGACTAGTGAACCATCTCCGGAGTGGATTAAAAGGATAAAATTCATCATAGAGGATAATTCAAGAGATAAATACATCATGTAACTAATTTTGGAAGATTCTAGAAAGCTTCAGAGGTTTTGGATCCAGTTAATTGAAAATGGGTTTTTGGGCCTGAAGGAGCTTACACCATGAAAAGGGACATGAGCTTCAAAGAGTTATTATGAGAGCTCCATAGTGAGTTGGAAGCCCATTAAGATACCAATGGAAATAATTTTAAATTCTCTACATGGTGGAAAAATATATCAACTTCAAACCTCAAACATTTTTGCACGTAACTTATTCTTTCCATGTACCGTAGGTGATTAAGATGAAAAAGGAGATTTTTAGGGGGTTTCAATTATAATCAATCCATGGGGACCAAAAAATTATTCTAAAAACGTATTTTTCATGAAAACTCATATAAATTAGTACCTAAAAACTCATTTGAAAGCTCAAGTTACGACCTTCCCAAACTGACTCTTAAGGTGCGCTCTTTAGTACTGGGACACGTGTCATCACCAGGTTGAGATGGATTTTCATGTCCCCATTTCACCTTTCCAAAGGGAAGATAGGTGAAAAATTGTTCCCAACCCCATTTTGGCTTCATGGTTCCTCATACGACCCTTGTAATGTCTCTAGGTGTTTATTTCCAGTCCCCTCCTCCATTCCTCTCACTGAATGCATGTGTGACAAGTGTCACCATATGGATAAGGTGAATTTTTGTGGATCTATTGTACCTTTACAAAGGGAAAATGGGGACAAAAAAATTTTCCCCACCTCCTCCTCTTGGCCCTTCACACTATATATTCAACACTTGTCATTTTTTCTTCATTTCCCCCACATCTCTCCATTTGTACCTGGAACTCTCGATTTTTTTTCTATATTTCCTTCACCATTTTTATCATTCTCTTTCATCCCATAATCTCCCTTGGAGCTCAAAACCACTATTTTAAAATAAAAACTAGAAAAATCTATGCTCAAAAATCCATTTTTGTCTAGAATGAAGATTCACACATGAGAATGAAAAAATGCAATATCTAAAAAACTAGTACACGAATTGAAAAGAAAATCATTGCATTCTTCTCCATTATCATAGGCTGAAAAAATACATGTGCCATATTAGGCATGCAAGATTGAATAATTTTTTCCATGATTAAACCCTAGTTTCCCCGAACAAAAACTATGAAAATCAATATCTCTTATTCCTAAAACCAGTCTGATTTGAAACTTTTGAGGTGAAATAAGAAAGAAAAACCCATATTAGAAAAAATAATTTCATTGAAATCCCACACACAGAAAATAAATTTCTAAAATATTGATCCTCCTACATAGGTACTTACTATTTTTAGTAAGGACTCATACGAAGCAGTTTCGGCGAAGGTGGTGTGCAAAGGGATCAACCAGAAGGAGAAAAAGAGTAACCAAATCTAGAAAGGGTGAAAAAACTCACTTACTAAACATAGTAAGTTTCCTCCACGGTCCCTTGCTATTATTAGTAAGTCATATCAAAGAGTAGTCTAGGTGTAAGAAGTGTACACAAGGGTAATATAGAAAGCTAATTTCACTGGTTGGAGCCAGAAAGGGTGGAAATTTACACTTACTAAAAATAGCAATTCCCCTTTTCCAAGTGTAGTAAGGTGTATATAGGAGCCATGTATACTCATCACTGTTCATTGATGTGTACAAGTCAATGCATAATTTTGAGGGAAATTTTGTCAATAAAATGTGGTCGTGTCACAACAGACCATCACAAAAATTTCCTAAAGGTTGTCTAGATTCCACCTCATGAAATATCAACAGTGTCTTTCGACACTCATTTGATGGTCCAACTTGTTCGTGAATCATGTGTAAGGAGGATTTTGCAATCATCATCATCAGAATATCCATGGTGTACTTCATAAGTAGTTTAAAGTTAGTACAATAGTATTGCAAAGAGTCATGAAAGGATAAGTTTTGAGCTTCTATCTCTTCAGAGGGGATCTTTGTGAGTGGCGTTCATGGTCACCAATGTAATCTATCAAAAGTGTTTCTAAACACTTAGTCTGTGGTGTCCATGGGTCATCCAAAGGAGGTTTCTCATGTTATAAAGCATTCAAGGATCATTTGGAAAGGATTAGTGAACTTCATCAAAGGAAACTTCTTTGTCGACATTCTTTATTATTCTTCCTCTCTCTTACTTCTCTCTCTTCTCTTCCTCCCCCAAATTTATCTCTCTTCACGTTGTAATTATTTTTTGGGGTTGTAATTTTTCACAATGCCTTATTGCAATTTAAAAAGTAACTTTAGGATTATAATTTAATAAGTCACCTTTGTTTTATAAAAAAAGGACTTAATATTTCCTAAGAATATGAAAATTCTTAAGTTGTGCAAAGGCATATGAAAATTCATTGGGAGATAGGTGAAGAGACTTCCAAAATTCTATACATTATAAAGGCATTCCCTTTCCAAAGGGTTTTCATTTTTTTGTGAGTTCATGAGAGAGTGATCCTTGTGAAGAAACAAAGAGATAACATTTTCTTCTACTTCCTGTTTTCTACATTCTTAACACTCTTGTCATGCACAATTTTTCTCAAGCATCAATGAAATAATAAGGAGTTTCTACCTTTTGTGAATAGGATGTTTATTGATATTTTTTCTCATTAAATATTAACTAGTCTTGTTACCGTTTGCTTAATTTTTTCTTCTAAAATTATGTGTGTTGAAATTTATGATTAATGAGTGTAGGAATCTGATTTTCTACCTACAACATTAATCCCTCTCCCATTTTCTCACTCCCTTTCATGATCTCTTGCAAATTCCTCTCTAGAAATAAATTGATAGCTTTAATACAGGGTCAGGGGAGTGTCCCTATTGGATCCCCAGCCACAAGGCCACCAGAGAAACCAATTTTCACACGCACATGTAAACACGGAGCTACACCATTCGAGTAGAGGGACTTAGATTCCTAGAGTGTTGGAAAGAATTCCACTAATTTTCTACCTTAAAATTTTTCCAGCCAAAATTGTTTAGCACCCATCATGGGGAAAACTTGGCACTAATCTGCACCCAAAATATGATCACTAGAAACTACAAAAAAATTCAAATATCCCAAAAAAAAGAAAAAAAAGGGAATTGATGGAAATCCATTGTTGAAAGCCCATTATTGATTCATGTGAGTAACCCTTCATATTCCATAGTGTCCTTTCATATTCCCATCATAGGGTTTTTCTTTTTAAATTGATGAACAAAGATACACCATGTTGAATAGATCGAGAGGATTTTTCGATCCCACTTTCAAGGCTTTGTAAAATCAGCAAGAAAGAATCAGAGATAACCCCTACTAATTTTCTCAAGCGTCATCCCCATCTGGGTATTTAAGTGGTACTCTTGGTAATCCTATTCAAACTCCTATTGATGCCACTTACAAATTCTCCCATATTTCAACCATCGTTGAGCTTTGAGTTCCCAAGTGAAGAAGAATGAGGACAAGAAGAAGGATTGGAAGAATAATTTACTAAAGCAATATCGTAATCTGAAGCTGAAATAGAAGCATTGATGAAAGATGAAGTGGAAAGATCTAAACCCATTATTCCATAGGGAAGGAATATAGGCCCACTCTCTCTTATACCCCCTCTTTACAATCTATCAAAAAAATCCCTCAAGAAATTTCTAAAGTTCGAATGTAATGGTACACAACTCCTTGAAGAGAACATATTGGCCTTAAACACTTCATGTGGAATTCTTGAATTTGAACATGAATATGTTGTTTTAAGATTATTCATGGCGTATCTCCAAGAAAAAGAAACAGAATGTTTCTACCTCCTGCCAACTTGATCCATCAGTTGTTGGAATGACATCAAGAACTACTTTGAAGAAAGATTACAAATTTTTGAATATTTATAAGACCTCATCATTCAATTATTACAAATGAAGAAAGAGGAAAAGGACAGTATGAGAGACTTCATGGCCCGTTTCGACCAGTTTCTCCATAGGATACTAGAAGATGATTTGCCATCTTAAAATAATGTCAAAATATTCTTCATTAATTCTCAATCACTGGAGGTAGGATTCTTCCTACGAAGGGTTCAACCAAGGAATATTACACAAGTGCAAAGGATGGCCATTAAAGTTGATGATGATCTCATCTTATCCGAGAGGATAAAAAACCCTTCAAAGGGAAAATCTCAGCATCTAATAGATGAAATAACTTATCCATTCTTGCATAAATTAGAAAATAAAATGGCATCATTAAAGAGGGAAATTTTTGAACGAGAATATCCTCAAAGAAATAATAGAAATCAGATTGTAGGAGCACCCACAAAGGTTTTCCTTGGAGGCTCCACCCATCAACATAAGTTGTATAAACCAAGAAGATAACGAGGAGGTTGAAAAATAAATTGAAGTTGATGATTCCCTAGAGATTGAAGAGCTTGAAAATCAAACACAAGTTGGATTATGTGAGTATTTTGGAGGTGGAGAAGATAACAAGAAAGATGTGCCTAGTATCTCATATGCGGTATTCACTCCTCGGTATAAAAAGGGAACTTCTTTGTCCACTCCTACTGTGAAAAACAAAAATATTAAAGATCATAATTTGGTGACTCTAACAAAAAAAATAATTAGTCGAGGATCTCCACTTCCACCTTACATGGATTCCACATTGGAGAAACCTAATCTTGTAGCAAGTAAGAGGGCTTGTGTAATTTCAAGTAAGTTTTTCCATGTTTTTTCTAATTCTAAATCCAGTCCTACAAAATCTAGCACATAAAAAGTTACTAGTGTACCTTTCAAAATACCCTATGTTCCCCAAAAATCTAACCCTACTTCCAAGCCTTTCCTAACTCCAATAGCAGTGTATTCACCTCCCATGTCCACATCTACTCCTTTTGACATCATTGAACATGCCAAAAAAACTAAAGTACAGATTACCGAAATTGAATATATGTGGACTCATCCTGAGAAATTTTAGATATTTTTTTGGTATATCATGAGTAATAGTTCACAACCCGATAATGTGATCCTTAGATATAAATTCCTACTACCAAACCCACCCACACCTCCATCATAAAACATGATTTCTTTTAGTGCATCTAAGACCAAGAAGGTTGATCTTTTCTTTGTCTCCCTTCTCATTGGAGAATACATATTAAAAAATTACATCATAGATTCTTGTGCCTTTGACAATTTAATACCTGTGAAAGTCTTTAAATCCCTCAAACTCACCATGACCCAGACCAGTGGATCTTGTTACTTCATGGAGTAAAAATAATTTCCACTTGTAGGGAAGATCAAAGATGCACAGTTGGCCCTCACCAAAATTCTAGACAAAAAGGTTTCAATTATGATCTTTGTAGCAGGCGTTCCTAATTCATTTGGAATGTTACTGAGTAGGAATTTCTGTCAATAGATGAGAGGGAAAATCTAGATGAATTGGTCTTTTGCAACCATTCCAGTTGAGGGAGACATGGAAATATTAATTCTAGAGAAGAAGATGCGGTACATGGTGCAAAAATAAGGAAATCTAGGAGCCAACATCTTATACCAAAAGAGTAGGAGGAAGAACCATTTCGTAAAAAATGAGGAGGATGAGATGCCCATATTAATAGGACCAACCATTCCTTCCCAAAGAGATATGGACCTTGAATAAGCATTAAGGTAATTTGAGTTGCAAGAGGATAGCCCTAAATTTCCAGATGATACAAACCATAAAGAAGAGGAATTGGTTCTTGATGATTTTCAAGTGTAGAAATCAGTTTATGTGTTTACCCATGATGAGGAGGTTTACTTATTCCCATTTGAAGTTGAATATTCTCTCGATCCTATAATTCATGAATAATTCAAGCTAGCTCATGAATAACCTTTGAAAATTTCAAAGGAAGAGTCTTTGGAAGAACTCCAGAGACCTCTGGAAGAAACATAATATCTAGAACTAAGTCTTGAATTCCTGATGCAATTTATGGATCTGTAAGACAAACATGAATCCAATTCAGAATCCTTAATAAATTGGAAGGTTTTACATGATGAAGAAAAACATGTTAAAGAACCTGATGTCCCTCATGAACCAATGGGAGATGGATGTAACAATGAATTCGAAGATCCATCCCTTCCATTTGAAGAAGAAGATTCTTTATTGGATGAAAAATTTGAGACTCAAAGTTGTGAAGTCCTTGAAGATAAATATCCCCTTGAAAAATAACTGATAGAATGCCAAAAGTCTCGAGATGATGAAGCATTCCATCTCAATGGTTTCCTTAAATCTGAAAGTGAAGATTTTCCGAATGAGGGTAAAAGTGAGCTTTGGATAGTTTCAAAGAAGTATTCAATACAATAAATTTTGGAAGTAGTAGAAAATTTTGGAGATTCCAAGCTAAGTGTCAATTTATTGGCTCAATCCATGACCATGCAAGATAGGTATGAGGTTTTTCCCGACTCTTCACTCAACTATCAAATACCTCATAATGATATGGGTCAAAAGGATGAATTCTAGGCTCCGTGAAGAAAATATGTCTATGAACATAAATGTGAGAATGACAAAAACTTAGAGGATCCAAACAATTCAAATAAAAACCATTCTTGGGGAAGTGATGAGATACTCAATGAAAAATCATCAATATGTACAAACACAAAAGGAAACTGGAACTATAAAATTGACTTCAAAGATGTTATGAGAAACAAAAATTTTAAGAAAAGGTTTGAGAATCAATAAAATAATGTAGGCTCACTCCTACAAAGTATGCAGATAGTATTGAAAGTATCTATATTTTATAAGGAACTGAGGAGAGGAAAATAGTCTCTTGAGCCAGTCATCAACTTCATAGAATGACGTCATCTAGTGTTATCCCTTCAGGGGTAACTTCAAAAAAGGGAAAATGCTTAAGTGAAAGTGGGTTGTCCTCCACATTATACCATAGGTTATTTTTAGGAAGTGTGTTTCCCTTTCCTAGTGTGTGTGTTATTTCCTTTCCATGTGTTGTGTTGTGTGTTCCTTTTGTTGCATTTTTATGTGTCCTCCTTGCTTTCTGTTGCAAATGAATCTATGAATCCCAATGGATAAGGTACTGGTCAACGTTCTAAAAAATTGAGATTCTAAGATTTCTTATGTAATTTACTTACTATGATTGATCCATAACATGTCCCCAAGCTACAGAAAATTGTTTTCCTGTGTTTTTTCATGAGAAAATTTCACTACAAAATAGGACAACCATACCCTAGTGTCAAAAAATTTCATGTTATACCTTTCCAAGACACCCCCAGGCTAGCCTATTCCCTGTAACAACTCTATCCTATCATTAAAATTGTTCATATGTGATTTTCATCCATTCCCCTAGGTTATTTAGGAAAAATTAAAATCATTCAAGTGCCTTTGGAGCAGTATTTCTCAAGGTGGAGTTTCGAGAAATCTTAGGAGGGGATATCATCAACCTTCCTAACACTAGTGCACCATCTTCAGAGTGGATCAAAAGGCTAAAATTAATCATAGAGGAGTATTAAAGAGCTAAAAGCATCATGCAAATTATTTTTGAATATTCTATAAATCTTCATATGTTTTGGAGCTAGTTCACTGAAAGCGGGTTTTTGGGCCTGAAGGAGCTTGCACCACGAAAAGTGACTTGAGCTTCAAAGAGTGATTCTGAGAGCTATATAGTGATTTGGAAGCCCAAAAATATACCATTGGAAATAATTTTAAACCCTCTACATGGTTAAAATATATATCAAGCTCAAACCTTAGGCATTTTTCCAAGTAACTCATTCTTTCCATGCACCGTAGGTGATCTTGAGAAAAAGGAGATTTTTAGGGGGTTTTCGTCAGAATAAATCCATGTGATCCAAACCATTCTTCTCAAAAGGTCATTTTTCAGGTAAAATAATATAAAAATGTTCCCAAAAACTCATCCAGGAGCTCAAGTTACAACCTTCCTAAGATGACTTTCAAAGAATGTTCTTCGGTACTTAGCTAATTTTCCAAGCGGACACATGGCATCACCAAGATAAGGATCATTTTAATTTACCCATTATAACTTTCCAAGGGGAAAATAAGTGCAAAACATTGTGCCTCACCTCCTTTTCGCTTAATGGTTCCTTATATGACCATTCTAATGTCTTCAGGTGCTTATTTCCATCCCCTTCCTCCATTCCTCTCACTAATTGCATGCGTGACAAGTGTCGACATAGGGATAAGGTGAAATTTTTTTCACCTATTGACCATTTACAAAGGAAAAATGGGGGTAAAAAAAGTACCCACCTCCTCCTCTTGGCCCTTCACACTATATATTCAACACTTGTCATTTTTTCTTCATTTCCCCCACATCTCTCCATTTGCACTTGGAACTTTGGAATTTTTTTTTCCAAATTTCCTTCACCATTATTCTCATTCTCCTTCATCCCAACATCTCCCTTAGATCTCAACGCCAATATTTTACAATAAAAAAATAGAAAATTCCATGCTCAAAACTACATTTTTATCCAGAATAAAGAGGTGCACATGAGAATGAAAAAATGCAATATCTAAAAAACTAGTACACAAATAAAAAAATTGTTGTATTCTTATCCATTATGAGAGGCCGTAAAGATCCATGTTCCATATTTGGCATGAAAGATCAAAGATTGTTTTCTGGGATCAAACCCTAGTTTCCATGAACAAAAACTTTGAAACTTAATATCTCTTGTTCTTTAAACCGGTTTGATTTGAAACTTTCGAGGTGTAATAAGAAAGAAAAACCCATATTAGAAAAAAACTTTCATTGAAATACGACACTTAGAAACCCAGTTTCTAAAAATAGTAATCCTCCTATATGGGCACTTATTATTTTTAGTAAGGTCTCATAAGAAGCAGTTATGATGAAGGTGGTGTGCACAGGGATCAGCCGGAAGGAGAAAAAGAGTGACCAAAGCTGGAAAGGGTAAAAATTGTCACTTACTAAAAATAGTAAGTTTCATATATTGTAACTTGGTATTATTAATAAGTCATATCAAAGAGCAGTCTAGGTAGAAGAAGTGTACACATGGGTAATCAAGAAATATAATTTCACTTATTGGAGCCGAAAAGGGTAGAAATTTACACTTAATAAAAATAGTAATCCCCATTTTCCAAGTGTAGTAAGGTGTATCTAGGATCAATGTATACTCATCATTGTTTGTTGATGTGTACGAGTGAGTGCATAATTCCAAGAGAAATTTTGTCGATATAACGTGGCCATATCACTAAGGACCATCACAAACATTTCCCATAGGTCATCTGGAATCCTTGTTAGGAAATCTCAACAGTGTTTTTCGTAACTCATTTATCAAGGAGGATTTTGAGATCATCATCATATTATTGTCCATGATGTACTTTATTGGAATTTTCAATTCAGTATAATAGTATTGTTTCAAGATTTTATCTCTTCACAGGGGATCTTCGTGAGTGGTTATCGTGGTCACCAATGGATCACTCAACAGTGTTTCTAAACACTTAGTTCGCAATGTCCATGGGTCATCCAAAAGAGGTTTCTCATGGTGAAAAAAAATCAAGGATCATCTAGAAAGGGTCGATGAACTTCATTAGAGGTAACTTCTTGGTCGAAATTCTTCCTTATCCTTCCTCTCTCTCTTCCTTCTCTATCTTCTCTTCCTCCCCCAACTTTATCTCTCTTCACGTTCTAATTCTTCACTGGGTTTGCAATATTTCATACTATCTTATTTTAATAAAAAAATTAACTTTAGGATTATAATGTAATAAGTCACCTTTGTTTTATAAAAAGGGACATAATATTTCCTAAGAATATGAAAAATCTTAAGTTGTGCAAAGGCATATGAAAATTCATTGGGGGGTAGGAGAAGAGACTTCCAAAATTATGTAAATTATTGTAGTCACATAATCATGCACTTTAGACATGTATTTATCTCGGTCCCATACTACTATTTAGGAGGTTATTGTTAGGAAATAATGGATAAAATATGCGAAATAATCCCTCACAGAATTGCAACAGTAGAAAATAATATGCATAAAATATTACAGATCTCAAATAAAAGTGAAGAATAAAATAACACAACACAAAGAGACAATATTTAACACCGTTCACCTAATTTGGGCTACGTCCACCAAGTATCACATGCTCAAATTTTATTACAAGCCACCACTCTCTCAATAAAATACCTAGATCTATTTGGAGTTATGCTCAACAAACTCTACAGAATTCACACCCGAATTCAAAACACATATGCAATGTTACATTGACCCTACCATATGCACAAAACCACATAAGTAGACAACTGCTTAAGTAGTTTTACAAAACCGTGGGTATCAAAACCATGGGCCAAAATGTCCCATAAACCTATGGGTCAAAAATATCGCCCATATGAGAAAATCACATTTCCTGCTATATCGGGCACGTTTTAAGGCCAAATTTTTTTCTCGAGGGTTGTGCCCCCGAACCCCAGTGAGATAATTGTGGAAAGTGCACAGTACTCTTAGTGTATAGTCTTCAACACTTTATCACATGAAAAAAACTCCACAACCTAACAATTTCCCACTTGGAAACTAGTTTTCCTCTGAGAAAGCTTCTCAACCCTTCACTAGTTTCTGTGAAGACTAACCAAAGCTGAACACAACTTCAATTTTTCCCTTGTGACCACCTTGGTCATCATGTCTACAAGATTCTGACTGGTATGAATCTTCTCTAACTTTAACTTCTCTTCCTCCAAAGTTATCCTAATGAAATGGTACCTTAACTATATATGCTTCATCCTAGAGTGGAAATCAGAGTTCTTAGGTGTATAACACTCTAACTATCATTATGCAGATTTCCTTCCTCTTGCTTATTCCCCAAATCCTCAAGAAATTTCTCTAACCAAATCATTTATTTTCTTTCCTCTGTGGTAGAAACATACTCAGCCTCTGTGGTTGAAAAAGCCACCAACTTCTGTAGTCATGAAATCCAACTCATTGTTTTCCCACCTACAATGTAAACATAACCTATTGTGCTCCTCTTGTTGTCTACATCTCCATCCATATCTGAATCTACATAACCACACAAAGTGGTGTCTGATCCACTGTATCACAAAATTGTCCCCATGGTCCCTCTCAAATACTAAAGGATCCACTTTACTACCTACCAGTGATCTCTACCTGGATCACTCATAAATCTACTCATTGCCCCCACTGCATGGGCAATATCAGGTCTGGTGCACACCATGGCATACAACAAACTACCAAACGCTGATGAGTAAGTTACCTTGGACATATGATTTCTCTCCTGATCTATCTTGGGACACTTCTCTTGTGATAACTTGAAATGTCCTACCAAAGGAGTCCCAACCGGTTTATCATCTTACATATTAAACCTCTCCAAAACCTTCTTAATGTACTCTTCCTAAGATAAAGTCATCTTCCATTCCTTCCTATCCCGAGATATCTTCATACCATGGATTTTTTTGGCTGCCCCAAAATCCTTCATGGCAAAGGATTCACTTAGCTGCTTCTTGAGTACTTTTATTTCCTGCATGTTTTTACCTGCAACCAACATATCATCCGCATACAAACATAGGATAATATAACTTCCATCCTTAAATTTATTTGTATACATGCAATGGTCAAAATGGAATCTAATATAACCTTTCTCCATCATGAAGCTATCAAATTTCTTATACCATTGATGTGGAGCTTGTTTTAATCCATACAAGCTCTTCTTCAGTTTGCACACCATCTCCTCTTTACCTTTGACCTCATAGCCCTCTGGTTACTGCATATATAGATCCTCCTCCAAATCACCATGGAGAAATGCAATCTTTACATTAAGTTGCTCTAAGTGCAAGTATTTTGCTACAACTATTCCAATAACAGTTCTCATAGAAGTCATTTTTACTACATGAGAAAAAATAACATCAAAATATATACCTTTTTTCTGTGCAAACCCCTTGACCACCAAATGGGCCTTGTCTCTTTTCTTGCCTCCTTCCTCTTTGACTCTAAACACTCAATTTTTCTATAATGATCTTTTGCCTTCGGGTAGCTTCACCAAATCCCATGTCTGGTTCTCCATGAGAGCATGATGTTCCTCATCCATGGCTTGCTTCCACTTCTTCCTGACATCTACCTACATTCCTTCATCAAATCTCTTTGGCTCTCCATTGTCAGTGAGTAATAAATAATAAAGAGAAGGAGAAAAATGTTTAGGTGCTCTTCTTACCCTAGAAGACCTCCTCAATATAGGAGTTTGGGGTTCCTATTGAGGAGGTTCCTGAACTGATTCATGTGTCACTTTCCCATCTGGAAGATCCTCTACCACTGCATATTATTTCTTGGATTCTTCCCTATTTTTCTGCAAATTATTACTTATACATGACTTTCTCATTAAATACCACATCCCTAGATCCAATGATTTTCTTGTCCTTAATACTCCAACATTTATATCCAAATTCATCACCACCATAACCAATGAAAGTATATTTTTCTGATTTAGCCTCTAGTTTGGTCCTATCATCCTTGTCTATATGGACAAACACCTCATATCCAAAGACTCTAAGAAATGAATAATCAACTTTCTTACCATACCAAGTCTCCTCAGGTATGCCTCCATCCAAGGCACTTGAGGGTCCTATTTTTATCAAGTACATAGATGTTCTCACCACTTCTTCCCAAAAAGAAAGAGGTAGTCCTGCATGTAACCTCATGCTCCTAGCACGTTCCATTATTATTTTTTTCATCCTTTCTGACACCCCATTCTGTTGTGAAGTTCTTGGAATCATATTTTTCCTACAGATTCCATTCTTAGAATAATAATCATCAAATTCATTGCTGCAATACTCCCCTCCATTATCTGACCTGAGACATTTTAGATTAAGACATGTTTCATTCTCTACCAAGGCTTTCCATTTAACAAAAGTGTCAAATACATCAGATTTGTTTCTAATAAAATAAACCCAAACTTTCCTTGTTGCATCATCAATAAAAGTAACATAATAACTTGAACCCCCAAGAGATGATACTTGAGCAGGCCCCCATACATCAGAATGCGCTAGCTCTAAGTTACTCTCTTTCTTTGTAGGTATAGCCTTGAGAAACCTTACTCGCTTCTATTTCCCATAAATGGAGTCCTCACAGAACTCCAAACATATTTCTATATATCTAGGAAAATCCTTCTTTATGATCTCCATGCCCTTATGGTTCATATGACCGAGCCTATAGTGTCACAATGTTGTATCTACTTCTGAAGCCACAGTGTTACAAACATTAGTGCTATAAGCGGTTAAATACAAGGTTCTAACCTTCTTACCCCTTACCACCACAAGATTACCCTTGGTAACCTTCCAAGAGTCCACTCTAAATATCACAGTATAACCATCACTTCCCAGCTAACCTACCAATATCAAATTTCATCTTAATGTAGGCACATGTCTGACATCCTTTAATAACCAAGTATTCCCATTCTACATCTTAACTTGAATAGAACCTTTTCCATCTATGTTGCAAGGCTCATCATCACCAAGAAAAACATGCCCAAAATATCCTTGAACATAATCAACAAAATAATTCCTACGTGGAGTAGCATGGAAAGAAGCCCCCAAATCTAAAACCCAAGATTCAGTAATATTGTGCAAAGAAAGAATCAAAGCATCCTGAGATACATTACCCATTGCCACATTTACCTCCTTGTTTTCTTCCTGTTATTTCTTCTTATCCTGAAGTTCCCAACATTCCTTATTTAAATGCCCAAAATTTCCACAATGTCAGCATACTATCTTGCTTTTGGATTTTTAACTTGCCTAATCCTTTGATTTTCCACACCTTCTTCTATTCTTCTGACTCCCTCTAGTTTCCACTATCAAAGCATCCCCTGAAGTACAATATTCCCCAAAGCTTTTTCTTTGCATTTACTCGCTTAGAATCACCCCTACAACATCCTCAAATTTCAAACTTGAGTTAGCTAGAACCGATTTGCTTACTGCCATTACCAGGCTATTCCAACTCTCAGGAAAAGAGCACAAAACTAATAAAGCCCTAATTTCTTCATCAAATTTTATCGTAACCGAAGCTAGCATATTTAAAACCATATTAAAATAATTTAAATGATCTACTAATGAACCATTCTTTGACATCTTCATATTAAACAACTTTTTTATTAAAAATATCTTATTAGAGGCAGAGGATTTTTCATATAACTTCCCTAATGCATCCATCAGTTATTTTGTAGTCTTTTCCTTTGAAACATTAAATAATACCGAAGATACAAGACACAGCTGGATTGTCCCAAGTTCCTTCTTATCCAGCAAATCCCATTCGGCATCCGTCATGCTTGAGGGTTTGTTCACCTTCTCAAACAGCGGAATATAAAGATAATCTTCCATCTACCAAATACTAAAATTATGCCCGTTGAATTTATCAACCCTTGATATTCCATCATCTGACATAGCTCCCACTCAAGATAAAACTTTCCCTATGATTCAACACTTTTGCAAACCAAACCAGACTCTGATACCAATTGTTAGGAAATAAGGGATAAAATATGCAGAATAATCTCTCACATAATCACAACAGTAGAAACTAATATTTAAAAAATATTATAGATCTCAAATAAAAGTGCAGAATAAAATAACACAACACAAAGAGACAATATTTAATGTGGTTCACCCAATTTGGGCTACTTCCACCAAGAAACACTTGCTCATATTTTATTACAAGCCACCGCTCTCTCAATACAATACCTAGATCTGTTTGGAGCTATGCTCAAAAAACTCTATAGAACTCATGCCTGAATTCAAAACGCATCTGCAATGTTACATTAACCCTACCATATGCACAAAACCACATAAGTAGACAAATTCTTAAGAAATTTTACAAAATCATGGGTATCAAAACCATGGGCCAAAATTGTCCCATAAACATATGGATCAAAAAATATTGCCCATATAAGAAAAACACGTTTCCAGTATATCGGGCACGTTTTAAGGGCAAATTTTATTTTTCTTGAGGGCTGTGCCCCCCAACCCGGGCAAGACAATGGTGGAAAGTGTAAATTACTCTTAGTGTACAGTCTTCAACACTTTCTCACATGAAAACAGACTCCATAACCTAATAGTTATTGAGTGAAGAAAGTACTAATTAACCCCCGTACTTTTGGCCATCTTATTTATTTTATTTCATAATGTATTACTTATTGCATCCATATGCCCAACCATTTTCTGACATCCCACGCTATTTTAGTTCTAGCTAAGGAGCCCAAATTTATTGTTTGGGTGCCATTAAGCACCCTGGACCCACCTGTGGGCACCCTAATCCTTTTAACACTTTCTCGGCACTTTTTGGGCCTCTTTTAGCCATTTTTCATAGTTATCTCTTTTTTGGTCATCCTTTTCAGGGTAAATTACGAAATTAGAGCAAAAGAACCTTATAAATATAAAGTTATGAGACCATAATGAGGGACTTAACATCATCTACTACTATCATTCATCTAGAGTTGCATCATCTATTGTACTTGCATCCACATAGCTCCATCGTCAAGGAACAAGATAGGAAGTCTACATCACACTTCATAGGGATGATTTTATTATATTCCATACACACATGTTATTACATTTTCTACATTTATCTATTGCTCGCTATTTCACTAAGTGTGACTGACACAAGAGAACCTAGGAAATGACATGCACACACTCAATAGAACTACATTTGGGTCGAAAATATAGTGCAATGCTCAGTTTAGTAAGCCCACTGTTATGGTACATGAGGTTAGTCTAAACCATTCATCCCACATGTTTATTTTTTTAGGGTTTGATACTTCTTCTTGGTCTCTTGTAGGTTATTCTTCCTCTTGGAATATTCAGAACATACTGTAAAGTACATCGAATACGATATAACACACATCGAGGGTTTTAGAACACCTTCCGACCCTTTAAGAACTATTTCCAAAGATTTTTCACAGACCAAGGCAACTATTTTACCTGTGGGAGCACTTATGGGCACCCCAGTCCTTCCCTAGGTGCCCCAGTCCATCCATATCACCCAGATCTCTCCTCCGTAGGACCCCAATATAGTTTTTCCTAATCATGTTTTCTCTCATTAGCTCTGTGACACTCTACGATAGTCATCTGTTATCAACTGAGTTCTTTCCTCACCCTCTTCTTGCACATTAGGGTTTTATTTTTATTATTTTAATTATTTAGTTACTTCCTATTTTCTTTAGCATAATTATTTATTGTGTTTTATGTCCTCCTATATTAGATTAACTGCCACATCTACTACACTTGTATAATCTAATTTTAGTTAATCATTTTGGTGAACCCAGCCTATCATCATGGATAAACATAATACTTCTAAATATCCACTCATTCTATAATTTTATATCTTTGGTCATGCCCTTGTTGATTTTCCTACTGATCCTTCTGGTTATAGACCTCGCCCTTTGTTTATTATGCTTCCATATTTTGATATGGATACTAAAACTATAGATGTTACAATTTTTGCTTATATTTGTACTATTGATCCTCCTATTTTAGAACAAATCCTCGATGAGGTATAAGATCCTCCACCTGATCCCATATATACAACTGCTACCATTGATGAATCACAAGATGATTTTCACTCACTTGTTAATGCTCTTGCAACATGCATAGCTGATTCTCTTGATGCAATATTTGCTTTTGGACCACCATTTCTTGACTCATCACATGAATATACCCCTACTATTTGTATGATTGATATGGTTCCTCCATATTTTTCACTTCCTTCTAATGTCAAAAATGATATTATAATTTATACATGATATACTACACAATACTCTTTTGTTATCCCTATCCTTCCACCATCTCCCCTTATAAATGAGTTACCAATTGAGGATGAAATTTTCCTAATATACGTTGTTCCTTTGCCACTGCATGTTACTAATGCTGCTATCATTCCATATTAGAGGCCTCTCCAGTCCATGGACACTGTTGTATCATCCCCACCTTTACCAACATCACCCCTTCAGTATGCCCACCATTCACTTTTTCTCTCTTCACGAATAATTATTATTGGGACTATATACCACTTGATACTTCCTCTGAAGCCACCGTATGTTCACATGATAGTCTCCTTCACCTTGGATTTTCCTTTTAGGACCTCCATTCCCCTTTATATGATACACATTTGTATCATGGCTCTTTCATTCTCATTGTTGCATGTGGGCTTCGTGTTTTTTTATCTTTTTGCTCATCTTGCATGTCACCATACTTCTTCTCCGCTTACTCTTGGCTAGTTTTGGTTAGATTATATTGGAGGAAAAATTTATCTTGCTCACATTGATATAGCATTTCCCATGCCATTTGGTCCTATGTGCATTTACAATAGCTCCTTTATTTATTATTCACCTAAATTCTCTATTTGGTATGCTCATGGATGTCCATTACCTCCCTTTACTGACAAATAATACACCATGAAAATGTATATTTTACAAACTCACAGATATTTGGATGACCAACCACACACCATTGCTTATCAAGTTTCTTGTGCCATTCAATATGATTTTGATAATGATAATGATAATATTTTGGAATATTTAATTTATCCATTACCTCCCTTTATTGATGAAAATCCACCACCACACCAAATAATTCATATATTCACACATTTAGCTAACATCTCTCACCCTTGTGGTCATCCATCTAGTACACAACTATTGGACTCAATCCACACTTTGGAAGATCATGCTTAGTCTATAAAAACCACACTTACCTCTCTCATCGCTGAAATTCAACAACTTAAGGATATTTCTCAATCACATGTTAGTACTCATTCTACATCTCACATGCCATCCACATCCGATACTTGTCATCTAATTGAGCCTCAAGCCATACCATTTCCTGAACCTCTCATATTTGAACGTAGTACTATGACACATGACATTCTTATTCAACTTCTTAATCATCAGTTGATCACTCTACCACCTACTCATTACTACCATCGTTCTCGGAAAGAAAAATACTACGATCGTACATATTTCCATTATCATCAAATTAATGGACATCATGATAATTCTTTTCGCACTTTGTCATGAATAATCAAAGATCTCCAACATATAGGCCTTCTTTAGTTTATTGCAAAACTTTTTAATACTAACAATAAGGACCATTAGGTTCCTCTACCTCGTATGCATCAGGCTAGTGTTGCTTAGGCACCTCATAAGCAATGACCTTTTGCAAATAGTTCACCATATTTTTCTCTTCAAATTTCTCTGACATCACCAAATCAATCCTCTACCTAATTGTGTTTACCATTTCCTATTAATGATTCATCAATCATCTCATCGCAAACACTTCCATCGTCCTCATCACCACCACATGTTGTTACACCCCAACCTTCATTATCATACATTCATCCTTCGCATGCATATAGATTTCATTAACCAACACCACATTTAGCTACCATACCACCAATTTTATATTATGACCCTCCACTTTTATTCTCACAAACATCGAGTGGAGGAATTATGTCTTTCATTATCATTGGTTAGTTACATACTTAGGGGAATAACACCTAATACCCCCCAACTCACTCATACGTCTATCATATTTGCATTATCACATATTCATTTGTGTTTCACGTCCTAACACTATCATTACCCAATGATGCACTCTTGTGCTTCAGTTCACAATTGATTTTTCAAGGATTACTATTACACTAAACCCCACTACATTGCACTACTAGGTTATTACACATTTCCATTATCATCATCATTTCTATTCATAACCTACATCCATACATTATCCTACACATACCTCATCTATGCATTCCATTATATCACACATTTATACTCTTTACCCATTACTTCCGTCATCATTTACATGTCTATGATCATGAAGTTAGATCCTCATTATACACGGGTACATAAGCTATTAATCCATCTACGCCCATCAATCACATTATACACTATGCATACATACTATGCTACACTAAATTCCATTATGATTCTGGGTTTATTTCCTGCTATCATCATTACATATCTCCATTTCTATACTATGCCTATTAGTGATTTTTCTACATTACACACTTTGTACACTTCTTAGCAATGTGCATTTCCCACATCCTACGCATATACATGGTCCCATATTCATCACTTGGTTATTTCTACCACATTGTCTTCTATGCATTGCTACACTCACAACCCTATGACGCACTCTAGTTCCTCATGGTCCATACTCAACTACACAGGGTTTACTAATAAAATGGACCTTTCATATGATATTTTACTTAGGCAATCATTTCATGCATTATTGACATACACCTTAGGTTAAATTGTCACTCTTTCTATCGTCTTGTAGTGGTATAGGCTTTAGGATAAATCACTCATCCCCTCTTTTTATCATCTTCTAGTTGAATACACCATAGGATAACATCACCACTCTCCTTCTTTTCCATCCCATAGTGACATACACTTTAGGTTAAATCTTCACCCATTATCATACCATTCATCTTATATTGATATGTGCTTAGGGATAAATCATCACTCCTCCAGACAACAAGTCGTGGTATATGCTTAGGATATAGGGTCCATACACATCTTTCCATATGCCTCATCCCTATCCACTTATTCTTATAATGATATATGCTTGGGGATAAATCATCACTCCTCTATTCAACCAAGTCATGTAATATAAACTTCATGGCTATAGGTTTCATGCACACATATTTTTCCACATGTTGCATTTCATCACCATTACGTATACACACTCACCACAATGCGTTAGATACAACACTACACTGCTCAACCATTTCCCAATGACAGAACTCTTGTTTACGGTTCATTCTTGAATGCTAAGAGGGAAAACAAAATTAACCTCACTGCATACACTTCCACACACTTAGGGGGAAAATTTCTCCTATCATTCCATCTTACATTCCATTTTCCATTCCATCCACAACATACTGCATTGTCTATAGGGAGCATTTACTCTTGCTTGCTAGTGTTTTACATGCTCACTTTACTAAATATGTTATGATTTCCTTCTTATATGTCATTATCTACATCATCCACACATGTGACATTCACCTATCCTTTTTTAGTGTGGTTGCAGATACAAGACTCTTACACGTGGCATGGATGATTGCCTTTTACCCTTCCTATACTGGTCGTTGGGGGCATCCACATTCATCGTCTTCTAGGTAATATTTTTTCATTCTATACTTAGCATCATATACTTTAATTTATTATACACTGCTTTGACATATTAGTTATCACTCTGAAATGCTAATGGGTGTTCCATGTGTCATACACATGTTTTGCAAAACTACATGTATTCCATGAAAACTTGTTTATTTGTCTACTACTTGTCTACTTCTATTTACTTATTGTATGCAGGCTTTGCCCTTTGTCTTGTATGCACACTTTTGTATGCTATTTATCAGCCACAATGGCCTTGAATGTGTATTGTGACATCATGAGTGATGTCCCATGTTTGAAACCTGACTTTGATTGGTCTTCTTGTTTTCTTACGTGTTTACACTATTGTTCTTGGTAGTTTTTACATTTTCTGTGTAATTTACACTTGTCTTATATAAGCTTGCATGTGTTTTCATATGAACACTTGTCTTTGGCTAGCCATCCCCTTTGTTACGTTCCTTGGTATCTATTAAGCACTTTCCCTTTCCCCATGTAGGGTAGTGTTTATACATTTTAAGAGTTTGGTTGGGTCCTATTTTGGGGCCACATGTCTCCTTATTCCAGCGACATTGTATACAGCTCCAAAGAGCGGGGGCATCATTTAGAGGGATTTTACATACTAACACAATGTATTTACACACGATTCAATACATATACACTTTCTGCCCTTCCCATTATGGTTTTACATACATCGAGTGATTTAAGACTAGTCTACGAACTCCATACACATCAGCCTCAACAACAAATGGATGTCTTATTGGCACATTCTATGGAGTGGTATATAGGACATAATGGGCATATACAGTGGGTGTTCCTCTCTACAATTCTCTCATCCAGTGGCATCGGATCATTGCCCAAAAAACTAGGACAATATATAGAGATCTGTTACACACATTTCATCAGAGGTGGTTAGAATTTAGAGGATACAACCCATTTCCTCCCTATACTTCTTTAGCTAGGGTGGCATGAGATCACTCAAAAAACTCGTGAAAGTACATGATATCCTTTTACACCCTTTCTCTTAACATGGATCACGTGCACATGTCCCATTTACACTTTCATTATAATGCATATTTTACAAATTTACTATACTTTACATATTTCCATTTTACATATGTATTTTACATAGCATTTTTACAATACATACATATTTGACTACTTGATCATTTTTATCTTTACAGGTGTGTCCGTATGAGAAAAAAGCAGTCAAATTGGGGATAACAACAACAATGACAATGAAAACGTCAACAATGGAAATGACCACTAATAAGACATTTGGCTTTTACTAACCATGCAAGTACACTACACAGTAACGGTAGCTACACACAATTGTTCCACCCTAGGTTGACTCTCATCACTTTATCTATGCATATTTTTCATATTATAGAATCCACAGTCTTCCACAATTTTATTTTTCTCATTCCATGCTTTGAGTCTAGTCCATCAGTACATATTCTTCTACAATCTACATGGAAATCAAGTATGCATATCTATCTACTTTATGTTAATCGAGCTTTCCGCTCACTAACTTATAGTGAGGGGAAAAATGTAAACACAAAATTATGTACTTTACACATCTATTTAGCCTAGATCTTATACTACTATTTAGAAGGTTCTCAAGTGTACATAAGTACTAATTAACCCCCATCCTTTTGGCTACATTTTATTTATATTTTGTTTCATAATTTCCTACATGTTTTCCAACACTTATGCCAACCCATTTTCCTAACATCCTTTGCAATATTCTAGCCCTAAATCAGGGTGCCCCAGGATGTACTGCTAGGTGTACCTATAGGAAACTTAGATCCCACCCTAGGTCCTCCCTGATATCCTGAAAATCCTCTTTCTCACCACTTTTTGGGTCCTCTTATAGTTATTATTCATCTTTATCTTTTCCTCAGTGGTCAGCCTTGTTAGGATTAATTATGAAATTAGAGCTTGAGATCCCTATAAATATAACAGTAATACCAGACTATAATGAAGGTCTTAGGTCTTCATCATATCACTACTATCACTCGATCTAGGGTTGTATCCATCTACATGCACTTACATCCACATAGCTGCTATCATGCAAGGAACAATCTAGGATAGTCTGCATCACACACACTGCATAGGGGGATGAATTCTAAATCTATTCTACACACACATACTATTTACATTTTTGTATAGCTAGCTATTCCTCACTACTTCACAAAGTGTGAGTGTCACGAGAGATCACCTAGGGCACAACATGCACACACACACACCGAAAATTACATCTGGGTTTGAAGTGCAGTACAATGCTTAGTTGAGTAAGACCACAATGTTGTGGTAGCTAAGGTTAGTCTGACCCATTCATTCTACATATTTTATTTTTCTAAGGATTTGATACTTCTCTTTGCATTTTGCAGGTCATTCTTACACTTGGAATATTCAAAACATACTACACTGAATCTAGTGCATTTGACATGACACATAGTGAAGCATTTGGAACCAGCTTACTGACCATATACCAGTTCCAGGTTCTTGAGTATTTTTAATGTTCACCAAGGTGCCAGATTGTACCTACCATAGGGTGCCCTATGGGCACGCTGAGTAAACTTTCCTAGGTACCTCAATGTATCTCAGATCTACCTAGAAATGTCCTTGCGCAAGGGTGCCAACTGAGTTGTTCATCGCTACACTTTTTGATTTAATCATCCAGATTTGCAACAACTCTGTGATAGTCATCATGTAAACCAACTAAGCTATTTCCTTATCCTTCTTCTTGCACATTAGGGTTTCATTTCACTTATAATAGTGTACTTGCATTCAGTTACTTCATATTGTAATTAGTTAATTTATTTATAGAACATTTTAGTCCTCCTAGTATTAGTTTAACATTACCATAGCGACTACACTAGGTATAGTCTAAATTCAGTTATTCTACCTGTAAATGCTTTCTCTTTCCAAATTTTTTTAATCACTAGACCACTCCAAGTTTACGATATGAGTCCTCTTATGTAAGGTAAATGGATTCAATTGTTTGAAATTTGTTGTTGAACTAAAGCTATGACTTAACAGTGGTTAGATGGTTACATCATATTGACCACTCGTGGTTCGAGGAGGCACAAAATAGGTTACTCAAATGCAACCCATTAGGGTTATTGGGGATCCTTTAGCCTTTTTTCACCAGGAGGTTTATTGATCACTTTGATCTCATTACATCTTAACTTATCTTGATGTCGATATGAAAAGAGGTGGATCATTTACTCAAATTATGTGTGATGAATATTTCTATGGGACCATATGAGTGTATGACTGGGAAATTGATAGAGACAAGATTGATAACTCTCCCTGAATTTTATCGCTCCCTTTCTTCATCTTTTGCAAAGTCCTACTTTCATCTAAGCGATTGCTAAGGGGGAATGTTTCCCCAAAGATATTGGTGAGGATATATTCATTGTTGAATAGAATTTTCATGACCGATAATTGTGCCACTGATTAGGAAACCAGTTTTCACATGTGCATTTGAAACAAGGCAGATTTTACCATTGGGAGATTAGAGAGTCATTTGATTAGATCCCAGATATTGGAAATTTGCCTGACCAATTTTGATTGGGGCCCAAGGATTTTTACTCGCCAACATTGAGTGATGAAGGGACTTGAAACCTTAACAATGGACCTAATAATTTAACCTATTTTTGTCCCAACTGATGGTGCATGATGTATTAGACCTTGTTAGGTGACATAATGGACAATTGGTGTCAGGGATGCCAAAGGGATAAAAATAGGGAGTATCCAATCACTATTACTTTGAAGAAGTGAAGATAGTTTTAAGATAGTGAAGACCAATGATTTCAGATGCTCATCTAGACCAATTTTAATTGCTAGGATGGGAAATGACATTAAAATTGGAGATTAAGTGGAAAAAAACATGTGAGACTATGTAGGCTCATGAGGACCATTCGTGTCATGGTATTGTCAGAAGAATAAGTAGATGTCATTGACCTTGTAGGCTCAAGATATCCAATGTTAATTTATGATGTTGTTTAAAGAGGATTATGACCCTATCCTAGACTGATGTATGACCCTAAGGGCTAGTCATAGACAATTTTACATGTAGGATGAGAGCTTGGATAGTCTAAAAGGTTCAAAATTGATGAGAAGATAATTAGGATGATTAAATAGTGGTAATCTGTACATACCCAAAATTGTAGGGTACTGCATTGCCAGAAAATATGTTACACATACCTCTAATGATGATACATGTCTCCTCGCAAGGTGTTTGGGATCCAAAAAAGTTCACCATGTATACGTTTGTATCCCGTATGCCTCACTCGGCCTCTGCATGCTTTGTTTTCCCCTATGGGCCCCTTTTTTTCTTACATTTTGGTCTTTAGTGATGAGACCACCGCCATTCCTAGACGGTGGTCCCATGACCGCAGCCCAGCCTGGATGGTGGTCCCGTGACCGCCACTTAGCCTGGGTGGCGGTCCCATGACCACCACCCAGGAAAAGGTGATGGCCCCGTAACTGCCGCCCTGTGCACAGTGTGGCACTCCTTATTCACATTTTCCAGAAAGTTCCGACAATCACATCAAACAGTAAATCTTTAATTTCTACCCATAGTCTTCAACTAATTTTCTTTGCATTTATGTTTTGGCTGATCCTATGAACAGTGTTTTCCCTTTTTTTATAGTAAAAGAGTTCAATTGGGAGTTACCCTCTAGTAAATGCATTTGCTATAAATAGCTAGCTTGTTTTCAAACAAATGGCCCCTGTCCTTCTCAATTCTATTATTCAGTCTTTTGATTTTAGTCAATTAAAATTCCCATAGTTTCATGTTTTTCTTACATTGTTAGTTTTCCTTTGTTGTTTAGAGGTCATTTTGATCTTCTTATTTCAGTCTTGCTTCATTGTTGTTCCATGCAAGTGAGTTTAGAGTAAAGTAGTTTCATTTGTAGATTGGAATCCATTAGATTTGCAGGTTCTATTCATCACAAAGGATAGTTTCATAAACTCTCAGACGTATTTGTTTTTTATTCCTGACAATAAATCCCACTAGGAATTGCATACTCAAGCTTTGTTCACTTGCACTATCCCTCTACTACTCGCATTGTATTTGGTCTATATCCAAAGCTTGCCATTGTTTGAATACCTTCTTCTATTGATGCTATCATATACATGTTTTTCTAGATTCATGAGAACGCGAAGGAACGAGGAGATCACACTGAGGGGAAAAAGTCACACACAACTAGATTTACCACTGTTCTGTAAAACGCCAAGTTTGAGCTATCAAAGTTCTAGTTATAATGTATCAAATAGAGTAGTGAATTATTTTATTTCAGTCAAAAGTTCACTCTCGATATCGCCAGGGAAGCTATGGCGATTGATAGTTTCTGAGAAACTGTGATTCATTCCTCACTTCTAAGGTAGGATCGAGAGTCTTTCAAATTAAAATAGTTAGTTGCTTAGATATTTAGGACAAAATCACAACTACACAGGAAAATAGCCACACCAGGCTACTGTTTGTTTTAATTATGTTACTAGATTAGTTGTCCATTTTATAAATATATTAGAGTAGTTTCTCTTTAAATTCATCAAAAATACAAAAATAGGAGAATACTTGCATAGTGTAAATACATCTTTCGTAATTAGTTTATTAATTTTAGTTAAAAGTTGAAACACTTTGTATGACAATCACAGGACCTAGAGAGCCTAGAGAATATATATTTGAATCAATAGTGCCTCAACCAAATCTACCCACAACATTAGCTGATAAAGATCAAGACCATAGGTTACAGGTCTTTCAAGCAATGACAAACCTACAAGCAATTAGTGAACAACTGAGAGGGTTAAATATTGAAGACGACAAGGCATACACATTTTGGTCAAATAATCCTAACTATAGGCTGCCTTGATAAATATCTGAATGACTGAGCAAGGATTCGAAAGAGAACAAGTATTTGGTTGTGATCCTTTAGTTCCACAACCTGACATAGGAGACCTCCTCATTGATATAGATATTATCTTACGCATTCAAGTTGCCAGAACCCCTGTGAGGTATTCTGAGAAAATTATACAACTTCTAGTTCTAAACATAGAGGTTGAAATGGCATATGATTACTAGATAGTCGGAAGAAGGGATTGACTCTTCACATGACCATAACAGGTCCACAACAACCATGAACTCATGGTTATGATCCCTAAATTTGACAACCCAATGGGCCTGTAAACCAGTTAAGCATTGACACCGATTTACGAACGCTAGTATTTATATCTTCACCACTCCTACCAAATATCATAACACAGTTCTCAATATTAAATATAGAAGCCAATCAATCTAGTATCATTCTAGGACTAGACCAGAAAACCACCCATAGTTCACTACAAATCCACTAAACCTCCTATCACCATCTTCATGACCTTGTTTGGAGATATATACGAAGCTCCCACAGGTCACTTCCCACATATCCAACAACCAATAAAAAGGATCTCGACAGAGCTCAACATTGATTAAATCCTTCGAACAGCTATTATATTTGAAACAAACCATTACACTAATTCAGGTTAGGAAGGGCCTTCTTTTCCTTAGATTCACAGATTCCATTATTACGTATTGAGGATATAAGGTTACCCAATTAGTTTGTCTGTATCCATTTATATTCCACATTCATCGGCCATCTTGGCACAACCTCAGGAGGTCAGGTATGAGGAAGAGGTACTTGTAGATTCCCATGCTTGCATGTCAATTTTCCATCGTATAAAATCCTATAGGCGTGAATGAAATTTGGAGTCATTCCAAAGAATATTTTACAAGATAAGTGGATTTTGGTGAAACAGGGTCAAGAAAAGGGTCATTTCCATCTTGAATTGCACCTTTTGATGCTCACCCTAAATTATGTGCTTTTCATGGGACTTTATGGATTTCAAGGATGTTTCTACATTGATTTTATAATGTTTCAAACAAATAATTATGTCATTTAATCATTAGGTTTCTACATTGTAGAGGACTCCTCTAGGTTTCCATAAAGGTATAGTAGATCTTGTGGTGATGAGTGGGCCCCACTCAAACATGCATGTTTCTTAAGAACCTCACTTTGGGAAAAAGGTTTTTGAAATGAGTTTCAAATTAAATGGAAATTATTTAGACTATGTTTGTTTTTATTTATTTCCATGGTGGTTTTAGGTCACGATGATGCTTCTAAACGGCAATGTGCACCCTATTTGTGAAGACAAGTCAAAGGGCAGTTTTGGGGCAGTTTCAAACAATTTGAAGAAATGTGATTGGTTGATTGCATTCCAATTAGATTTGTAAATATTTCCAATATGTTATCAAGATATTATTAATATGTATTTATAATGGTATATGGATTGCGTCTTGATGATTTTATATCATGTGTCTTTCATGTCAGTTTGTAGAGAAGAAGATTTCTTGGTTTTTCAGGACAAAACTGCTCAGGATGAAATAATGAATTTAATGAAGGATGAGATAAATTATTTGAAGATTTATATCATTTGGATAGTTAATAGGGTTGAATTTTTTTCCTATTTAATGCATTTATAGATGTTGGAAGTTTCAGAAAGAGTGAAAACTAGTTGAGTTTTTAAAAAATGTTTTCTGGGAAACATAATTTAGAGAAGAGGAAAGTAGTTGTGGTTTGAATACATGGATGTGTAATGAGATATAACATGTATGGATGTTATGTAAATATCCTAAGGATTCGATTGAGTTTTTACATGCCATATTTTATGTGTTCTTTGGTGGTCTTGAAGCCCAAAAGTGAAGACAGGGTGTTGGATACACATGTTTAGTGAAGGATATGAGCCTTTTGGATTATGTTATGATTTATTTGATTTTTCCTAGAAAATTTGAGACCATGGATTATGGTTATATGTTATGTTACACATGTATGATGAATTTTGGAGATTTAATGATCATATTTTTTGCATTTGTGGTTTTAGCTCATCCTAGTGATGGGGTTTTGAGCTTGTTTGGTGCAAGATGAGTGGTTTTGGGATTGGATGACCTATAAGGGTCATATGTGAACGTTTTAATGATTAAATTGGTATGTTTTTAATTTTAATTTTTCAAAAAAAAAAGTAAAAATGACTTGGTTTGTGTTTGAATAATGAGAACCTTATAAAAGTGATGTTTTGTGTGTAATTTTGTGTTGGTTGCTTGAGGGTGAAAAGTGAGACCTAGGTGAGAATGTTTTGCAGGTACCAAGGAATGTTTTGAGATTTGAGAGATTTTATGATAGGTTGAATAATTTTTGGAAGAGTTTTTTCAAGTGTTTGAAGCAAAGAGAAGTGAATAAAGTGAGAGATAGAGAAAGTTTGAGAAGTTAGGGATATAACAAGGGTTTTAAGGTGAACGAGCTAAATAGGTGATCTCCATCAGTTGTGGAAATAAAAAATACATAAAATATCTTCTTAAAAAGTGGTTTTGTGGGTTATTAATCATCTTAGAGGGTTGTCTCCTCCTTGTGGAGTTGGTGCTTCATAAAACGAGGGGTTGGTGTTCCTTGTAGGGTTGGTGATCTACTAAAATAGGGGTTAGTGCTCCTTGTGAAGTTGGTGCTTCACCAAATAATTTTTATTTGAGTAATATAATCAAAGTTTCAGTGGTTTTTATACCCCTTGAGGGTTTCCCAATTATATCTTGTGTTATGGTGTTGTTTCTCTTGTTCATGGTTGAGTGAATGCATGTCATATGATGTTGTGCACACATTAATGGATGGTTAATTGAGTAATAAGAAATTAAAATTAAGTTTGTAAGGACTGATTCACCATGTTCTTAGTCCATTTTTATTCCAAAATATTTGTAACTCAAAATATAATTTCGAGGTTTCCCTTGCTGAAGCATATCACTCTCCTGAAAAGAGTATCTAAAATATTTTGTTTCCACACAAGGTCAGATCTCTGCCAGTGTTTCAGGTTTTTATCATTGTTGAGCAAGACCTACTTTCCACTAGTTTTTCAGGATTCTTATAGTTCCCAAAAATTTACATTTGTTTATATCATTTTGGGTTTTGAGAGGTGTAAAGAAAGGTCAACAATATGACAATGTGTTAGGATGTTCAAGCTGCCAAACAGGGTCAAAAATCTGACAGTGTATCATAATGTCTAAGGTGCTTTGCAGGGGTTGAATCCCAAACTTCTCCCTCAAAATTTTATAAGTTTTGTAGACCATTTTCTCCAAATCCTTCATGTTTGATTCAGGTAAAGGAAAGGTAAAAAATGACTCATCTAAAGAAATGAATTAAAAGTATCAGGGGTCATACCTCCCTCTTATATCAATTCCAATATCAATATTAGAGACACAGATTTAGGACATATTGACATGGAAGAATTTTGGAATAAATTACAAAGTTCCTTTTAGACTTCATGGTTGCATTGTATCTTTATTAGCAGGATACCTTTGGCTTCTTCCTTTCCAATCTCTACTAAGTGTCCAAAGTTTATCCTCACAAGTGCCAACCATTATGACTCAAATACGAGGTTTTTTCATAATCAAGTTGGTGAATTAGTAGTCAAGTTGGACACTGAAAACTTTAATGATATTCTCAAACTCCCTAATTTCACTATATATGTCAAGATGGACCCAAAAATATCTTAGCATGCTTAAGAGGAAAGTTTGGATGATTTTGTCAAACATGTTAACAAAAAAAACTTATTGAAACCCAAAAAAATTGTGTCAAGATTTCCCAAGAACATTCCCAGAAGTGACTTCATTTTAGAAATCAGTGATATTATCACACTTCTGAGAAGAGTGTTTAGAGTTCCTAAAGAAAAATAATTTCAGGGATAGATGTATCAATTCCTCACCATTATATATAAAAATGAGAAATTATTTGATTGGGGTGCATTCATCAGTGACACCATTGACAACTAGTTGAAAGAGGTTTTGATTACAAGAAAATTTTAGATGATGTCTTATGTCACCTATGCTGTAACCGGGAATGAGATTTTATCCTAGGTTGAAAACCTTGGATTCTAGGCCTTTCAATAATTTTTATAAATATCATCCTCAATTATCCTTCAAACGAGGCGAGGATCATTTATGGAGGGTTAACAATGCTTTCTTCTATAATTTTATTTGTATATTGGAACTCAATATCTCTAAGAAAAGTATCTATGATGCCACATAGAATGCAATGTCACAATGGGGTTACATATTTTTGCAATTTCAAAAATTCACCTATCTACGGGTTGGAGCATTCCAAGGGTCTCTAGTTCGTCTTCCTATATTTCCAAGTGATAAGTGGATTCTGGTGGAGATGGTCAGACAACTATTGGATCTTCACAAGTTCCAACAGAGCAAGCATAAGGTAGGGGTTCATTTCCCGATCTCTATTGGGAGGTATACTTTCACCTCTATTATTAAAGACAAGAGCATCATCATTAAGATGAAAAATGAGATTAAGAAGGTAATGCCACCAAGGATGAGTTTTTTTTATCAAACTGTTATAAAGGATCATGGAACACTTAAACTCCACGTCTTTGTTGGATAGATTTTATGCTTGGCTACATACACAAACCTAGGTAGTCATGGGATAAATCCCCTTCATTTAACGGTGAAGCTCCAGTGAAAGATATTTATTTATTCTAATTATTTTTGGGGGGTATTACTTTAATCAAAAATCTCATGAGCCATATCTTAGCATTTTTTCATCAAGTAAGTAGTTGTGTTCGGAATTTGTGTGGAGTAAAAGAGAAAGGAAAATACAAAATTATAGAAGTAGCAAGGAAAAAAAAATGTACTTCACAATAAGTAGATTGCAGAGCTTATTGCAGCTGTATAGAAAAAATAAACACTTAATAATTTTCACAATTTTCAATAAATGAATTCAATTTTAGATTAAGATAACAAAAAGTTTACAAATAATCTTCCCAGAATACACAACAATAATTATTTAGATACAAAGTTTCATAGAAATCCACCTTCTTCTTATTCAATTCCCAAGTTTACACAATGGACATCCTAGAATCTCAACACAAAGTTTGAAATTTTAATGCACAAATTTACAATAGCTGGTTACCAAAATGTTCTGATCCATTAGATGGTAGGATTCTCTCTATTTATAGCATCTAGAAATATAATACAAATAGGATACATTAATTATGCCCTCAACACGTGCTTAGATATAAATCTACGGGTAGTTGAGAATATTTCTCCTTGAATCTCTCTTTACTTGGCACACATGATATTCAAAAGTTCTAAAAAATCAACTACTTTGCATGTAGTGCCAACTATTTTTTAGTAAATTACTTTTTCAAAATAACTTGAAGTAATGGATTTTAACCCTATTACTTAAGTGTCACAATTAAGCCTGATTACTTAAACTACATTATTTAGAGAAATAAGATAGAAGAGAAGAGAAAAGAAAAATAATTCATTCCAGTTGATGGACTCCAGTCTTGCACTTTTCCTTGTACTCAACGTACTGATCCAAGACATTTGGTACAACCTTTTTATATGCTTTAGTAATAGCTTGCATTTATATTTGAAACAAGAGGAGTTCCTTTACAAGTGATGTTTCAAGCTTCTAGTAAGTTAGCATATAGGGTGACTTCTCTTCACAATGTAATTTGGGTTTGCAGGGTAGAGCTGCTTGGAGTTTTAAGTAAGTCACCAGTGGGGGGTTGGATTCCTAAAATACATAGGCAGTCACCAACAGAAAGTATAATTCTCAAAATACATAGGCAGTCAGCAGCAGCAAGTCTTATTCCTGAAATACATAGACAGTCAACAACAACATGCATGATTCCTGAAATACAGAGGTAGTCAGTAGTAGCAGGTATTATTCCTAAAATACATAGGCATTCAACAACAACATGTATGATTCCCAAAATACATAGGCAGTCAACAAGAGTATGTCTGATTCCCAAAATACATCGGTAGTAACAACAATTCGAAAAGGGTAGAAATAATAGTTTGAAAAGGGAAACAACAATAGTTTGAAAACCTGAAATACATTGGAGCAGTAGCAATGGGGGGTCAAATTTATGAAAATAATTGGGGGGAAAATGTCAAGTCTTAGAAATCTAGTTTTCTGAGCCAAGCAAAATATATGGATAAATCCGCCAAGCGAGAGGTGAGTAAATGCATGAGTTGATTCAATTCACTAGTTTGCTTGCTAAGGCAAAACTTGGGTTTTTTTCCAAGGTTGATATTTTTACACAAAAATAATATGTATGTGATTTTCCCATACAACTCACAAGTTATCTGAATAGTTTAAACCAATTTCTACATGACTTGGAAAAACCAAAAATTTATAAAACGAGAAAAATTCAGATGGTGGAACTACTTTTTGCCAAACCAATTACAAAAAACGCAAGGAAGAGATTAAATGAAAGAATAGGAAAATGATCAACATACCTTTACTTGAGATGGGTTGCCGATAGATTTCTCAAAAATTACTTCAGTTGGCTGGTTTGAGGAAACTTAAAATTTACATAGTGGATTACTTGCTTATTAACGTTAATGGATTAAAGAGCTATCAAAAACCCGATTTGGTTTAGGATGGAGCAGCATTGTGGGATTCTAACTTTACTTTGCTTGATTACTTTAAAATTACAAATCTAGTCAAGTTGAAAAGGCTGACTAGTTGAATGCTTGGGTCGTTTGGTTTTGGTTGAACTTTAGTTGATTTCTTAAAAGAAGTAAATCAATATCGATTTTTTGCAATGAACTGGCAATGGTATGAATCAGATTTTTTGGAAAACTTTACTTAATTGATTTAAAGAAGTAAAGTAGTATCGTAAACTTATGTTTCTCTTACAAATCAGGTTTTGGAGAATTCTCTGCTGGATGACTCAAAAAACGTAAAGCAACAATGTAAACCAACCTAACACTCTGTAGTATAGCTCAGGTTTTAATTGATGACTTACTGCAACTTTTTAAAGTAAATTAACCTTGAAAAATTGTATAACTGATGAGGTAAATACTTAGATTTTATAGATTTTAAGAAATTTTGGGGAAATGGGTATTTTTCAAATGTGACCAAGAAACCTCTTTCCACCTCCTGATTGAATCCTTAGCAATTTTTCAATCCAAAATAGTTATAGGAAAAAAAATTAAGCGACTAAGTCTTATTAAAGGGGGGACAACTAACATGACCTTAAACCTTCACAAGGCAAGCATACCAAAATTTTAAAGGGATATCCAAAAATTTATAAATGAAATCTTTGGGACACCAGTTGAATCCATCTGTGGACATATTTATTTCTTATTAGAATGAAAGAAATGAATATGAGATTCCAACATATTTGGTTTCGATTATTTTTCATTACATTCGTGGTCAAGAGAAGGGGAACAAAAAAATCAGAAATAAACACAACAAACAAAACACTGAGACTTTATTTTTATACATACAAGTTTCACCCTGAGTCCCATTTCCTAAAAATCTTCAATTTTTTCCCATTTTATGGTAGCGGAAATTCAATTCCATCATAATAGGAAAGGATAAAACTATTTGTTCTAGCTGTACTTTTGATCATGAATGGTCCTTTTCATAATTAATCAAACTTTCCATGCATACCCTTTGGCTCATTTTTCTTATCCCAAAAGAGGACCTAGTATCCAACCTCAAACTTTCTACCTCTTTCCTTTTTATTAAACACTTTCTTGAACTTCATTTGATGTTCACCTGACCTATCAGCCACCCAAATACACACTTCTTCTAACTCAGATAAGTACAAATCCTTTTGTCAAGTACATCCTTATAGGTAACATCTTTAATGACTTTTATTAATTTGAAAGTAGTCAGTTTAATTGTAATAGGTATCTCAACATCCATCCCATAAAATAATTGAAAAGGATATATACCTATTTCCTTCTTGGGTGTGATCCTGTTAGCCCAAAGTGCATCAAAAAACTTCTTGTGCCATGTTCTTTGTTTTTTGTCAACCAACTTTTGAATGATTGTAATCAAGTTTTTGTCTCTTGAATCAACTTATATGTTTCCATGAGGATAATAGTTAGAGGAATGTAGTAACTAAACAACATATGTGTAACAAAAGTGAATTAGCTCTTTAGAGGAAACATTAGCAACATTATCTGTGAGTATCTTATGTGGGACCCTAAATCTCACAATTATGTTTTACTTGATAAAATTACACACTTCTTCAGAAGTAACATGCTTGAAAGGAATAACTTCTACCCATTTTCCGAAACAATCAATTGTTGTGATAATGTAATGGTGACCATTACTAAAGGGAGGATTCAAAATACCAATGAAATCAATACCCCACTGTTGAAATGGTTCACAAATCACTACTAGTTTTAAAGGTAATGTTGGTAACTTCACACTTCCAACAAATTACGTAGATGCTTGACACTTAGAGACCCATTCTAGAGTATCTTGGAAAATGGTAGGCTAATAATACCTTTCCTGAAGGATATTATGTGTAGTAACTCTTGTTGAGAAGTGGCCTCCACATGCTTTATCATGGAACTTCACAAATATATTTTTTTACTGAGACCTATCCACACACCTGAGAAAGACACCATCAATTCTCTTTTGTATAAACCATTGTCCCAAAGAATTAATTCCTTTGAATTTAGCTTGATAGTGATGTTTCCTTGCGTGTTAGGTGGTCTAGGCATTCCCCATATTTCAGGAAGTAGGAAATCTTATTATACCATTCATCAACCAGGTTCACAAAGAGAAACTGTAGGAAAATCCTCATCAAGTTCCTCTTAAAGTGGAGAAATTTCTACATCTGGATCCTCTTACTTCCTTTTTTTCATTAAATGGAAAAAACCTATTCCTCTTAAAATCTTGGTTGTTTTTATATCAAGATCATACTCTTGCACTTTTTTCATCCAAGTGCCTCTTAGCAATCCCAACTCTTGTTGTGTCAAAATAGATTTAACTACAATATCAAGTACATATACAATTGTATGTGTGGATAGAATATAATAATTGAATGTTTTTCATGATTTGAAAACTGCATATGTATACTTCTCCATGTGGTGTATTTAAATTAGTAAGCCTTCAAAGGCATAATAATTAATACTATACGGGATTTAGTACTCTCTTTATTCTTCTGCATTAGGATAACTAACATGGTGTGCTCAGAAGAATAAAATTAGAGGATGAATCCTTTATTGAAATTAGGTGACACCAACACTGGTGCTTCATCTAAAGCTGATTTTATTTTTTTGAAGGCATTTTTCCCTTCATCATTCCATTTTAATTCTTCTTAAATTTTCATCATATTTGAAATATGGCAAGTTAGTTCAGTAAAATATAGAATAAACCTTCTAATAAAGTTTACCTTACCAAAGAATTAATTAAATCTCTTTTTAGAAGGTGGTAGAGGAAAGTTCTGAATATCTTGTACTCTTTCAGGATTAATCGTGGTCTCTTCCTTTGAGACAATTTTCCCCAATAGTTTTCCTTTAGTAACAGAAAATATTATATCCTAATTGGCCATAATCACATACCTAATGAAATCAATTGAGAATTTGGTTTAACTTGCCATGTGATTAGGAGCACTCAAGAAAAAAATTACATTACTTTAATGCATTTGATTTTCAAAGATCTTTTTTCCTCACTCGTGCACCCACTCAAACTAATTTGTCATCTAGTTCAACCTAGGACTCTACTAAGGCTAATTGATCCTTGATTTGCATGTCATAATTGATATTATGGGGGTCAATTGACCACAATCCCAAACCCAATATTTCCAATTACACATCTCATTTAAATTGACATGTAATTAGGGACATCGAGAACTGATTCACATTATAGTGTCTTACTTGATCTGATAGGGATCAATTGTACTAACTTATGCACATTATTAAACCAATCAATTATTTAGTTCAAAATCTACATGTGATTACACCAATTGAGAACCAATTTTTATTTTATTATCACATTTGTTTTTTTACGACTCATTATTTCCCATTGCAAACACAATTGATCCAATTAAGCATTTGGTTATACTTCGGACCATATTATGGCTAATTGAGCCATAATTCTAATTACATTAAAGCACTTGTTCCTAAGGGGTTCAACTAGTACCAAGCATGCATATAATCAAAATAATCATGACTATGGATAAACTTGGCATGGAACCGGGTCCAAGCAGGCACCAATTTACATTGTATCGTTGCACTTGATCCAATGGAAATAGATTAGCTCTAATCACATAGTCGATTGAACCAATCAAACATTTGGATCAAATTATCATAAGATTTGTGGTAATTGAGAATAGACTCGTGTTGCGTTATCACACTTACTTCTATAAGGCTCTAGTGGCCCCAATTGTGCACCTAATATAATTAATTGAGCATTCAATTCAATTTTCCTCACTCACAAGTCAAACCAATTATCATTTGGTCAAACCTTGGGATTTATTGGGGCCAATTGAGCCTTGATTTTCAGTACATTGTTACGATTTATCTGATAGGAATCAATTGGAAAAAATCCTGAACTAAATGTAACCAATCAAGCATCTAATTGAAATTGGTAGGCAATTGTGTAAATTGAGCACTAGTTCAAATTGCATTATCTCATTTGATTGGATGGGGTTTAATTTTCCTCATGTATGCATGCAATAGAATGAATGGGTCATGTAGTTCAAAATTGACATGTAATTATAGCCAATCGAGAACCAATTTGCATTTCATTTTCATACATGATCTTTTTCAAATCTCTATTCGCCAATTACACACATGATCAAAAAAATTGAGCCTATGGTTATACTTAAACTAAATCAAGGTTAATAAATCCTTAATTCACATTGCATTAATGCACTTATTGTGGGTTTTACATTATATATGGAGAGATCTAAGCTTAAATAAGATTAAATCAACATATTTATTTGATAAAATATAGTACATTATATATAGAGTTGATATCTTAAAATTAGAGATTCAAATCAAATCTCCCTAAATCCTTCACAACTCAACTATCTCCTAAAATCTCTCACCTAGAACTCCTTTTCTAATGTGACTGTTATATAAGTAATAATTGCATTATGTATTATTCTCTCCTATTCTTTATTAATTCATATTATAATGTGATTATTACTCACACAATAATCACCTTCAACCCAATTGTTTTATGTTGCACTTATTATTTTCCCACACAAATAATAATGACTAAATATTATAATGTGAAGTTCCTAAATCTAAAGCATGAATGTGATGAATAATTCCTAACATTCCCCCACTTAGTACAAAAATGGGAGAAAACATTATGTATTGGAACCACAATGTGTTGTTTACTCTATCTTCTATTGTCTCAGTTCTTAGGGTTGCATGACAAGTTTGACACTTAATATCACATCCCCCCTTCATAATGTTAAACCATTATGGATGCCAATGACCACCAAAAATGCACTCAATTACAATTTTAAAAATTTTGTCACATTAGAAAACTTTCCAAATTTAGAAATATAATATATTTTTGCAAATATTTCAAAAACATCTTGTTTTCATGAGTTTTAGCAAAGTAAAAATTCACACATGAAAGCATGACAACCATACCATACAATTAAACTTTTTCTTAAAGGTCATCCTAAGCCCTCCTCCAGATCATTCTATATCCCTGTATCAGTCCTTCCCCATCCTTATGAGTATCCCCATGAGTTATTTCATTGTGACCATATGTGATTTATGGATATACAGTCCATTCAAGTACTTCCAAGACAAGATCTTTCAAGACAGGATCTTTGAGGAGCTTAAGGAAAGGTTATTCTCTAGTTGTCTTGAGGCTGATGTACATTCCCCAGAGTAGAACGAAAGACTAAAACTCATGATAGAGGTGTATTAAATATCTAATAATTTTTTTCAATTAGTTTTGGAATAATATAGGAAGTTTCATAGGTTTTGGAGCAATTCCAGCAAAAGTGGGTCCTGGAGGGTGAAGGAGTGCATAGTGCAAAAACAACTCCTGAGATTCGGGAAGTGATTCCGGGAGCTCTGTAAGGAGTTAGGAGCCAAACAAAATATCGCCGGAAAGCTAATTCAGATCTCTAGAGGATGGTGGTCTCACTTTTTTCACAAGACTCAGTGGTTCTGTCCACAATCTGTTTTCAACATGCACAACCTTTGACCCCGAACAAAAATCCTATTTTTCAGGGGTTGCAGGCAGAATCAGGGTATGAGACCATCACCATTGTGTTCAAGAGGCCTTTTCCATGCAATTTCATATAAAGAAGCGTATGAAAGATGTTCGGGAGCTCAAATTATGCGCCCAACAATTTGTCCTCCAAGGTACGGTTCAGGAGTTTGAAAATTTTCAAGCTTGGAACTTTTGAGCCAATCAAAGAGTGGCGCACGTTTGTGCACCAATCGTCCCAAATATTTGGGACGTTTGATGCACTAAAATGCGCCCCCTCCCATTTAAGCCCTTGGACCATGATGTGACCGTTTTAGAGCTCCTTTTGCCAACTTAAGCCCCCGTGCACATATTTCAAGCCCTTAGCTCCGTCCATTCACGCAACACGACAAGGTCCAATTAGAGAGGGGTGCACTTTTGTGCATCAACCGTCCCAAACATTTGGGACGGTTGGGACACAAAAATGCGCCCCCCTCACATTTAAGCCCCTAATCAACCATGTGACTCGACAGGTGGCTAAGTGCATTTTTTCTATCCCCCCTCTCATCCTCAACTGCGAATCAAAATGTGACAAGTGGACCAATGGCATGGGGGCACACTTTTTTGCACCTAACGTCCCAAACATTTGGGAATTTTGCGACAAGAAAGTGCACTCCATCCCTCAAGTTGAATGCAAATTTGGCAATCTTTTAATAATTTAGTGTTGCTTCTTAGTGCTTCCACTTCTACCTGCACGCACACACAAGAAAAACCCTCATTGCCGGAACTTGCTTTTTCCTCCATTTTTTTCTTCTCTTTTTCCTTCACCATTAATTTCCAAAAAAAATCTCCATCCTAAATTTCTGCTACCACTTAGAAATATCCATTTTCCAACTATTACCATGCTCAAATTTCTTAAGAAACCCTTGTGAAGAAATGCTCATATCGTGTAAACCAATGAGCGAAATCCAACGAAACTTTGGGAATCGCCTCCTCTCCTAAGCACATTAAAGATGCATAAAAAAATTTCTAGAAATTTCCCAAAAATTTTACAGCAACCAATTAAATTTTTGTGCCCTAATCTCTTCTTTCATCATTTGTTGTCAATCTAGGAAGAGGGTAAACGTGAAACTTTGCACGAAGCCTCAAAAACAAAAAAAACCAAAAAGAATATAGAGTTTTTCCATTAAACTTAGGAATAGAAGAAAATATTCCAAAAATAGTAAGTTTATCTGGTTTGCACTTCCTATTTTTAGTAATTTTCCTAAAATGAAAATTCCTCCAGAAGACAAAACACTGAGAATCACATAAACTAAAAACTAGGGTACATGGGTAAAAATAGTAAAAAAGAATTTTTTTGAAATTAGAAAGTGCTTCAAATTAACCCTAAAACATTTGTGAACATGCTTTGAATGTGATTATAACCTCTTAGTATCGACAACAAGGTAAAATAACAACCCTGCCTAAAATAGCAGCTCATGGGACCTATAGTCTAAAATTTACAGTTTTCGGTTTTAGGTGCAAAAATTTTCCATCGCCTGTATAGTAGCCTATATTGTAATTTTTTTAATTTTTGTATCATGAAGTTCAATTTCACCTGCCTAGATCCTATTTCATCTCTCACATCAGATTTCCTGACTGATTGGCAGGCCGAAGGAACCTGTTGAAGATAAGATCTTTTCTAGTGGATTATATGCAATAGGTGGTTCTCCCATGTCCTTGAAAAAAATCAATTTAGTGTTGGCATATTCCTAGCACTATGAAACAGAAACTATGACAATCATGGTAGTTGGCAATTCAATTTTAGTTGTGCTCACTCTAAGGGCCATATCACAAGGTGTGTAAATCTCAATCGAAAAGGATATGATCTTGATAACTAAAGAATTTTCATATTTTTTATGGTTCAAGACTAATTTCCACCTTCAAGGACCCACCCTCAACTCATGGTTGAATAACAAGATAAAACCCTCTCGTACACCAAATATACTTTCCCACAATGAGTTTCACAATTCTTTCTTTGATACTATCATTATTCTATGTCGGGTAATGGGTGAAGAGAGCACAACACATTTTCATGAATGGATGAAAATATTCATTCTCATGATCCTCAAATATAAGTACGTGATTGAGTGGGGGAAGCTCATCAGCAACACGTTGCATTTCTAATTTCTCTAAGTTCCTGCTTCTAAGAAATTATTCATGACCTTGTATCTTGTCTACACCTTGGAAAACATAAGACCATTTAGGGGCTTAAAACTTGCTCAGAATTTCTCACAAAAATATCCTACATTTTAGAAGAACCTACACTTTTCCCTGAAATAAAGTAATAAGCACTATGCCAAGGTGAAAGATACATTCACAATGTTTGCGGTCAAGCTTCTTGAAGGAAACCAACACTTGAGGATGTCTTCACAAGACAATTCCTTAGTCAAGAAGTATGGCTCATAATTCATTCAATTATCAACATTATCCTACATCATGGTGTCAGGATTTGATCTCATTCTGTAGAGGTTTCCTTGCTATCCAAGTGACAAGATCGTGTTGATGGAACTATGCAGAAAATTAGTGCACGTGAAGGGCACATTATAGAGTAGAAAGAAGAAGAATATTTCTTTCCCTATCTTATTAGGTATTTTCATATACAAAATTTCCCATGATGCCACAAATTTTGAATCTACCCTATCCCCTATCGATATGCACTCATACAATTCCAAGGTGGATGTTGATGTCAAGGAGGATCTGGACTCATTTCAACTTCGTGATCTGTGGCACATGCCCCAAATCAAATTTTTATGGGAAGATTGTATTGATGAATATGATTTCCATGAATGTGGCCATAAGAGGATGACAATGGATCAAATGAGAAAATTCAAATTTGAGTGTTACGAGGATGACGTCCAGGAAGATGGATAAGACATTTTTGATCCAGAGTACCCTATTGTAAAGGATTCTCCTCTTCCTCAAGTAACGTGGAGATTACGCAAAACCAAATACATAAAATAACACATAGAGGCTATGATAAGGAGGTCTAAAGAGTGGTTCAAAATAAATATGGTTGATCTTATATCATTAGGAAACTTCCCATACCTTCAAAGAGATGCGTCTTATCACTCCTCTTCCAAAACTAAGGACAAGGATGTTAATTCAACGCATCCAAGAGAAAGATAAAAGAGGAAATCAAATGAACCTGAGGCTCATCACTACAAGAGACTACTCAAGAAATCAATAATAGAGGAAATACCTATGGTTGATCTTGAACAAGGGGAAATTGATTCATCCAAACTCTCTGCCCCATAGCAATCTCCAGATCCTCCATCTCCTACTTTTACGTCAGTGCCACCTGCGTAGGACCCATCTTCTTAGGTAGAGTTAGTAGCTACAATGTTATCACCTATAAAGACAAAGACCAATGAGATCTTCCCCTAGATGTAGGAGGTGATCACAATAGAAACCCACATGGTGCAGTAAGTAACCATTCCTGAATTCTCGGTTATTTCTTTGATGTTCAAATAGAAGAAAGGTAGATTAGCTTAGGTGGCTTCTAGATTCTATAGTGGTGCCTTAGGGAGCCAATACATTGAGTAATTCAAGCCAAAATTCATCAATCCCATCCAGGAAATGACCCTGAATGATTACAAGATGATCAAAAATCCCTTAGGACCGGAAACACATAGTAGTGACCTACACTTATTCCAAGATTCATCCACTCACCTCGTCATGAGAATTACGGAATATAAGGAAAATTTAGATCAGCCAGATGATCATATTCAAACCCTCACCTCATATGTCCAAGTGCTCTTATATTTGAGTGTTTCCAATTATCTCCTAGCCGAATAACTCACTCCAGTAAGCATATTTGATCCTAAGTACATCAAGTTAACTCAAATATTCACCATGTAAGGAAAGGAAAATGAAAAATGGGTAAGTATGATTCGTGATAAATGGAAGGCGTTGCTATCTGAGATAATGAATTTGTACAAATACATAGATGGCATGGCCATAAATATACTCATGACAAAGGAGGTAATTGAGGCTGAGAAAGACCACTAGGACCAAGTGTATCCATTGGTCATGGAAATGGGAAAAATAAAGTCTTCTATTTTGGTAACCATAGGTGTGTTCTTGTTGGAAGCGTAAGGCTTGTCTCAAGTTTGGTCTCAGAATTAATTTTCATGGTATGAGTTGATAAAGCACACTATCACTGAAATGGATTCATATAAAGAGCAGGTCAAGAAAATGTAAAAGGATGTTGATGCCCAGATACAAAAGTTTGGGGTGTCACCAGTAAACTTGAATACTTCAATAGATGATCTATTGAAGGCATTCAAGGATTGATCCAAAAGAGAAGGTAAAGATCCATTCTAGTTCAATGAAAACACTTTGGTATCTCTAGCTGAGTTAAGAGAAACCATTTCCATCACCACAGAGAGTAATCAAACTTGGTATTCAGAGTGCAGGGACATAAACTCTCTTGTGGAAAATTGGATCAATTCACTTGTTTTTATCCACATCCCTCGGGAGAAAAAGGTAACATTGGTGACAACGAGATTCGATAAAGAATTCAAGTGCAATGATATTTCATTGGAAGTGCTTTCCAAGAGCCCATCAGTGGAAAGATATTCTTCAGAATAGTTCTCTCTCTCTATTCTTCCTTCTCCTCTTCTCTCCCCTTCCCTTTCTTCCTTCACATTCTAGTTCTTTGTTGGGGGGTTGCATATTTTGTTTTTGTCTCATTCACTTTTTTGTCTTATTCATTAATGTGACTATAGTATAAAAATGTAATAAGTCACCCTTATTTTATAAAAGTGGACTTAATGTTATTTCATAGGAATACCAAGAGTCACAAGTGGAAAAGACAATTGAAAAGACACATTGGGGGTAGATGAAGAGTCATTTCTTGTTCTATATAATTTAATGACACCCTCATTCTTAAGTGTTGTCAGTTTTATGCACTTAAGAGAGAGATTTTTTGAGCAAGGTAAAAAGAGATAACATTCTTCCACTTTCTTTATTTAATTTTCATCTATCTTATAAGCAGTGTACAACTTGTGAAGATGTCAATATAGAAAGGATTTTCTTATTTTCATGATGCATGAATGTGTGTAAGTTTGTGTGCATATTTTCCTCTCATCGTTGATATTTTGAACTTGATTGTTTTCTTCCTATAATTTGTGAATGTGAAACTAATAATTAGCTTTTGAAAGAATATTATTTTATATTTGTATATTTAATTCCCCATACCTAACTTCTTATTCTATTTCCCCCATATTTCAACAAATTCCTCCCTTGTAATTCATTTCAAGCATTTTTTGCGGGTACACTGGAGTGTGCTTGTTGGATCCTCAGCCTCTTGGATAACAACAAATTTCAATTTTGTTCATTCACAATAAAGTGGAGCTACACCACACAAGTAGAGGGACCTAGAGTCCTAGAGCATTAGAAAGATAACCACTAATTTTTCTACCTAAAAAAATTTCTCACTAATTTTTTTTGGCACCCATCATGGGGCAAACTTGACAACAATCTGCACCCAACATAAGACAATAAAAATCCAAAAAAAATCAAATATCTAAAAAATAAAAATTCTTTAATTTTAAAATCATCCAATCCTTATGTCTCTAATGAATGGCTATACCCGAAAAAACCTCCTATTGAAATACCTAAAGTGTTGTTCCACATTTAAGAAGATACCAAATCTGACTTGAGAGAAACCATTTAGCACAATAGACAAATATTTACATAATACTTTATAGCCATAAGAGTTTTGGATATGGAAGAGCAACGTGTTGTATATTTGAAAAGAGAAAGATGAACACAAGCTCAACAAAGAAGAGCCTAAATATCAAAATTGGAGGATAAAATGTATACACTGTCTCAAAGATGAGGAGGAAATACTTACCCAATTTTTGAAGAACTTCAGCAAAGGAAAGAACTAATTAGAAACTCAACGTCTTCCATTCATACAAAAACCTCTCTCACTAGAAGTCCAAGTGTTGCTAATCCATTAGACATTTATTTTCTATTTATAAACAAAAATATTGAAGACTTGACCGACGTGGAGACTAAAGAAAATTGAGAAAGAGTGGAAGTTGAAGCTGAGATAAGATCTAAAATTGAGGCAATTGAAAGAGCTCAAGAAAGAGCGGACACAAGAGCCATAGCCTTATCTACAACCAAAGCAAGGTTTGAAGAAGAAACAAAAGAAGAAATGGTATATGAAGAAAGATCTCAGCTAATTATACCATGGGGGAGAAATACCGGCCCACTTTCACTTCTGCAACCACTCTATGAGCTACCACGAAGATAAAGGAAAAAAATTCCTAAATTTAGAGGATATGGTTCCCAACTCCTGGAAGAACACATAACATCCTTCATCACCACACGTGGTGTGTTGGGTGTTGAACATGAAGACGTATATGTTAGATTGTTCATGGAGTCTTTACAAGACAAGAGATTCGAGTGGTTCTATCTTCTAAGAGCGAGGTCTATCACTTGTTGGGACGATATAAGGTCAGAATTTGAATATATATTCAAGTCTAAAGAGGATTTTCAAGATCTCTTGGTACAAATAGTATACATGAAGAAAGGCCCCTGTGAATACATGAGGGATTTCATAACAAATACAAAAGGGTTCTCAAAAATATTCGTGTTTATGCCATACCTTCATATAACAATTTGAAAAGGTTTTTTAGAAGTTATCATCTATCTGAAGTCAATTTCATTCTTAAGATATTATAGCACTATACTTTGAAATCAGCACAAGATTATGCCAGAGAGATAGAAGATGATCCAATTCTATCTGGGAAATTCAAAAAACCAAATGCTAAGCAAAATGGTCAGAGCTCTAGTTCCACTCCCACATATCCTCTACTCCATAAATTGGAAAATGATATGATTGCAATTAAGAAGCAGTTGGCACAAAGCACTTTGAGGGATGCTCCAAAAAAGAAGATAAATTTTCCAAATAGACCATGGTTTAACCCACATCCACATAGGCTCACACTTGATGCATTACCAATAAATGTATCTTTTGAAGCAAAGGAAGAAGAAGAAGAAGAAGAAGAAGAAGAAGAAGAAGAAGGAGAGGTTGAATAACTAGAGGAAGGAGGTGAAGGTGGAAACATCCTTAAGATTGAAGAAATTGAGAATGATATGTAGGTTATTTTCTTCAAGTATGAATCAAGGGAAGAAAATGATGATGATGATGAAGAAACACCAAGATTATCATTTGTAGTGTTTACTTGCTCCCGAAAGGGAGCCTCTTACTCTACACCTTTTGAGAATATGAAGAAGAAATATGGGATCCAAGTGACAAATCCTCATGATAAGATAATTAAGAAAGGATCTCATCTCTTTCCATTAATGGAATCTGTAAAGGAGAAACCAGATTTGGTGGGAAGTAAGAAGCAAGATGTTGTACCAAGTAAGTCCACTAGTTCCTGTGCTAATTCTAAATCTAATTATATATCAAAATATATTCCTGCAAAATCTTCTACTCCCTCTCTTTCTAAATCAGCTACTCCTTATCAACTTACTACTCCACCTAACAAGAATGACCAAGCTTCTAAAGTAGCATCATATTTGTCCTCAAAAGAAATCGTTTCTCCCACAACATCAATTCCTTCCACTTCCACACCTTTTGACATTATTGAGCATGTGAACAAATCTAAGTTTCAGATTTTTGAATATGAATTCTTATAAACAAACCCTGAACAATTTGAAAGACTAGTCAACTACATCAAGGGTGGTAACGCAAATTCCAAAAATGAAAATTCTAACCCCAAAGGGTTACTACTGACACCATCTAATCCGCCATTCCAAAATATTATTTCATTAATCTCATCAAAAGCTAACAAAGTGGAACCATTCTACGTATATCTCTTGATCAAGGGGAACCAACTAAAAAACTGCATAATAGACTATGGTGCCTCAGACAATATGATTCCCATTATGGTTGCTAATACCCAAGGCCTCACCTTGACCTGGGAAATAGGCTCATGTTACTCCATGTAATCAAAATATGTACCCATGGTAGGAAGAATCAAGGATGCCTAAGTAGCTCTAGCCGACTATATGGATAAGAAAGTGGTGCTTACTATTCTAGTAGCGGGCATCCCTACGTCATTTGGTATGTTGCTAAGCAGAATTTTTTGTAGCAATTAGGGTGATGAAATCCAAATGGATTGGTCCTCTACAACCATTCTAGTAAGGGGTGAAATGAATAAATTATTTCCAATGTGGAAAATTAAATACACTATCTAAAATTCTAATGACCCCAAAACTAACATCTTGTTCCAAGATAGTGGATTTGGTAACTATTTATTCACGTCAGAAAAAGATGAGAACCTACCTCTTATCACCGAGGATGAGGAGGATCAAATGTCAACAATAGAGTTTTATGGGAGTCATTCTAGTTTGAGATCTGGAGTAGGCATTATGTTAAACTCACCTTTTGGTGTGCTATATCCATTTTCTTACAAATTTCAGTTTGACAATACAAACAACACCGCAGAATATGAAGCCCTTCTTCTCTGGATGGACGTTGTTGAGTGTATCGGCATAAAGAAACTTAAGTGCCTCAGTTATACTGAGGTAATTGTGAAAAAATTAAGAGATCAATTCTAGGTTAAAAATCCAAGTCTTCTACATTACATAAACTAGGTATGGAATTGCATTGAATCATTTGATGCTTTCTCAATCCAATCTATCCCTCGTGAGTAGAATGAGAAAGATGATTCCCTCACGGTCTTGAATTCTTTGATGAATCCTGGTCTAGCCTTCGATAAACATAAAATGACTTTTGAGATTGTATTAAGGACCATTATACCAAATAACGTGAATCATTGGCAAGTATTCAACGATGATAGTCGACTTCTCGCTTTCCTAGAGTAAAAGGATAATTTCAGTAATCTTTTCTTTGAAGGAAGTAAAAAACCCAAATTGGGAGTCCACTAAAGATGAAAGAAAAGAAGGGATTGAAGGATTTTATTCAAAAGGTGTGATTAGGCTAAAAGGAAACAAGATCCCAAAAGGTCTTGTATCTCTGGAATATTTGTTTGACAAACATGATAGGTTTGTCAAAGAAAAAGACAAACACTCTTCATGGTGCTTGGAAAATTTTTAAAAGGAGAAAATTGATACCACTGAGTAGCCTAGGATGGCTAACATTGGAAAATTTTGTTGACCTAAGGAGAAAAGGAGGTTTTTTCAATTATGAGAAATTATTCTGATGTTCTTACCTATTTCTAGGATGAACTAAAGTCCTTCCAAGAAAAGGAGATGCACCATTCCATCTCTCTAAAACCTGAAGTTAAGCCTTTTAGGAAAAATCAAAGGCCCTATAATCCCAATATTACAGATACAATCAAAGAGGAATTTTTGAATATTTTGAATGCTATCATCTTCCTTATCCACCCATTCCATATGGATAGCAAATATTGTCCCCGTGCATAAGAAAAGTGGAGAGATAAAAATATTTGTGGACTTCCACAATCTGAATCAAGCCACATTGAAGGACAACTATACAATACCCATCATGGACCACATCCTACATGAATTCATTGGTTTAAAGATGCTCTTGTTGTTTGATGGTTTCTCTAGGTATAACCGAATTGAAGTAGTTGAGGAAGATAGGTCCAAGACATATTTCATCACTCCATGGGTACTTTTACCTACAACAGGATTTCCTTTGGTCTCATCAATGTCAGAGCAACATTTCAAAGAGCAATAGATCTAGCATTCAAGGACTTGAAACATTACATTGTGATTTACCTTTATGACCTTGTCATTTTCTCAAAGAAATAAGGATATCATCTTTCAAACTTAGAGCAAGTTCTCATCAAGTAACCGAAGCATGATATATCTCTCAATCCAAAAAAGTGCATATTCAAAGTAACTAAAGGAAAACTCCTTGGACACATTGTGAACAACAAGGGAGCTAGAATTGATCCCGAGAGGATAAGATCCATTCAATCATTATCTCTACCAACAAGAAAGAAGGGAGTACACTCTTTCTTCAGCAAGGCCAACTTTATTTGACGCTTTGTTCTAGATTTAGAGGAGTTGACCAAGCACATTACAAGCATGTTGAATCCATATGTAATATTCAAATGGAATGATAATGGTAAAGTAGATTTCTAGGCAATCAAATGATCCATAACCAAAGCCCAAACTCTGGAATGTCCCGATTTTGATAAATATTTCATCTTGTACTACTGCACTTTTGAGCATTAACTCTCTACCATCCTAGCTCAATTTTTTTTTGTTATTGGCAAATAGTTTTTTGAAAGGGACTATACCCTTATACAAGAAGGCTCCAGAAGCCGGATGTGAACAAATCAGAAACAAAGAAAAGAACAAGATCGTGGTAAAACATGAAAGCCCAGTAGCAGGAAACAACCTGCTCAGAAGAAAAACCCAAAACCAATAGCAAATCAGCATAAAAACAGTTGATTTACAGTGAACAGATAGTTGTTGTCCAACAAAGCAGCCATGCAGCACTGTGAAACTAACAAGGCGGAGAACCGATATTCTTGGAGAAAAGTTTTTTCTTTTTGCGCACCGTTATCCCGCCTGTAGAAGCCTCTGCGATTGGAGGATTAAAAAAGGATGCGTATTTTCCTTATCCTCCAACGATCCAACTAGGGCAGCAGAATCATTAAAATCATTTGTATTTTCCTTTCCATCGCCAACTGGATGAGATTCATTGGCGCCTTCAACAACTGGAATTTCCGAGAGAGGGGTTTATGGGACAAAAACATCTTCAGTATCAGTATTTGAATACTCTTTGGCTTCGAAAATCAGGTGTTCTGAGAGTGCATTTTTCCACTAGTTGTTTTTTCTATTTTTTCACTTTTCCATACCGCAAACATCACCAGTGTGTCCAATAGCAAAACACTTTCTGCACCTAAAGGGCAAGCGTTCATAATCTAAAGATTGTGTCCAAGTTCTGTTTTGGACTTTAAGCTCTATATTAGCAGGGAGATTTTTGGATATGTCAAGCTCAACAAGGATTCTAGCGAAGGTTGTGTGTGTGAAATCAATGGTTTGGGGGTCAATGAAAAGGATATGACCCAAAGTATTTCCAATAATGGTTAGGCAGGTACTATCCCAAAATTGGAGTGGTAAATGGGGTAGTCTAATCCAGACTGGCTTGTAGGCAAAGGATTCAGTAAGTGGGTTAAAAGAAGGGAACCAGGGTTTCAAAACCAGGTAGTGGGATTGAAAAGCCCAGAGTTTTTTAGCTATGACTTCCTTATCCCTAATTGAGGAAAAAACAACAATAAACGTACCTTTCGCACATGGATAAAGATCTAGCTTACCAGATAGAATCGGGATCCAGTGCTTTGTAATCTAGTCATGAAGGGTAGCTAGGTTTGGCCATAGCCCACTAAATCTCTCGATCAGGGCCTGCTCCTGGTAAAAATGTTTTGAATCGAGGACTTCATCCCCAAAAGAGATGCTAGGGATAGTAACTGCCAGGGTCATGGGTGTGATAGGACTCATCCCCTGCGTGAGGCTCCTGCCCTATAAAATATCCTTAAATGTATTTGGTCTATTTGATTTATCATTCGGGATCTGATTCACAACATCCCTGGAATCCGGAATGCCTGTCCTAGTGGTTTTCGGGTGCAGATCTGCTGAAGAAGAGCGGCTAGGAAACCCGTCACCAATAGTTCTATCATTGTTATAGTCACCAGAAGTGGCTAATGGCGGCTGTGCCTTTTCTACAGAGGTCGGTTGAGAGGATTTACCAAGGTAAGGGGTCGAAGAGGCTGCCTTAGCGCCGTAAAATGCCTGGTTAATCCACGAAAGAACCTCTGTTTGTGCACCTCCGACAGCACCGCCTCCGCCAGATCCATGGCCACCAAATCAACCACGGGTTTGCGGCTGTTTGACCATTTAGGGTTTCGCCGAGAGGGTTCGCATAGAGTTCGCACAGGGTTCGCACAGGATGCCAACAGGGTTCGCATGAAAGCTCAAAAAAATGAAGAAGGTATTGAGGCACCCATTTCCTTTACGACCTGCCCTATGAAAAATCATGAACTGAAGTATAACCAGATGGAGAATCATGCTTATGTTATGGTAAAAGCAATGAAGAATTTCAGATTTTACATCCTCAACTCTCGCACAATGGTAATGGTGTTAGGTGCAGCAGTCAAGTCAATCCTGATTGAACAAGATCCTGGGTCCAAAAGAGGAAATTACGTTATAAGAATCCAAGAGTATGATCTGGAGATCATACCTTCATATCTAGTCTGAGGAAATAGTTTTTACAAGATCATATCTGAATATGAGGCCCTCAAGGCTCAAAATGAAATAAAATAATGCTTGTGTTTTGAATGGGTAAGAAAAGATATACCTTAAGTTCTCTTCGTGAGCACCACCAATAAATGTACTCTAATATTTCTTACTTTCTAACTTATGATGAGTTTCCAACTCATCTTGACTATAAACAAAGAAGAACTCTAAAGTGGAAGGAAGTTAAGTATGTCATTTAGGACCATGTACTATACAAGAGAGGGCTTGATGGTTGCTTCATAAGATGTGTAGATAAATAACAACAAGAAAAAATTATTAAATCTTATCATGATTAGGTGTGTGGTGGGCACTTCTCAGCAATGGTAACCACCCACAAGATCCTTTGTGGTAGGTACTATTTTCCTACCTTGTTTGCAGATGCTCAAGAGTGGGCATCCAAGTGCTAAGATTGTCAACAATTCATTGAGAGACCTCATCTTTCTACTCTTCCTCTTCATCTAGTGGTAATTAAGAAACCTTTCCAACAGTGGGGATTTGAATTCATTAGATTCATTAATACGCACTCAAGCACAAGGCACTGTTACGTTCTCAAAACAAAAGATTACTTCAAAAAATGGGTAGAAGCAATTCCATCCAAGCAAGCCAATTCTGAAATAATGTGTAGCTTCATCAAGGAGAACATCATTGTCCATTTCAGAATTCCCCACAAGATTTTGGTATACAATTCTACCTACTTCTCCTCCATTGAGTTGATAGAGCTCTGCTACAGCTGTGGAATTTCATTGTCTTGCTCATCAGACTATTATCTGTAGGGAAATGGTTAAGTGGAGTCTAGTAACAAAAATCTTGTGACCATCATCTGCAATTTATTTGATGAAAAATCTTGTGACTTAAGTGATTTGACTTTGACAATGGGATTATTTACCCTGCAAGACAGGTAATAAATTCCCACCTTCCTGTGGCCTCTAAATTTCCCATTGCAGCTTAAGTGAATTTTATAACACGGGAAAGAGTACCCTGCTAGGCAGGTATAAATTTCCCACCCTACCTGCGGCTTCTATTTTTCCCACTGCAGCTTAAATCCTTTGTTTTCCAAAAATGCGCCCATCCCCGCAGGGGCTTTTCCGTGCACAACTTCACTTTTTCCCGGTGATCCAGACCTCCGATGGCGACTTCCTCCGGGCATAATGTGCGTATATGTTTTCCAACTGCTCTAGACCAAAAATCGGGCTTACCCAGCAAAGGAATTGCTCTAGAGAAATTTCACAGAAAATGAAACGGGACAACACAAAAACATGAAAAATTGTCAAAAGTCACAAATAAAGCCCAAAACTTATTCCAAGTTAAAACCCTTCTGGTACATAAGAGTAATGACATATTTGATCATAACAGAGTTAAAACAAAGTGCAAATAGCCTCATACGGGGCTCAAAATAATTAAATTCAAATTTCTCGAAGACAAATCCTAACGACAGAATATAACAACTTTGGGCATCTGGGTATTTGGCGAAAAAGGCTAATATGGCTCTTTGGGATTATCTTGACGCAATACAAGAACTTTCAGGCAATAAAAACACAAAACGACCCATTATTTTAAAAGTACGAAAAATTTTCAAATAGGGTAGTCGCAGATTTCAGGGTGAAATTTGGGTGACACCAATCGGCTCCATCTATGGACATCTTTTTCTCTGTCAGAATGAAAAAGGGAAAAGATGGGATCCCAGCATCTCTGGTTTCATATCTTGTCCTTTGGGCATGGGGTCAGGCAAACGAACACAACACAACACAACACCAAAACAAGACAAAACAAGGAAAAACAAACAAAGATTTATTTATGTAGATACATGTTTTACCCTGCTTCTCATGTCTGGAATAGCTTCAAGTGTTTCCCATTGAAAGGCAACGACAATTCAACTCCATCGTGATGAGCAAGAATGAAGCTATCTGCTCCGGCAATCCTTTTAATCACAAAAGGCCATTTCCATAGTGAATCAAACTTTCCATGCATGCCTTTTGTTTCTCTTCTTTTGTCCCATAGAAGGACCCAGTCATTGACTTCAAACTTTTTTTCCCTGGCCTTTTTGTCGAAAATGATTTTCACCTTCCTTTGATGCTTTTTCAACCTATCTGCAACTTGAGTTTGTACTTCCCTCAATTCAGTCAAGTACATAATTCTTTTATCAATAGCATCCATGAAAGTGGAATCCTCCAGGGTCTTAGAAATTTGCAGGGCAGGCAGTTCCAAGGTAAGATGAAGCTCCGTGTCTCTACCGTACAACAGCTAAAATGGGGACATGCCTATCACCCTTTTTGGTGTGATCCTATCGGCCCATAATGCATCAAACAAATTTTTATGCCAAGTCCTTTGATTTTCCGTTACAAGCTTGCGCACGATAGCTACCAAGTTTTTATTACTAGATTCAGCGTGACCATTCCCTTGTGGATAGTAGTTTGAGGAATGAACCAGCTGGATCCCATAAGTGTAGCAGAATTCCACCAGCTCCTTAGAAGAAAGATTCGGAGCTTGTCTGCTACAATTTTGTTGGGCACGCCAAACCTGACAATAATATTTTCTTTTATAAAATTACACACCTCGGCGGAAGTGGTGTTCTTCACAGGAATAGCTTCTACCCACTTACTGAAATAATCAGTAGCTGTTAGAATATAATGGTGACCGGCACTGGAGGCCGGGTTAAGTATACCAATAAAATCCATTCCCCACTATTGGAAAGGTTCTTCAATCACAATGGATTTTAGAGGTAATGTAGGCAATTTCACACGCCCAACAAAATGTTGGCATGCTTGACACTTAGCTACCCATTCTGCAATATCTTGAAAAAGGGTTGGCCAGTAATACCTTGCTCTGAGGATCTTGTGTGCAGTGACTCGGGCTGAGAAATGACCACCACAAGCCATGTCATGAAACTGTTGAAGTAGCTGATCCTGTTGAGCTTTATCGACGCATCTGAGAAATACGCCATCAATTCCCCTCTTGTACAAACCATTATCCCAAAGAACAAAATCTTTGGATTTCAGTTTGATGGTTCGTTTCTCTTTTCTGGAAAGTTGATCTGGGCATTCTCCATACGTCAGAAAGTAAGCAATGTTACTGTACCACTCCTCTACCAAATCTATAAAAAGTACTGCAGGTAAATCTTCATCTATCTCATCTTGATCTGCTTCAGGCACTGATGTTTTCATCTCCGTCATTAATTCACACAGACCTCTTCCTCGAACCAGCTTTGTTGGTTTAATATCCAGGTCATATTCTTGAACCTTTGTTACCCACATGCCTCTCAACAATCCTAACTCTTGCTGAGTAAGGATAGATTTAACTGCAGTATTTGGAACCAAAACCACAGTGTGCGAGGAAAGAATATAATACCTGAATGCTTTACACGCCTTCACCACTGCATATGCGTGCTTTTCCATGGGAGTGTATTTCAACTCATAGGCTTTAAGAGGCGTACTCATGAAAGCAATAGGATCTTCTGCGTCCTCTTGATTTTTCTGCATCAGTATTGCTGACATGGTGTGTTCAGAGGAATAACAGTAAAGAATAAATTCTTTACTGAAGTCGGGTGAAACCAAAACTGGAGCTTTTGACAGGGCCTCTTTAATTTTCTCGAAAGCTTCCTTCCCTTCGCTGCTCCATTTAAAATCTTGTGTCTTCTTCATCATATTCAAAATATGATGGGTTAGCTCAGCAAAGTCAGGAATGAATCTCCTGAGAAAATTAACTTTTCCAAAGAAAGAGTGAACTCCTTTTTTGGATGTGGGCAAAGGCAATGTCTGAATGGATTTGACACGCTCTGGATCTATCTTTGTTCCTTCTTTGGAAACAATGTGCCCTAGCAGCTTTCCTTCGGTCACAGCAAAGATGGATTTCTTGGGATTCAAAGAAATACCATGCTTGCGGCACTGTATGAAAACCTCTTCCAAGTTTGAAATGTGTGTGCTTCTATCTTTGGAAAAGACTGTCAGATCATCCAAATACACCATTATGCTTATATCTTTGAGGTGAGCAAAGGCTAGATCCATAGCTCTTTGAAATGTAGCACCAGCATTAATCAGGCCGAATGACATTTTCTGGTATGTGAAGGTTCCCCAAGGTGTGATGAACGTCGTTTTGTATTGATCTTCCTCGGCCACCTTGACTTGATTGTAGCCTGAGAAGCCATCAAGCATGGAGAGCATCTCAGATCCAGTGACCACCTGCAGGGTGTGATCCATGATGGGTATGGGGTAGTTGTCTTTCAGTGAAGCTTGATTAAGGTTGCGGAAATCCACGCACAGCCTAATCTCACCGCTCTTCTTTCTTACAGGGACTATGTTGGCCAACCACTCTGAATGATGTATGGGATAGATGATCTTTGCATCTAACAACTTCTAGATTTCTGCAAAGATGGTTCCCGAAATGGTAGGGTTGTGCCGCCGCAGCTTCTGCTTGAAAGGCTTTTGTTCTGGTTTAAGTGGGATGTAGTGTTGAACTTCCGCAGGCTGATATGTTTTTAGATCCTGGTAAGACCAGGAAAAAACATCCATGTATTTCTTAAGAAGCTTAGTAAAAGCTTCTCTTTCAGCCTTTCTGAAGAAACACTTATCCAGATTTACTAATTTGGGATCATTGCCAGCTCCCAAATTTAGTAATTGTGTGTCGGAGGAAGAACCTTCCCCACTTTCTTCATTTTTCTTAAGCATCTGATCATGCTTATCAAACATTTCCTCAAGAGATACCAAACCTTTGGGAATTTTATTTCCTTTTAGTTGGATAATCTCCTGACTTCCTGAGACGTCCACATCCATTTCTCTGACAGTAGTCTGCCTAGGAGGTGAATTGCTTCCCTCATAGTAGATTTCTTCAAAGTTGTCCTTCTGTTGGAGAAACGCAGCAATCTGCATGTCATCATTGAAAACCTGCCATTGTTGAATGTTGTGAGGAACCTTTGGGTGAAAGACCATCTCCACCTTGTAGTCCCCTGTCTAAAGAATGCAGGAGGCTGATCCGGATTCAACAAGGCTGTAGTTACTGCAAGCGAATCAGCTTCTTGAATTTTGTTCTCTCGGAATGTAAGATACCGAGAAAGCTGAAAAATCCAGGATAGCAGAGTAGACCCGATCTCTATAGTGCCGCAGTTTGTCTTTTTTGACTTGGTAGAGGCCTCTTATCTGCTTCACAATCAGCTCAGCATCTCCTTTTGCGTGTAATAATTTGATCCCCATTGTTCTTGCCTGCTCCATGCCTAACAACAACGCTTCATATTCAGATTGTATTGTTAGTATTTTTGAACATCAATTTGAAGGAGTGCGCATGCACCTTCCCTTCAGGAGAGATAAGAACAACGCCTGCACGCGGATCCAAATGAACAGCAGCTGCCATCAAATTCCAGAGTCCAAATCTTGTTATCAATTTGATGTGATTCTTGAATCACCGGTTGAATTTCTTCTTTATCCATTTCTAGATAATAGATTCCGTGATCCGATTCCTGAAACAAGATCTGAGATCTAGGATCCTCAAACTTTGATACTGTGTACTTAGATTTCTTCTCAAGTTCCAGCTTCTGATTTACTCCTTTGATTGGTATGTGTGCACAAGACCAATCCATCTTGACTTCTCCACCCAGCTCTTTGCAGAAATTTCTACTCAACAGCATGCCATAAGAGACTGGAATGTCTGCTACAAGGATAGTCATTTTCAGTCTTTTATCTGGAAAAGAAGCAAGTACTGCCTGCGCATCTTTGATTTGCCCCACAAGAGGGACTTGCCTTTCCATTGAATAACATCTTCCGATGGTTTTTGTCAATGTGAGACCCAAGGCATCAGCAACTTTGGCAGGCATTACATTATCAGAAGCTCCAGAATCCAAAATGCAATTGCTCAGTTTGTGTCCGTTGATAAGCAAAGATACATAGAATGGCTCGATCCTTTCTGATGTAGCAGGAGAAGGGGTAGAAGGAGAAGAACTTGTCCCCGCATTATTTGTAGGAAGAGTATTCTTTGGATTTGACAAGATACTTCGTGAAGTATTATTTGTTGGGCTGGGACCATTACTTTGCACATATTTGACCAATCTATTCAGTTGATCAGGAAATTCTCTCAAATACTCAGCTTCTGACATTTGGACCTTGTTCCTCTTGATGTGATCAATTATGTCGAAAGCTTGACTTGCTTCAGCAGGATGTGTGTTGGCTCTTTGCTGCGAATTGAAAGAATTTGAATATTTATCCTTAGGTGCTAAAGAAGAAGGAAGAGTGCTACCTCTTTTCAAGATAGTAACATCCGGGCCAGGATCTTCTCTCTCTTTCCGGCCGCTTGTGGATGCTTCGGCATTTTGGCGCATCTGAGACCTTGTAAACACCGCAAAAGTGTGACCATCAGAATCTTCAAAAGATTCATAATAGCCATCGTCAGATTCGTAGTCCAGGTAACCAATATTGGAGTCGCCAGCGGGATCTATAAAGTCTTCATCATCGAATGATTCATCAATGCCGAGATCCTCTTCATTAGTTTCCAAGTTATTCCTTGGAGCAGCTTCTATTGCCAACCGCTGTGGTGCAGCAGCAAGTCTATTTCGATTTTGATTTTGATTTTGACCATTAAAGGTCCGGGTAGGAGCTATTCTTGAGGGGGTTACATTCCCTGCTTGAGAGATCTACTTCTTGATCTGCAGCATGTCATTAGCCAATTTCTGCAACAAAGGATCTGAAGTACTAGAAGAAGCACCATCACCTTTGTGAGATGGTTGTTTGAGTTTTCCAGCCATGATCAAGTCGTCCTCAACCTCCACGGCAGCATTTTGTGCTTCAAGCAGATTTACCGGTCTTGCCCTTCTTAGCTGATATCCAACTTCAGGCAATAGAGCGTTTATAAAAAACGTCTTTTGATTTTCATCGCTCAATGCGACAGAAGTGGGGATTTTATACAAAATCCTTTGGAACCTTGCAATAAAGTCCCGCATGTTCTCGCTTGGCTCTTTCTTCAACTGCGTCAGTTGAGTGATCAATGTACTAGCATCCTCTGCAGGCTTGAATCTTTTCAGGAATTGCTCACGCATAGTCGCCCAGTTGGTTATGGTGCCAGGAGCTAGCCGATAGAACCATTCTCCCGCCAAGTCATGTAGAGTCTCAATGAAGAGCCTGACTGAGACATCTTCATGCTCTACTGCAAGGACACCACAGGATATGAAAAAGGCTGCCAAATGATCCTCCGGGTTTTGCTTTCCATCTCCAAAGAATTTGGAAAATTCTTTCTAGATCCCTTTGGCAGTTCATGCATAGGTGGAGCCAAGTTCAGAGGTCCAAAAGCTGCTCCCCATGGAACAGGTACAATCTGGTGCGCCATGTTGACTTGAGCACGTCTCCTCCTTGTGTAGACTTGATAGACTTGATGGATAATTCCAGCCGCCGAATTATGTTGAATACGATCCGGATCTGGATGGATGTGCACTCTCCTTCCTAGTGAGAGACTAGATCTGCGGCTTCTAACTTGAGGAGGATGATTGAAATTGAATTGCTCCTGCAGTCAAAAGAAATGATCAGTCCTTCCTTGCACCTTCATGGATCGGGTGAATGGACGTTCAGCCAAGTTGAGATTTGTATGGAAAACACTCTGATCTTCAATAGAAAAGCTTTGATCTGCAAAGATAGTTGTTTCCCCAGCGGAGTCGCCAAAAACTGTTGGCTAGATTTTCTACATAGCATCAAACCTAGGCAGTCATGAGATAAATCTCCCTCATTTAACCGGTGAGGCTCCCGTGTCAGATTTGTCAATAAAAATGTGTTATTATCTATCAGGGGTTTTACTTTAACCACTTAGTTCATGAACCATAACTAAGAAGTTCTGCAGCAAGTAAGCAGCTGTTCAAGAAAGGAAGTATTTTATAGAAGAAGGAAGTAAAGGAAATACAGAGAAGAAATGGGGAAGATGTGCATCCCAATTAGTAGATAGCAGAGCTAATTGCATGCACATAGAAGAAACTTAATAGATATGAACACACAGAATTATAAAACAAAGGCAGCTCTAGATCCAGATCTAAAATAACACAAAGTTTATTAAGAGATCTAAGATTTAAAAGCAAGAAACATAAGTACACCGTGACACAAAGTTCTCCGGAAACCTGCTCCTTTGTATTCCTTTGCTCCAAGTTGCTCTCAAGGGTTCAGCACAAAGTCTAGAACACAGGATTGTTGCTTACAAATTCTGATCGATCATTAACCCGGAGGTTCTTCTCCTACTTATAGAATGTAGGAGGGAAAGTACAAATGGAAAACTCAAACTGAACTGAAACATAAACAACAAGTAACGATGACATTTGGCAATCATCCTCAACTATCTTCTCCTTAAGTGACACATGTATCACTTAACTAATAGAATGGTTCCACATGACTTTAAGTAATGGTTGCAAAACCAATAACTTAGAAGTTTTACAATTTCATCCGGGAACATAGAAAATAGAAGAAGAAAGAAATAGAAGAAGTCATGCCAGCTGTAACATTTATGTCTTCTTCTTGTTCTGATATCGGATATACTTGTCGAACATGTAATTCAGCATCCCTCCATCTGTTTTAGCCACTGCTTCTTTCTCTGTCCTGAATTGCAGCAACCCTTCATTCAACACTTTGATGCACGATTCCACATCTTCCAAGCTCGGCCCAAACCTTGCAATGTCCACCTGCAGCGCCACCAGTCTACTGATAGAATTCATCGTAAAAGGCTTGGTAGCTTTATCAATTCTCTTTTGTACCATCAAAAGAGAACCTTCCAGGGAATTAGGCACCTTAGTTGAGACGATCCGCACGTATGAAGTGACATTCCCATCCATTATCTCTTCAGTGAAAGAAATGACACTGTCTGGTAAATCTGATGTTCTACTCTCAAGTGCCTGCATCCTCTTCAGCAAAACTCTGCAGATTTCCAAACGGAAAGATACTGCAAACTCTAGCTGCTTCCCCTTCTCGACTGATCCGTCCGGTACAATCTGTTCCGCAATCAATACATCTCCCGGCAGCTTGTTGATCTCAGCCAAAATACTCAGGTTACTCTCTGCAACTGTATTCATGCCTTCTATGTTTGCCATCAGTTGCTTTAGTTGATTTGCTGCATCGTTCATAACCTTTAGGCGGGCTGGCACTTCCCCAAGTTGTACAGAAGCTTGACGAATAATCAAATCCTTCCATTCGTCAATAGCCTTTACTTGATTGCTTGCGTCCTCCATTTCCTGCATAAGATGATCACTCACCTGCTCTGAAATGGGCTGAATGGAAGGTTTAGCAACCTTGGCTATGATCTCACATAATTGAGATACTTGCTTCTGCAGCTCTTCTTTCTCCACCTTTTCACTGTCAAGCCTAAGGAATAAAGCATCCATCAATGTCTGCGTGTCCTGCTTCAATCCTTCAGTGGTGGCTTGACCGAGGGGTACTTTGGTCACTGTCACATCTTCCGCCGTGAGCTCCTCCTCTATCTTTCCTTCTGCCGGAATTGATATCTCAGCAAACTTCTCTCCCGAATCCTCAATGATCAACCTAGAAGTTGCTTTGGCAACTTTAGGCCTTCTGTCTCTTCCGCCCAGATTCTGGAGTAGCTGCAAGTCGTGCTCCTCTAAGTTCATCTCCATTCTCGCTTCTGGAACCAACTGCGAAGCCAACCATTCCAAGAAGTTACTTTTCGGAGAATGAGAAGTCGTTGAGTGTACTACCATCTTCCGCTCTGCATCCTCTCCGTCAGAAAGTGCCACAGTGTTATGGCTGCCATCTTCTGAGTCATCCAAGGACAAAGCCCTTTCGAATTCCGCCATCTGCAGCTTCAACGTATCCTCTGGAACAGGCGCTGAACGAAGTGGCTGAGGGGAGAAGATGAATGTCACTGGATTCAGTGGAGGCATGGAAGCATCCTGCTGCTGCGGTGCAATAGTTGGTGAAGCATTGGGTACTGGAGAAACCGGAGTTAAAGTCATGGTCGTAGAAGTGATCCTCTCCTTGGATTGAGATCTTCTATGCACTTTCAACTTCTCGAATTTCCTGCTGCTTTCTCCTCCGTGCTTTCGCTTGAGGGAATCTCCTGCGCCGAAGTTGCCCGTGACTTGATTCATCAATGCTTCATCAAGGCAATATCCCTTCGTCAGCAACCAGTTTGAAGTATTCACCAACACAGCTCCCGACCTTTCTTCAATTGTGTTGCAGCCTCCTATGTTATTCTACAGTATGGCTTTATCTCCTCCCATTTGATGGTAAGTGTCAAGTACCACATTCCCATCATCTTTAAGATCCACAGGTATCCGCGCTAGTCCAAAGTCGAACACTTGCTTTGCTGATAGCCTGCTGAAATCTTTCTTTCTAACCTCGTACTCACTTTTGCACTTCATCCAGAAATCTTCTAATGAAGGCACATGTGCGTACTCCTGGGAGATTGTCTTCCTGGCTACTCCAAATGGATCGAAGTTCAGCCGTGCAGGGAAGAACTCTTGCTCATACTCAGATAACATTTGCGCTTCCATCCCCCGAGCTCTATGAATGCTAATGCAGCTGTAATATCCCACAGTGATTGGGAAGAAGCCCGTAGACTTGTGCCGCTTTGACTGAAGGTCGTGTAACTCCACAAGTTGCCTGCTCAGCTCCATGGCGATCAATCTATCATTCGGATACCTAGGCATCTTTATTGGTTCTCCAGAAAAGCCCGTAACCCTGAGGTATGTGAAATCTACAAATTGAATGAATAGACTGCCAATCTTGGACACAGCTTCCCATGCTTCCTTGCTTACCCTGTTGGCCTTCAAGTCTTTGTCTAGCCTGCAGATGAAATCGTAGAAGAAGTCATCGTTGATCACTTTGAAGTCTTTCTCGCATGCAGGTGCAGTAAGCTGCAGGTAGCACTCGAAAATGGGGTCCTTGGAAAGAACACCACATCTATCCAGCTTGGAAAAGACGCCTTGTGAAGCTGCAGCATACACCAAGTATGAAGTCATCTTGAAGCTGAAAGTACACTTCACGTTCCGGAGTTGCTCACCGATGTTGTTGCTAATAATTTCCGACCAATTGATTATAGAATCAACCTTGTTGATTTCAATGGTCCTGATGAAAGCATACATCCATGTACAGAAAGTGTAAGCATTCGCTTCGCCATTCATCCTGCATAGCAATTTGACGACATCATCTACCTCCTGCACCAAATTGGACCGTGGAAGAGTTCTCGGGAACTTTGAAGGAGATCTAGGCTTCTTCATGTATCAGCTATTCATTATGCTCACGCAATCAGCTCTATGCTTCTCCCATCTACTGTCAGCATCCTGAATGCTAATAGAAGTCACCACCTTTCGCACTGGAATCTTCAAACAATAATTGATGAACTCTGCATCCAAACGAATTATTGTCTTTCCCGAAGCATCACGCACTGATCTGGATGAAGGATGATAAGATCTAGCACACTCCATCACGAACTCTGGCAATTGGGCTATACATGGAAAAGTTGCAGCTTGGATAATTCCACTGCTTTTAACCGCACGCATGAGTGAAGTCTTTCCCGCTCTGGATCTATCAATCAAATCGGCAAGAGGTTCTGGGCCTAGATCTGTGTCTCCTATGTCTGCAAGTTTGGAAGCAATGCATGACTCCATCGTGCTTTCTTTTTCATCTCCCTTCGCCATGGCTTTGTCTATCTTCGTCTGAATAATTCTTTTTCTTCTTACTTGGCCGGATTTCTTCAAAATTGGTGCAGATCTGGACAATTCTTCAGATTCGAAGGATATATGCAATGTATTGGACATTGATAAAAGCTCATTTTCCTTTGTAAAGCACCTGTATTGAATTCCTGCAATTTATTCAGACAAAAATGGCCACCGGAGAATGAATAGTGAATTTTAATTGTAAAAATCTACACTTTTCAAGCCTGCTGCCCCAAAAATTGGTGTTTAATTTGCACATAAAGAGAGCATGAATCCTTTCAACAACACCTGAGCACCTGTAACACATATGCAAACAATTATGCAGACAAAGATCAACCTCCTTCAAAGCATGCACCAAATCTGGAAGCTTTTAGCCTTGTTGTCACCTTGTCTGAGCAAAATCCTTCTTCTAATGGGGGCGCACTTTTCCACTTGGCTGCAATTCTTTACCTGTGATTTGAATAATTCACCCATATGGCTGCCCATGCTTATATAACCTTCACAATTCTATAATTAATAATTGCCCTAACAATTAAAGGCAATTAATTAATTAAAAATCATGTTTTTCTCTTTTAAAAATAGCATGTTTAGCAGACAACCATCATAATAAATTAAATTAATCCAATTTAATCCTTCACACATCACTTCACTTAAGCTTCATAGTGTGCTTTGACCATAGCCACTGAAAATAGAAATTAATTTAATGTTTTAATGCCTTTAAAAACATTAAATAACTCCTAAATGGGGCGCACTTTTTGAGAGGAAGGGGGCAGCCACTAAATAAATTAAATTTAATGTTTTTTAATCCTTTCTTTTATTACACTTCTTTGACTTGTTGAGATCCTCCAAGCTTGGACGCACTTTTTGAGAGAATAGATTAATTAAAATAATCAATTTATGTCTTCCAGTCATCTCACCAAAGGGGGCGCACTTTTTTGCACATATAATTCTATTTTTAAGAATTTTTCCACAATGGGATTCTTTACCCTGCAAGGCAGGCACCAAAATCTCATGATTTTGATTTGACTTTGACGATTATTTTAAGGTGCACTAAAATCCCATGATTTCACTTCACTTTCCTTTTATTTTATCATGGGAATTTTCACCCTGCAAGGCAGGTAATAAATTCCCGACCTGCCTGCGGCCTCTAAATTTCCCACTGCAGCTTAAGTGAATTTTATAACACGGGGAAAAAGTACTTAATGCCAGGCAAAGGTATAAAATTCCCACCCTGTGCCTGTGGCTTCTATTTTTCCCATTGACTAGCTTAAATCCTTTTTTTTCCAAAAATGAATATCCATCCCCGCAGGGGAGTGCACGATCTTTACTTTTTCCTAGGTGATCCAGACCTCCGATGGCGACTTCCTCTGGGCATAATGTGCGTATATGTTTTCCAATGCTCCAGACCAAAAATCGGGCTTACCCGGCAAATGAATTACGTCTAGAGAAATTTCACAGAAAACGATTCTGAGACAACACAAAAACATCCAAAGAAAATTGATCAAAAGTCACAAATAATTCCCAAAACTTATTCAAGTTAAAACTACTTCTGGTACATAAGCCCCCCAATGACATATTCGATCATAACAGAGTTAAAACGGAGCGCAAATGGAGCCTCATACGGGGCTCAAAATAATTAAATACAAATTTCCCGCAGACAAATTGACGACAGAATATACAACTTTTGCCCTATCTGTAGGATTTGGGGAAGGATGGAAGGTTGTGCTTAGTTTGAGCTCTTTGGTATCCATCTTGTTGCAATACAAGGTACTTTAATGCAATAAAAACACAAAATCTTGAATCCCTGTCTGATTTTATAGAATTTGAAACAAATTAGATAATGTAGTCCCAAACATTATCAAAATAATAATTCTGATGCTTTACGTCCCTTTAGCTATTTTCTTACATATATTTAAAAAGCACATCTTGCTGAATGTATCTATAACAACATACAAGTAGTCATGTGGCTTTGACATGGGAAAATTACCACAAAATCTAGAGATGTTCTCCTATGCTCAAGTAGAGGCAATAGATACAAGTAGAGGCATGCACAACCCATATCTTATAACTTGAGATTTGCTTATGTAACATAAATTACATCCTCTAATGAATTTTGAAATCTCTTCTTGCATTTTGGGCCAATACACAAATAAGCCTGGGTTTGCCAACACTAAAATGGCTTGAAACTTTGGAAGTATGTTCTTCTCTTATGTGTAGAAGCCTTTCCTCCCCTTGGCATTACATGGTTAATGTCCATTTAGTAGAGTGAAGCCTATCTTTGAGGTAGATCCCCTCTTCTCTTTGTCCTTTCTTTCTGCTATATATTGTAATCCCCCAAAGTCTGCATCTTAAGGTAGTTGAACATATGCTATATCATAAGCCTTTTTTTTGACAGGTTATTACAAGTTGTGAAACTGTAGCTTCAAAGCTGAAATTTTTTTTAGCATTGGTGGCCTATGTAGCATATCACACCACTATCCCTACATTGTTCTTCCCTTCATGTGATCATTTGATCAGCAATAAGGAATCAAGTGTTAAAGAAATCCATCAACACTTGCTAATGTCTTCATTTCCCGCTCTTTACCTTTTTCACTTGCAAATAATGAAGAGGTATTATGATCAGTAGAAACAATTTTATGGTCTCTTGCCAAGCAAATAAATGCTTCCATTTGTAATGGAAATGGTGTTTGTGACATGTGTGCATATCGTTTCTGGTGCTCTACAAACAGGGTATTCTATGTCCATAATGTTAGGAAATGCTTTGGAATCAGTAGCAGATGTGGCAATGACCCTTCTCTTGGCACTAAAACCACTGCCCATCACATGCTTACTTGATTTGCATCTGTTCAACTTTGCATTGGTCTGCTCCCCAAATCCCTTGGAAGATCATAGGCTCCGGGGCATAGACTAGTCGTTTTATACCTCAAAAAATCAAAAGCACTAGTTATTCTCCTTACCCCATTATGAAAACTTTTACCAACCTTCTCTAGCAGAGTGACATGCAATTTCTTGGTGCTGCTATTGTGGAGAATGATTGAACTCCATGTTTCTCAATATCACTGAATTTCCCCAACAAAATCTCATTGTCTCACAAGCACTTTTATGTGTGCATGAGATCAGATGCTGCTATTATGAAGAGTGGTGGAATGAATTTCCTCACTATGCCTGAACTACTCCAACTACTAAGCTCCTTGTTCCTCATCAGCGCATCTAAGGTGTAGGCCAATTGACTCAATAGCCTCAAATTTTGTTGGATCTAAAGTGTACACCCTCCTAACAAGTTCCAACCTTACATGCCCCAAATAGACGAGTGATTGTTTTGCAAACTCACACTTTTTAAAGTTGCATAGAAGCTCTTTTTTTTTTCCTTACAACACTTGCAACACTTGCTCTCAAATGGAGCTTAGATGTTCTTCTCCAATGTAGCATTAGCTAAAACAAGAATATCATCTGGGCACATTGAAATATGTCTCTATAAATGGCACTCAAGCAACGTCTTGATTGAGACGTGGCAACTTCCCTTTGCATAATATGTAGCTAGGTACATTTAAATTTTAATAAACCAAAAGACTTATATTGTTACAAACCATTCAGACGCTACCTAATTTTTGAAAATGGCTATTCTGTCATCATGTAATATTCTTCCAACTTCATATGAACTTGATGACACATAGTAGATGTGTAGCTCTTTTTTATTCCAATTGAACATAACTACACAAACTTTCACAATAAGGGAAATGCAACACTTGAAAGTGCATCTGCATAAGGCTGTACACATTCTCAAGATTGCCATCCTCTTTTGTACCATGACAATGTATGACCTACATGGTGACACTTGATACCTTGGGGGTATGGCCCCTTGCTCCAACAACTTCATGAGTGTTTGCACTTCACTTCACCCTACTCTCCAAAAGAGATTGCCTATACTAGCCAATGTTTAATGTTTAGAAGAGAAGATTTGGGCAACACTTATGGATCTCATTCTCCTAGCTCTCTCTTTGGTGTGCAATGTTTTGGGATGTCTTTAGAAAACATCATCAAAAAGGTGCTATAACTCATCCAATTCTTTCAACCCAGCATTAACTATACCATGAATCTTCAGGTAAATTTTTAGCCAATCCGTTTTCTTATCTGATTTGTAAACTCTCTACTCTGCAATCGTTCACAGATACACAATTAAACACTGCTGTTCTACTTTCAATTTAGAAAATGACAGATATAGCTAGTGAATGAATTTGCTTATGCTTAGAATCAACAATTGAAGGACAGGAAAGGATGTAAGCTTATGAACACCAACAATTTTTATCCTGGAAACCTCCAGAGGAGGAAATCTAGTCGGGAAGGGCAAAACGCTCTTTCTTCCCACTTTTTATTGGCCAATTCAAATAAAAAGTACAAAATTTACAAATAAGTATGAAAGAGAAGTAGATAATATCTCACACTTCCTCCCAATTACTTGCTTGTTCTGCCTCAAAATTCCTTTCTTCAACAAACACAATTCCAACACTAAGAATTCCTTGCTCACTTGCTTTCATGCTTCGATGATAATAAAAAACTCTCCTTCCTACATGTATTTATAGCCTCTCTCATGTCCTCCCTTGCACTGTAGGATGGGAAAAGTCATGGAGGAGAAGAGACACAGACATCCTTTCCAATTCTAGGACTTTTCATTTCAAATTTTAGTTTTCTGTCCAAAAGTGTCAGGATTGCCGCCCAATGCAGACCGGTGGTCACAGGACCTTTGCCATGGCTGTGCAGAGGTTACAGGACCTCCACCCTAGTTGGGCGGCGGTTCTGTAACCGTCGCACTACACAGAGCGGTGGTTCTGTTAACATATAGATAGAACCAATGTCCGTTTCTTCATTTTCCTTCTTTGTTGTTGGTTGATATGATGAAGTAGAGTCATTTTGGATCCTTATGCATCACACCTCCCCTGCTTAGGAGGCTTTTGGTCCCACAAAATCTTAGTGGGAGAGTAGATGAAGAAATAATTCCCTCACTTGCTCCTTCGAGTACCATCGGGCTTGCCTTGGTGTCTTCCCTTTTAGTTCCACCTGCCAAGACTCCTGTGGACCTCTTCTAGTCTCTCTGAATTTTTGCTGCAACACTACATCCTGTCTCCAATTTGCCACGTGAGTTCAAGATGCAATCCTCAATGGAAGGTAGCAATTGTAGTTCTTCATCTTCATCTAGCATGGATGGCTCATATAGGTGCAAGTTCTCAAAGTTTACTACTGAGTACATCCTCATAAATGGCAGAAAATCAAGTCAAAAGGCATTTTCTCCAACCTGCTCCAATATGGTGAAGGGTCCATATCATAGTGGCTTGAGCTTTCGTGCTTGACCTTGTAGTCTCCCCTTGCTCAAGTAAAGCCAAACTCTATCTCCAACATGAAGCTTGATGCTCTCTCCTGTGTTGATCGTACCTAGCTTTGTACTTGGTTTGAGATTTCTCTAACTGTTCTTTGACTTTGAGATGGATTTGTCGGATCCTCTCAATGAATTTGTTTTCTCTAGTCACCTATGTGTCTCATGTCTCCTCCTCATCCTGCTACCCAGCTGCTATGTCCAACGGATTTGTAGGTAGATATCCCAAACATGCTTCAAATGGTGACTTCATAGTGGATGTGTGTACTGCTCGGTTATAGGAATGTTGAATGTAGGCTAAGGATTCATCCCAAGTTCTTGGGTATTTGCTATTATATCCTCGAATCAATTGTACCAAAGTCTTGTTCACCACCTTTGTCTGTCCATTTGTCTGTGGATGGAAAGTTGTGCTCCTCTGTAACTTGGTATCCATCTTGTCCCACAAAGTAGTCCAAAACTTCCCCAAGAATCTGGAATCCCTGTCAGAAGCAATAGACTTTGGCAACCCAAAATGCACCCATACATTAACAAAGGAAAGATCTGTTGCCTCATGTGCTTTTACTGTCTTTTTACATGCCATAAGAATACACATCTTACTGAATCTATCAACAACAACATAGAGATAGTCATGGCCATGTTTAGATAGGTAATCCTCCTACAAAGTCCATAGAAATGTCTTCCCACGGACGAGTAGGTACTGACAAAGATATATACAAACCTTCCTTCCTAGTCTTAGTCTTGTTGGTACAACAAAGTTTACATCCACGTATAAATTTTGATACTTCTTCTTGCATATTGGGCTAATACACGTACCTTTGCAAGTGGGATAGGGTCTTACCGACACCGAAATGTGCCACTATTTTTGAGGTATGTGCTTCCCTCATCAATAAAAGTCTTTCTTCTTTAGGCACACAAAGCTTCCCCCATCGGTAGAGCAGCCCGTCCTTGAGATAACAATCTTCAATCCTTGTCCTTTTTGACCCTTGGGACTACAACTATTAAAATGTGACCCAAAGTCTCTGTCTTGGGCATATGCCTCTCCGTAAGCTTCCTTCGTGAAGGGCTCGATCTGAGAGATAGTGGCCAAGCAGGAAAACTTCTCATGTGTAGGCGGCCTAGACAACATGTCTGCCACCAAGTTTGTATTACCCTTCTTGTATTTGATCACCAAATAGAATTGTTGAAGGAACCCTATCCATTTGTAGTGCCTTGCCTGCTGCAATTTAGATTGTGCTTGCAAATACTAGAGAGGTTTGTGGTCAATGTGCACAATAGTTTCTTTACCCAACAAATAATGCTTCCATTTTTTAATTGCCTAAACTAGTGCATACATTTCCTTATCATATACTAAATATCCTTTAATTGCTGAAGTAAAATTTTTAGAATGATAGCATACGGGTTTACCTCCCTGAAGCAACATGCGCCTATAGCAAAATCACTGACATATGTCTCTACTTCAAAGGGTTGCTGCAAATTAGGAAGATCATGACTAATCTTGTATTTCAATAACTCAAAGGATTTGTCTTGTTCCTTACCCCAATCAAAACCCTTACTCTTTACGGCCACTGTGTGTAAAGGTGTTGCAATTGCGGAGAAGCCCAAAATGAACTTCCGCATGTACTGTGTTGCTCCTACAAAACTCCTAGTCTTTGTGGCTCCTGTTGGTGTTGGCCAACTGGTGATTGCTTCCACCTTCTTTGGATCCACTCATAGTTCTCCTCCTTCAACCACGTGCCCAAGATAAACAAGTGATTGTTTGGCAAATTATCATTTCTTCATATTACAAAGCAGTTGTTTCTCCCTGAGAACTTGCAAGACTTGTTGCAAATGAGTTAGATGTTCCTCCCATGTGGCACTAAAAATCAAGATATCATCCAGATAAACAATGACACATGAATCTATAAAATCCCGCAATACATCATTCATCTACCTCATAAATGTAGCGGGTGCATTGCATAAACCAAATGGAAGTACTAACCACTCATACAAACCTTTTTTGTCTTGAAGACAGTCTTCCATATATCCTCCTTCATTTTGACTTGGTGATAACCTGACTTGAGATCCAACTTCGTGAAAAACTTGGCATGCTAAAGCTGGTCCAAAAGATCATCTATGTGGGGAAGTGGATATTTGTTCTTTATGGTGATCTTGTTCAAAGCGCGGTAGTCGATGCACATTCTTCAAGAACCGTCTTTCTTCGGCACCATCACAATAGGCGAACCGCATGGTGAGGTGCTTGAATGCATCACCCCCTGGTCTAGCAGTTCCTAGAGTTGTTTCTTTACTTCAGTACTCTCCAGCAAGGATTGCCTATACAACTCGATGTTATATAGAGGGGACTCTAGCAATAGTTGAATCTCATGCTCTACTTCCCATTTTGGTGGTAACCCACTGGGAGCCTGAAAAACTTACTAAAAAGACTGAATAATACTATCTAAATCATGTTTTCCCTGGTTAGAAATCTCTGAAACTTCTACCCCATCTTGTTTATCCTTTAACAAAAGTAAACAAAACTAATTATTGTTTTCCTGAATAAGTCATTTTGCTTGGTTAGCACTCACCATAATAACACGTGTCTTACGCTGGTGTGCCCAGGTATTGTAGTTGATCCCATCCTTGACCCATCTCTATCGGTTTTCCCTTCTCACAAATATAGCTTCCCGAATATACAAGTAAGAACTCCCGAAAACAATATCAAAAGCATCAAGTGGAATAACATCAACTTCCAATACATAATATATTGGGAATTTATTCCAAACTTGACCTTACATCTTTTTGTTACCTGAATTTCAACACCCTTCTTCACCCAACCCAAAGGATAAGGGTGTGGATGCTCATAAGTCTCAAGACCAAACTTCTTTACAACTGCTTTAGAAATCAAGTTAAACTGAGAAACAGTATCAACCAAAGTATTTACCTTACTTCTCTTCATCTGGATTTTAATCTGGAATAATCTACTCATCTCCTCTTCCTGGTTGTCCATGTTGGTGGTCGTGCATCCAAGCTTGTCGTCTACATCAAAGTCATCTTCGATTTCTACCTCTCCTTCTGTCTTTACAGCTGTCACGGACTTCTTAGAGTCCTTGGTTCGGTTCTTCGAATATAACTCCAAATGCAACTTCCAACATGTAGCGTCAGTATGACCATTGATATCACAGTTCTTGCAATAATTCTTGGGATCTTTACAAGTATTTAAAGTAGTGGCAGCTTGTTTATCTTTCCCTTTCCACTTACCTTTGTTACTTGTTTGCCTATGTTCTTTCTTCTACTGATTTGTCGACTACTTTGCCCTTGGCTCTACTTCTCCTTGCTTCTTTTCATCATCTATATAGTATGCCTGCACACACGCCTCGTTGAGATCTTTGGGCTTCAGGGAGACGAATTTTCTTCAAAGGTGAGTGTGAAGTCCTCCCAAGTACTTAGTCAGAATATCTTCATCCTCCAAGTCCATGTTCAACAACATGGCATGGTTTTGAAATTCACACTTTGACCATTGTCTTGTCTAAAATACTGCCATTTAATCATTTGGTCAGTTTTGTGGCCAATAGGATAGAAGTTAGCTCTAAGTAGTTCTTTAAATTTCTTGCCAAGATTTTACAATAAGACATTTTTTCTTTTCACAAGTGGCTAGATAGGTTTCCCACCAAACCAGAATGTGTGCCTCCATTTTGAGACATGCAAAGGTGATTCTCTGCGCCTCAGTGACATTATGGACGCTAAAGTAGACTTTTAATTGTTTTAGCCATTTATCAAGCAACTCTGCATCTACTTGTCCTTCAAAGCTTTTAATTTCAACTTTCATCTCAACTTTAAAAGGAGCATGATCAAATTTTACCTTCTCTCTTGCATTTGAAGTCTCTTCTTCACTCTCTTCCCCATATTCTTCCTCATGGTGGCTCCTTCCTATGCCAAACTTTTGGGCTAAGCCTCGAACCACTGAGTCCATGGAGTCTTGCTTACCAGAAGTCGTCTTCTGCAAATCTGCAAGTTCTTCTTGTCTTCTAAACATCATATCCATCATGGCCTCCAACATCTCGATTCTTCGGACCAAGTTTTCTTCCTTCATTTCTCCCTGAATTCTTTGTTTCAACTTCCGTGTAGAAATATATAGATCGCAAGGTAAAGCCTCTTCGTCTTTGGATCTCATCACTGTCATACAAATCCAAGAACAAATACCATAATCTTGGATACTTGTTACCTCTGGTACCAAAATGATCTATAAACTCTCTACTTTGGAATCGTTCACAGAATCACAATTAAACGTCGTTGTTCTACTTTAGATTAGAAAATGAAAAAAATACCTAGTGAATGAATTTGCTTATGCTTAGAATCAACAATTGCAATAAAGGAAAGAATGTAAACTCATGAACACCAACAATTGTTATCCTAGAAACCTATGGAGGAAAACCGCTCTTTCTTCCTACTTTTTATTGGCCAATTCAAATAAAAAGTACATAATTTACAATAAGTATGAAAGAGAAGTAAATAGTATCTCACACTTCCTCCCAATTATTTGCTTGCTCTGCCTCAAAACTCCTTTCTTCTACCAACACAATTCCAACACTAAGAATTCCTTGCTCACTTTCTTTCATGCTTCGATGATAAAAAACTCTTCTTCCTACATGTATTTATAGCCTTTCTCATGTCCTCTCATACATTGGAGGATAGGAAAGGTCATGGAGGAGAAAAGACACGGACAAACTTTCCAATTCTAGGACTGTTTGTTTCAAATTTTATTTTTTTAATTCGAAAGTGTCAGGATCGTCGCCCAATGCAGACCGGCGGTCACAGGACCGCCGCCTTGGTTGGGTGGCGGTTACAATACCACCGCCCGAGTTGGGCGGCAATTCTGTAACCGCTACTCTACATAGAGCGTCGGTTCTATTAACATAAAGATAGAACCTCTTCAATTTCCTTCTTTGTTATTGGTTGATCTGATGAAGTAGAGTCATTTTGGATCCCTATGGATCAGTTAATCCTTTCTAACAAGAACCTATTTGAAATAAGATGTGTGTGTGGGGAGCATTTACCATTTTTTTTAAAACATATTCATATATCAAATGTTGTGCACATAAGCAAATATATTTACACTGATCTTGTTTCAAATTTCGTTTTTTCTTTTTTTTTGGCAAGGGATTAACCTTAGGGGGGTAAAATGATTGAAGGATAAACAATTTAATCCTTCTAACAAAAATCTATGTAATTCAAGTAGGGGGAAATGTTGTAAACCTTTGACCCTATCAATGTGCACATAAATTTCAGGGGATCCACCCACAACTTTTATGTAAAGCATCCAATAGAAAAGGAAAAATATAAATCCAAGAAAAAATTGAACAAACACAACTTTTTCCTCGAGAGGGAGTCAACTTCCCAACAACTTGCATAAATTTTGACATGCTTGGAAACGGCTTCTTCAAATTCACTTTAGTCTAACATTATTTAAAATACCTGCTTGAGGATGAGTGTGACATCTGCAATGCTATCAAATACCACTTTTCAATGAAGATTCTCCCCAAACTTATCCCAAAGAGTGAATATGGACAAAAACCCAAACAAGCACTCCGGATGGTAGTTCCTATGTTGTTGAAATCAAAGGCCCAAAGTTTCAAGATTCATAGTAGAAAATGCAACCTTAAAAAGGGAATGGGCATTTAGCAAGATTATTAGGGCAACCCTTGTCTCAAGCAGCTATTTTTTGCATGGAACACTCTTGTTACTACTCTTGGTCCCATAGACTGCTTAGTCTCATGGATGTTTTAAAATCTTTCATTCATTCATTCACAAACAAAGATACTCAGAAAATAGTTTTTATTCCCTTTGGAAGGAAACATTGTGATTGAGTGTCTAGTTGGCGTGAGCATGCTCTCCAGCAGGGCTGATAGTTTTCAGTTGTTGTGGAAAAGACAATCCTTTAGTGCTCTTAAGCAGACGTAGAGTCCCTTGTTTCCAAATCAGGGCCTTCTCCTTCAATCTACATGCATGTGGTTCAATTTTGTCCAAGGCAAACTGAACTTTAGGCACCATTTCAAAATGCTGGTAGCATGTACTTGAGAGTTTTAAAGGAAAGAGGAGACAAACAACAAATGTTAAAGCAATTTATTTTGAGAATTATAGCAGTTCCTCACTAGAGATATGTACAGAATCCTCTAACTGCTGCTTTAAAAGATAGGGAAGGGGTTTAAAATCAACTTTAAATGAGCTAAACCTTAAAAAAGTCGAAACAAAAAATTCTATATTCACAGACAATTTAGGCTGGGCATTGTCTAGATCTCTTGTTCTATACCTTTAATGGCATTCCAGGATGATCTGTTTGATAATATCAGAATATCCGACTTCTTTATGTACTATGTGCTTTGATCTTCTATTTCAGTGATATTTTAAGCATACATTTATGGAATTTTCCCTGGAACAAGAACCACTATTTCAGAGTTGTATGCCTCTAAGAAAATAAATTTGTATATAAGAAATCAAACACAATTAGTGATGATAATGTCTGCAAAATGATAAATAAACCATGAAAGTGTCACACCACGAAGTGCATTTATTGACAATTTAAGTGCATATAACCTTAAGAACTGTTGGGCATTTTGCAAGCCATGCACAACAAAAGAAATAAATTTTGTTGGTCTTTTCTCACATGTTCCGGTTCAACATCCTATCCCTCATATAAAGTGGTGTTAGTTCATTGTATTCCTGCTTATTTATTGAAACACCTTATGGAATACAAACAAAGGCGTGTACTCAAATCTATTATCTTTGCACTTCATTTCCCCTCTTCAGGACTACTTGTTCCAGCTCTAAATCCTAAACTTATATGCTGGAAAATGTTCAGATTACAACAAAAGCTCTCCTGTGTGCATTTAAACCACCTCTCGTACTACCAAAATAGACCGAGCCTTACATAACAGATTTGGATTTTTTCATAGATTCTAGAGAATCTGCATTTGATGTCAAATAATTTATAATATGTCATCCTTTAAATTACATGACCCTCATTTTCCAAAAAAAAATATCATATGAGGGAATATTCACAAAGGGAGTTTAACAGATATAGCGTAGGCTTTACCACATTCTAATTAAGATGATATCCGGTAGTCAAGTCACAAATCAGCCTCCAAATGATGCATTTTACAGGTGGAAGATGATGGCCAAGTTAAAACATTATTCGGCTGCACCCCTTTGCTTTGACTAAATGTTTCTACTTTGGCTTGAATTTACAGAAGTTGCTCCACTGCCATTGTCATTGTCAGCATACAGGTCTGTCAATTCTTCCTGCAGAAGTACAGAACTACACATTAATTACTTTGATCCCAATCTCAAATCTGAAAACAAGAGTTTTCTTATGAATTTTTTTAAAGATGTTTAATGCGTGAGAGAATAAGTAGAACATCACAACAAAGCTCTAATTTTTAAGCCTCAAGCCACCAGAAACAATCCACACACCATCAACTCAGTACTGGATCAAAAAGGTATTCTATGCATTGCTTGATTGAAAGATGCATTAGCAAAAGGAAAGGATCAACGAATGGGATTTTTGTCCTTTTAAAGGCACAAGAAAGAGATGGCTGCATTCACTTTATATTTGAAAGATTATGTTGCGCCAAAAGAATCGGGAATGCTTAGATCAAAACATGGGAAAGGGAGGATAGGAAGTATAGACAACTATGTCAGGAAATGAGACAAAATTTGCAGTAGAGCTCTTCAAGAAACTGCAGAAAACGGGACTCTGCAGGCAATGGTATCAAGGGCAACATAAAATTTTGCGAACTCTAAAAATGGTATCAGAAATTTTAAGAAACTCCAATGTAAACTTCCAAAAAGCAGAGTTTGAATACAAAAACTTCTGGAAACTTCTGGCTAATGATTCCCAAAAACACTTCCAGAAGTTTCCAAACAATCTCAAGGAGCTTATAAAAGTTTCCCACATGGGGGAACTTTTTGGAATCCTAGAAAAGAGTGTTCATCCCTAGTGAAAATGTTCTCTTGGATGACAAATTATTCACATGATTCAGATTGAGGATTCAATCAGGAGGACAACACACCAACTGCTAGGGATTAGTGTGTCATAATAAATCCAAACACTTGATTATATTGAGTTGACAAAATTTGCAAGAAACAAACAAAGAAAGCAATCTGTGTGGAAGAGATAAAAGACTTCCTAAAAATAAAGCAATCTCCGTGGAAGAGATATCAGCTGTCATCTCTGAATTACAATAGGGTAAACCCTTGTCTTGTAACTAAAGAAAACTAACAATAGTAAATTCCTTTCAAGTTAAACAAAGCTAAATTAACATCTACTCAGCATGCACACACGTGTGAATAGGAATTTTATTCCAAGCTAAACAAAATTAATAACATCTTTTCAACATGCAAATGGGAAAACTCTTAAGAATAAGAGATCTTCTAGAAGAACTACTAATAATATCCAGACCACCCCTTTGGGCTTTAACTTTTCTTGGTATTCTCAAATTTCCTACCATAATACCTTTCCAGAAAGCTCGGTTCGCCAAAAGCATGATCACCCAGCTAAAGCTTGGTGTCAAGGCTCTTAAAGCACAAAAAAAATACTTCGAAGGCCTCTGAAACTACCATATATGTTGCACTCAAATTTCTCATAACATTGTAATTTTCTGAAGCTAAACCACTACTCTTATCTAGTGGTCCTGAGTCATTATTGGGATAACGCATGACAGAAACCTGAAATCAGAAGCACAATGCAATAGAAATTACGCACTAGAATTGGGCAAGCTATAGTAGAATAATGTCGGGAAAAAAAAACATGAATGTTTTGGACTTTGAAAAGCTGCTCATCAAATGGTAAATCAATAAGCAAATCACTGCCAAGTAAGAAATAATAATATCCATGGAAAATCCTAACGATGAAAATTGTGATACTTTTGGTTTTTAAATCTTTGAAAATCAACCAAATCATGGGCATATCGTTCAACACAAAATCATCCATGTGAGATATGAAACAAAGCATATTCAGATAAAGATAACTTATGTTTCAAGAGAGAGATCTAAATTCTAATGAACAACACAAAATTTTCATGAAAAACACTCTTTCAATGTACTTTTTTAAAGGACTAATGTGAAAAGAGAATAATGCTGTACTTCCTAGCAAGGCCAATATTCATAGAAGCCAAATCAACCCTAGTTGGAGTGTTTTTGTAAATTTGCATTATTGCTACAAGACTTCAAAAAGACACTCCACAAATATGTCTTTCCCATCTTGAGCTAAGAAACCAAATAGAATATGAGAGAAGAGTGAAGTACACAAGAAAATGTTCATTCGTTACAGAACTATAATACATAAAATCAGGGCTGTTTACAACATCTTCAAACTAAAAGAAGACCTGCAAAATAAGTTATTTGAGTTAGAGGAAGAATTCTATCAACTAAATCAAATAAAGACTTATTAAGAAGGAGCTGTTCTATTCGACCTTGATGAGATGAAGGAAAAAGAATGAAGCTGGATGTAATGCCCCTCAAATCTAGCTGTAAGCGGCTGGAAGACCTGTTGGACTTCATGTGAAGGCACGTGGTCCGCTTCGAAACGCATGAGTAGCCTTTCTTTTTTTTTTCGACCTGTCATTTTCCATGCACAAGAATCCAAGAACTTTATTTGGAATCCAAGACGCGGATCACGTGGTAATGCAGGTTAACGTTGGTCATTCAGCAGCAAGTGGATAGTTTCAACAAAAGCAAAAAAAAACAGGGAACTATGATGAACGGAGCTCTCTGGAATAGTCGCCTAAAATCGTTTTTTATTCATCCCTACAGACAGAAATGAATCGTACCCAATATCTCCTCGTATTTCTATCTACAAATCGATTTAAATGGGTTTATATCTGTACCAAAGCAGGTTAAATGATCTCTGGGAGGGATTTTGACAGATGTTGTAGTTGCAAACGCTTGGGGGACGGGTATGAGTCTTCGCCATTCGCAGGCCCTTTTCTCCAACCCAATCAGTTTGCATTTGCCAGCATACTTCCAGCCTGTGCCAAAATACGAGTTCTGAAACAGGGTTTGGACATCCATGCATTTTCCCAGCCAGCGCATAAAAGACAGAAGGTTTTTGTCAGATGTTGAAGTTGCAAATGCCTTGGTGGACGCTGCTACCGTGTTTGACCAAATGAAAGAACGAGACAGCTTCGCATGGAGTTTATGAAGTTTTCAGGTAGATGTTAACAGCAAGAGCCAAGCCATTATCCACAACCTCTGTCCATCATTCTCCATGCTTGTACCAGAGGAAGAGAGTGAAAATGTTTTTAGAGGTTTACTAGGGAAAAGGGAGCAGAGTTTTGTCCAAGGAAGGATCTTGGGACACATCACGATCCTGTAAGCTTCATTTTTGTTTTATTCACTTGTATTTGTGCAGTTAGTGGAGGAGCTGGTGTGTGCCTCTATTAACATTCCCAAACAAGGGTGCTTCCAAAAAGTGAGGATCAGGGAGTTTCTTTTGGTATTGGTTATGGCAATGTTTACAATCACGTAATTTGTTGTCAAAATTTCTCTTAGAGCATGGACTATTGGACCGAAATGGGCGTTGGATCTGCTGTCAAAATATACATTTGAACAAAAAAAAACAATTTCCCACGTAGACAGTTGCAGTTACAGTTTATGCACAAAATGGATTTGTTGAGAAGGCGCATGAACTGTTTGATAGAATGCCTCAAAGAAATGTTGTCTCATGGAATGCCATCATTGCAGGATATGCACATAATGGATTCATAGTACACATGGCATTTGTTTGCTATCCCAAACACATTGATAAGCCTCTTTACCATGGGCTTGTTACTCAGCTGGAGGCACTTGCTGTTCCTTTCTTGCCACCAGAGGATTTTCCAATAGAACTGGCCACTGATTTTGACATTATTGTGGATGCTATTTTTTTTTGGTTTTCCTTCCGTGGCTGCAAGCAAGTGAAATCAATCGGTGCGATGTCAACTCCTCGACTTCTGCCTCGCCAGTTCATTTCCAGGCATGGTTCATCTTCCCTTACCTCTCATAATTCTTGTGTTTTAGTTCTCTTTTGCAACTTAATAGAATTTTAAAATATTAGGATTTTAATACAGTTAAATGTTTTTTTTTCAACTCGTTGCAAAAACAATGAAATGTCGTGTCATAACTCACAAAGTCAAAATAACTTGTTTAGATTAAACCATGAACTTCCACCCTCATTCTGTGGTGATTTAGAAAACTTCCTACCCACCTAGATCACCCCAACATTGGTATATCGACAAGATGAGATTGACTTCCCAGTAATAATGTTGACCTTCTCCCTGTTTAAATAGTTGATTTTTGCATTTTTCGGAGACTCATTAAGTACCCTTCGTAACTTTGAAAACGAGATGTGAAGCTTCATTCGTGTACCTTGGTATGCGAGGAGTCACCTTGACCTTTGGATTGACCCTGAACGAACATATGAGATCTTTTTGACGCTCTTATAGGAACCCTGTTACATTGTTTTCCAGTAGTAGAAAGCTGTTAAATCTAGAAAGTTGGCTTTCGTTTTGAACCGCCATTTGAAACTTGGATAGAGAAATTATTTCCCGTCTTCGCAAACCTCTAGTGTTTATACTAGACAATTGCATGGAACATTCAGTTTAGGGAAAAGCACTTTTCTGGATAGTTTGGCAAAGCCATTTTGTAGGCCTCCGGTCGCATTTTGACGAAGTCAAACTGGACTAATTTCAACTTCTTGCTCCAAAAAACATGACGCCGTTTGAAAATAGTTTTTCAGTTCTCAGTCTCATCGACTTTGATGGATTCTCCTTGTATAGGGGAACTTGTAGGAAGTGTCTCGTTGCGTGCTCATCCATCGAACGTCAGTTTTGGACAGAGTTTTCTGAGCCCTTTGTTGAGCACAAGATAATACTGAGAGGGGGGAGGTGAATTAGTATTATGATATTATTTCAAACTTCAATCTTAAACTTAGATCTATATTCACGAGCAATGTGAATATATCAAATCAATCAAAGAACACAAAACTTAATGCAAGTAGACACAGATATACGTGGAAACCCTTTCGGGAGAAAACCACGGAGAAACTTCTTTCTTTATATATATTTCTCAAAAATTTGTAGGCACCAACTTACTAGAGACACCAATCCCCAAATTATAGTTTTGTAGGCACCAACCTACAGGAGCACCCACCCCTTTTGCTAAGCACCAACTCAGTAAGAGACACCGAACTCTTCGAATATGAAGGCACCAACCTTCCTTACAAAATTTGCTTTCCACTTTTGAACTTATTGCTTCCTCAGCGAATAACGGAAAATTCTTCTTCTTACTTTCAGATTTGCTGTTCTAAAATTCTGCCCTTACGCTTCCTCCTCTTCTTCTTTTTCCTTAAGATATTCAACTTGAATCCATTCTTAATAAGTCTCATATGAATCTTCTTATATAGCCTTTCGTACCTTTTCAAAAGGGCATTACACCTTAAACCATCACACCCTTTCATCAATGTTGGCTAGATTTTCTACATAGCATCAAACCTAGGCAGTCATGAGATAAATCTCTCTCATTTAACCGGTGAGGCTCCCGTGTCAGATTTGTTAATTAAAGTATGCTAATATCTAAATGGGGTTTTACTTTAACTACTTAGTTCATGAACCATAACTGAACAGTTCTGCAACAAGTAAGCAGCTGTTTTAAACAAAGGAAATGTTATAGAAGAAGGTAATTACGTAAACACATAGAAGAAATGGGGAAGATGTGCATCCCAATCAGTAGATGGCAGAGCTGATTGCATGCACATAGAAGAATCCAATAGATATAAACATAGAATTCTAAAACAAAGGCAACTCTAGATCCAGATCTAAAATAACACAAATTTTACTAAGAAATCTAAGATTAAAAGCAAGAAACACAGTACACTGTGACACAAAGTTCTCCGGAAACCTGTTCCTTTGAATTCCTTTGCTCCAAGTGGCTCTCAGGGGTTCAACACAAAGTCTAGAACACAAGATTGCTGTTTACAAATTCCGATCATTAACCTGAAGGTTCTTCCTCTACTTATAGAATGTAGATAAGCAATTACAAGTTGGAAGCTTTTAGTTGAACAAGCACATGCAGAAGTCGGAAAAGAAACAACTAGCAATCTTTATCCTAGAATTCCTCTTTACATGACATGTATGATTTACAACTGAAAATAGAACCTTCTATTTTGCACGTGCCACCTATTTTCAAGTAGTTGACTTCTTCAAGTAATGGCTTTTAAACCAATCATTTAAGTTGTATAATTTAATTGATCACTCAATTACTTTATCGGAGGAAAGAAGGAAGAGAAAAGCTGCAGTCTTGTCCTTTTTCATGTCTGCATGCAGCTAATTCTTTTGCCTTTGATTCTCACCAAATTGGATCTGGGAGTAGCTGGATCTGGAAGCAAGCTAGATCTGGAAGCAAGCTGGATTTGGAAGTGACTGGAAGCAGCTGGATTTTGCCTTCGCCTTGTCTTCTCTTTTATCCTTGAAGCTTTTGCAGTTCTTCTCCAATACATGCATCAATGCAATGTTTTTTGTAGATAACTCATCATCCTTATTTTTAATTGCATATGAGCAATTAAAAATTCTAGAAAGCACTCCAGGTGAATGCAACTTCAATGAAGGCTTCAACTGGAAGATGGGAGCATTAGCACAAGATCTTGGAAGGAATTTTCCACGCACTGACTTCTTCACGGGCTGCATTCGAAACAAGAGAATGAAGCCTTTGTGCCGGAAGCTTTTGCAACTATGAGATCTGGATTTGCATCTGCATCTGCATCTGCATCTGGATCTGCACCTGCATAACAAACTCTAGCAACTAGGTTGTGGATGGAAAAGCTACAGCTTGAATAATTCCACTGCTTTTAATCTGCACGCATGAGTGAAGTTTTTCCTGCACGCATGAGTGAAGTCTTTCCTGCTCTGGATCTGTCTATTAATTCAGCAAGAGGTTCCGAGCCTAGATTCGTGTCTCCAATATCTGCAAATTTAGAAGTGATGCATGACTCCGTTGTGCTTTCTTTTTCATCTTTCTTCGCCATAGCTTTGTCTATCTTTGTCTGAACAATTCATTTTCTTCTTGTTTGACTGGAATTCTTTAAAACTAGTGTAGATCTGGATAATCCTTCAGATTCAGAGGAAATATTCAATGTATTGGACATTGATATAAGTTCCTTTTCTTTTGTAAAGCACCTGTAATGAATTCCTGTAACACTTATGCAAACAATTATGCAGACAAAGATCAACCTCCTTCAAAGCATGTGCCAATTTTGGAAGCTTTTTTGCCTTGTTTCCACCTTGTCTGAGCAAAATCCTTCTTCAAATGGGGCGCACTTTTCCTCTTGGCTGCAATTCTTTACCTGAGAATTAAATAATTCACCCATATGGCAGCCCATGCTTATATAACCCTCACAATTCTATAATTAATAATTGCCCTTCCTATTCCTGGCAATTAATTAATTAAAAATCATGCTTCTCTCTTTAAAAATAGCATGTTTAAGGACAGCCATCTAATAAATTAAATTAATCCAATTTAATCCTTCACACTTCACTTCACTTAAGTTTCACAGTGTGCTTTGACCATAGCCACTGAAAATAGGAATTTATTTAATCAATTAATACTTTAAAAAGTATTATTTCCTTCTCAAAAGGGGCTGCATTAAATAAATTAAATTTATTTAATTTTGGAATTCTATTTTTAAATTCCTTTTGTCCACTTCCCTTTGTTGACTTTTCCACAAGCCTGGGTGTCAAAATTGGGTGAATAAATATTAACAAATATTTATTTAATGCATTATTATTCACCCAAAGTGGGTCGCACTTTTTTGCATAATAGAATTCTATTTTTAAGAATTTATGACAATGGGATTCTTTACCCTGCAAGGCAGCCCCGGAAATCCCTTGATCCACTTAAGTGATTTGACTTTGACAATGAGATTATTTACCTTGCAAGACAGCTAATAAATTCCCGCCTGCCTGCTGCCTCTAATTTTCCCACTGCAGCTTAAGTGAATTTTCTATCAGGGGAAAAAGTACCCTGCTAGGCAGGTACAAAATTCCCACCTTGCCTATTGCTTCTATTTTTCCCATTGCAGCTTAAATCCTTTGTTTTCCAAAAATGCGCCCAACCCCGCAGGGGCTTTTTAGTGCACGACTTCGTCATTTCCTAGTGAACCAAACCTCCGATGTTGACTTCCTCCAGGCATAACGTGCATATATGTTCTCCAGTTGCTCTAGGCCAAAAATTGGGCTTACCTGGCAAAGGAATTGTTCTAGAGAAATTTCACAGAAAACGAAACAAGAAAACACCCAAATTTCACACGAAAAAAAATTGCTAAAAAACTCACAAATAAAGCCCAAAAACTTATTCCAAGTTAAAACCCTTCTGGTACATAGGAATAATGACATGTTTTGATTATAACAGAGTTGAAACGGAGCGCAAATTGCCTCATCCGGTGTTCAAAAAATTACATTACAATTTCCCACACAGACAAATCCCGACGACAGAATATAACAATTTTGGGCATCTGGGTATTTGGCGAAAAAGGCTACTATGGCTCTTTGGGAATATCCTGACACAATTCAAGAACTTTCAAGCAATAAAAACACAAAACGACCCATTATTTTAAAAGTACAAAAAAAATTCGGATAGGGTAGTCGCAGATTTTAGGATGAAATCTGGGTGACACCAATTAACATTAGTCGGCCTTTATTTATTAATTTATTCTTTCTAAAGAAATCGCTGCCCCCTTTGGGCCTCCAAGGATAAATCACGGTCTTCATGAAAAAGCGTTGCTTTCTTCTCATCATAGTTGTCAAGATCTTCCTCTTTCTTGAATGTTGTTCGCTTTACACAGATACTGCTGTATTTCTCCTATAAAGGCGACCCATTTCACATATATAAATATCTGATTTCTGCTCTTTTTGCTACTCTATATGTTGCTGGTTATTTCCATTGACATACTCACAATTCCGTTAATAATTCCGTTACTTTCTGACAGATTTCCGTTTACTAGTTCAGCACCTCTTTTGATATCAATGACAATATTTCCAACAATCTCCCCCTTTGTCATAGATGGCAACCCAAAAAAAAAATAATAATCTCCTCTTCTGCAGCTTCCTCTTGCCGTAGCTCCCCCTTACTACCATTCTCCCCCTTTGACATCAATGGCAAAGCGTCATCCTAGGAGCTGAAAAAATTTGCAAAGTTTTAGCTCTCCCTTAACCAGTGCTACCCTTGACTCTTCAATGTAAAGATGTAAAAGAAATTACTCCCAACTTATGCCGTAGATACTCAAATGTCTCCTTTGGAAGTGGCTTAGTGAAAATATTTGCTATCTGTTCAGATGTAGCGACATACTCCAACTTTACCTGTTTCTCTGCCACCTGCTCTCTTAAGAAGTGATATCTTATGGGAATGTGCTTTGTTTTGGAATGCATAACCGGATTCTTTGAAATACTTATTACACTGGTATTATCACATAATATGGAGATGGGATGATCATACTCTACTCTGATATCCTTCAAAGTCCGCTTCATCCATAAAATTTGCGTGCAACATAGTACCGTTGCTATATACTCTGCTTCTGTTATGGATAGGGATACAAAATTTTGCTTCTTAGCCAAAATACCACGCTGTTTCCAAGAAAAAATACTCCTCCGCTTGTACTTTTTCTATCATCTACACATCCTGCCCAATCTGAATCTGTATAAGCTGTCAATGTGAAATCTTTTCCTTTTGGATACCACAACCCGTATTCCATAGTTCCCTTTAGATATCTGAATATGCGTTTTACAACTTGCACATGTGTTTCTTTCGGCCATGCTTGAAAACGTGCCACCATACCCACTACTTGCATGATATCTGGTTTGGATGCTGTCACATATAATAAACTCCCAATCATTGATCTATAGAGAGATTGATCAGCATTTGGAGATTCGTCATCTTTGCTTAACTTGGTTCCGGTGATCATCGGTGTGCTGACAGGTGCACACTCCTCCATACCAAACTTTTTCAATATTTCCTTCACATACTTGGTTTGGGATATAAATATTCCTTTATTAGATTGAGAAATTTGCAATCCAAGGAAAAAGGATAACTCATCCAGCATAGACATTTCAGATTCCTTTTGCATGTCTTTTGCAAATTTTCTAGACATTTCTTCATTGTCTCCTCCAAAGATTATGTCATCCACATATACAACCACAATTAACTAGTGTTCATCTTCAGTTTTGATGTATAGATTACTGTTAGCATGTCCTCTCTTGAATCCTTGGTCCTGTAGATGTTGATCAAGCCTCGAGTACCATGCTCTGGGGGCTTGTTTTAATCCAAACAATGCCTTTTTCAACCTACACACATAATCTTCATTTTCTGATAATAGGAACCCTTCAGGGTGTTCTATGTGAACCTCCTCTTCTAAATTCCCATTTAAAAAGGCTGATTTGACAGCCATTTGGTAGACTTTGAAATTTTTAAACACTACGAAAGCAAGGAACATTTTGATTGCTTCTAGTCTGGCAACCGGAGCAAAAGTCTCTTCAAAATCAACAACTTCAACTTGAGCATACCCTTTGCATACCAATCTTGCCTTATTTCGAGTGACTTGACCATCTTCATTTAGTTTGTTCCGAAATACCCACATAGTGCCAATCACATTCTGACTCTTTGGTCTGGGAACCAATTCCCAAGTTTCATTTTTCTCAATTTGATCTAATTCTTCTTCCATCGCCTTCAACCAATGTTTATCATGTCTTGCTTCTAAAAAGTTTTTAGGTTCTACCTTCGATAGCAGAGAAAAATACCCTTGCTTAGAAGCATTTATAATTCTTCTTCTGGTTTGAACCTCGGTATCAAGTTCTCCAATAATCTGACTTTCATCATGATTTTTCTGAACGAAGTGAGATGGCATCTTGGTAACTTGCCTCTCTGATTTACTCCACTCTTCAATATCTTCTTCTTCCTCTTGTTCTTCTTTCACAAGACTTGGTATTTCTAAAGACTCTTCTGAATTTTCTTTTGTCTTTAGATCCAGACCCTCATCCACTCTGACACTTGCACTTTCTATGATAGTCCACAACCTCTTGTTATAACATCTGAAGGCTTTACTTTTAGTGGAGTACCCAAGAAAAATCCCTTCATCGGATCTTGAATCAAATTTGCCTAAGTCCTCTTCGGTTCTTTTAATGAAACATTTGCCCAAATACCTTAAAATATTTGACCGAGGCTGGTCTTCCTTTCCATAATTCATATGGAGTTTTGTCATGGTTAACTCTGATTTGCACTCTATCCAAAATATAAACGGCAATACTTACCGCTTCTTTCCAGAATCTGTCTGATAGCTTAAGATTCATTCAACATTGTTCGGGCCATCTCTTGAACGGTTATGTTCTTCATTTCTACTACTCCATTTTGTTGTGGAGTTCTTACAGCTGAGTATTGTCTTTTAATTCCATGGTCTTCACAATATTCAATAAATTCATTTGACATGAATTCACCTCCACGATCTGACCTTAGACATTTTATCTTCAACCCTGTTTCATTTTCTACTAATGCCTTGAAAGCTTTGAACTTTCCAAATGCTTCAGATTTTTCTTTCAAAAATGCTACCCGTGTCATTCTAGTGTAGTCATGAATGAGTAACATAAAATAACTCTCACCTTGAATACTTTTCGTTCTGGTAGGTCCACACAAATCCATGTGAATTAGCTCCAATGGTTTGGTGAATGAACACTCCTTTGTTTTGAATCTTGTTCTGGTCTGCTTCCCAAGCTGGCACTGCTTGCATAGAATACTTGAAGGCTTTGTTATTTTAGGCATGTCCCGTACGGCCTGCTTATTGCTTATCTTCACAAGATTATCAAAATTTATATGTCCCATCCTTCTATGCCATAGCCAACTCTCCTCAACTTGACCTAGGCAACTTTTTTCTTCTTTTATTTCTCCGAGCATATATAAATTATTTGCAGTTCGGTGGCAATCTGCAATTAGTTCTCCTGTATCTGCTTTCCTTATTTCACATCCTTCGGCATAGAACTTAAGAGTGTGTCCCTGATCACACATTTGACTCACACTCAAGAGGTTATGTTTTAATCCTTCAATATACAAAACATTCTCTGTTTTTGTTTTTCCATTATCCAAACTCAGCGTACCTTTGCCGACGATCTTCGCTGTAGCATTATCACCAAATTTTATTGTACCTTCATTTACTTTCTTTAAGGAGAGAAACTTACTTTTATCACCAGTCATATGTCTTGAACATCCGCTATCAATGTACCACTGCTGTCCTTCATCTCAAGCATGAAAAGTTGTTTGAACGAGCATGGATTTTTCTTTGTCTAGCCCATCTTTCTCGTGCTTCCTTGTCCAAGATTTCATAGCCTCCCTTTTCTTTGTATCTAAAGGCTTTGTCTTTTGATCTTGTCTCGAGTCAAACACACTTCTACAAAAGCGTGCTATATGTCCATAATTATTGCACTTGTAGCAAATAATGGCTTCCTTGTTATAATAGGATAGTGGAGCAAATGAATTATAGTTCATATTCAACACTCTATGAGCAGATTTTGGTTTGTTCCAGGCTTCATTATCTCTCATTCGCTTTCTACACTATCTTTTTATGCCCATATATATTGCAATAAAAACAATAACCATGAAAGGAACTTTCGAACCTGTTCACATTCCTATGTCATGGAGTAAATGGTCTTTTGACGTCGTTCTCTTTAACACCTTCCTTGTGGATGGAACTGGTCTTCGTAGTTTCCTCTTCCTTTCTACTTTTATTCTTCGTAGGTGCATTTAGAATTCCTGCATAACTTTTTGCCTTTTCTAAACCTTTCTTCTTCGGAATCTCAATGGATTTTGAAGCTTTATCTAGTTTTTCTTCATATCCGAGTCTTGATTTGTTGGATGGTGATCTTTGATTTTCTAGAATCTCATCTAGAACCTTAGTACTCTTCAAATTTCAAATTGTTCATTAGTTTGGTATTTACCTTTTCTATGAGTCTTTTCTCATCGCAACAAATCTCTGACTCACGCTTTTTACATTCTTCTTGTTTCACCTTGAGCTGACTTCTCAACCCTTCCTCAATTCTCTTTGCTTCTTCAATCTGGGTCTTCAGGTCAATGATTAGATCCTTTGAATCTTCAAGACTCTGTGCTAACTTAGCTTCGAAAGATTGATTTTGTTCTTCATATTTTTGGAGCTGAAGTCTTTGCTTATGATTCCTCTTTTTGATTGCTTTTATTTCACCCAACGCACAAATGAGTTCTTCTTTGAGGTTTACCTCACCTTCTTCTTCTATGTCCTCGATTCCTTCGAAATCAACTTTGCTAGTTTATGAACCTTCTTCTATAGCCATAAACAATGTTTCTTCATCATCACTGTCTGAATCACTTATTCCGCTTTCTTTAGATGAGCTGCTACCTCTTTTTGAATATAGACTCTTATTTTGCTTTTCAAATCTTTTCTTGCCTCTGCTTTGCTTGAATTCTCTTTTGAACTTGGGCTTGCTTTCTTCATCTTCGTTATCTTCCTTCTTTGGGCATTTAGCTGCAAAGTGACCGATTTTACCGCAGTTAAAACATTTAAATGGTAACTTACCTTTGTATCTCCCAGATCCTTTCTTTAGCTTTCGAATGAATAAAGCTTCCTTTTCATCTTCTTCGCTGTTTGATTCATCATTCGCTTCAGATTCCTTGATTGCCTTTTTCTTCGAGACTTTGAATGCGGCTTCCTTCTTTGCTGGTTTATTAGACTCGGTCCTCATTTCATAAGCTGTCGATATTCCATGTCGTTCGTCCATGCTTTGTTTGTCAAGATCCTTCATTTCTTCGATGGCAGACACCTTAGCATCAAATCTTAATGGTAAAGATCTTAAGACCTTCTGGACGATCACAGGTTCCTCAATCTTTTCTCCAAGCCCTCTTATGGCGTTGACAACTTCATCCACCCATAGAAGATAAGCTACAACATCTTCCTCATCCTTCATTTTTAGGCTCTCAAATTTTTTCCTATGGGTTTGAAGCTTAGCTTTTCTGACCTTATCATCACCTTCATATATTGTTTGAAGTTTATCCCATATTTCCTTTGCCATGTCACATTGCATTACCTTGACAAATTCGGACTCTGGCAAACCACACAAGACTGCATTCATCGCCTTGGCATTGTTTTCAAAAGCCTTCTTACCGGCTTGGTCTGTTGGTAGAGTTGATGGAATGATATATCCGACCACTAGTGATTGCCAAATATCAAACCCTAGTGCCATCAGATAGGTTCTCATTCTTACGCTCCAAAATGCATAGTTTGTTTCGTCAAACAACAGAGCCTTGTTTGAGGAAAAAACCTTCTTGTACTTGACTACCCATATGTGCTCCCGAGAACTACCTTCCAACTATTAGATTGTTCCTGAAGGAACCCGCTCTGATACCAATTGTTGAGCACAAGATAATACTGAGAGGGGGGGCTGAATCAGTATTATGATATTATTTCAAACTTCAATACTTAAACTTAGATCTATAATCACGAGCAATGTGAATATATCAAATCAATCAAAGAACAAAAAACTTAATGCAAGTAGACACAGATATATGTGGAAACCCTTTCGGGAGAAAACCACGGAGAAACTTCTTTCTTTATATATATTTCTCAAAAATTTGTAGGCACCAACCTACTAGAGACACCAATCCCCAAATTACAGTTTTGTAGGCACCAACCTACAGGAGCACCCACCCCTTTTGTTAAGCACCAACTCAGCAAGAGACACCGATCTCTTCGAATATGAAGGCACCAACCTTCCTTACAAAATTTGCTTTCCACTTTTGAACTTGTTGCTTCCTCAACGAATAATGGAAAATTCTTCTTCTTACTTTCAGATTTGCCGTTCTAAAATTCTGCCCTTGCGCTTCCTCTTCTTCTTCTTTTTCTTTAAGATATTCAACTTGAATCCATGTTTAATAAGTCTCATATGAATCTTCTTATATAGCCTTTCGTACCTTTTCAAAAGGGCATTACACCTTAAACCATCACACCCTTTCATTAACATTAGTCGGCCTTTATTTATTAATTTATTCTTTCTAAACAAATCGCTGCCCCCTTTGAATTAATTAATGCACACATAAAGACTGCCCCAAATAATTTAATTATCACCTAAACATTCAATGCAGCCCCTTAAGACATGAGTGTTGCTCTCTAAGCAAGTCGTGGGCCCTCTTTTGTGCAAATCGTGGGCCTCCAAGGATAAATCACGGTCTTCATGAAAAAGTGTTGCTTTCTTCTCATCATGGTTGTCAAGATCTTCCTCTTTCTTGAATGTTGTTCACTTTACACAGATACTGTTGTATTTCTCCTATAAAGGCGACCCTTTTCACATATATAAATATCTGATTTCTACTCTTTTTGCTACTCTATATGTTGATTTCTGCTCTTTTTGCTACTCTATATTGTGATTCTAAATACATGTAATGTAAAATCCAATGCTTGTAATTTTTTCATACTGATTTGCAGCCAGAGGTATGTATTTTTTTTAAACACAAATTCATTGTAAATTAGTTAAATTTTATGTATCTGTATTGTAATCGATTCGTTTTGTAATTCTAAATACATGTAATGTAAAATCAAATGCTTGTAATTTTTTTATACTCATTTGCAGCCAGAGGTATGTCTTGCGTTGTGTGATTGCTGTGTGTGTGAGAGGGAGGCTATATATATATATATATATATATATATATATATATATATGGAGGTATCTACGCAAATTCATTGTAAACTAGTTAAATTTTATGTGTATTGTAATCGATTCGTTTTGTAATTCTAAATACATGTAATGTAAAATTGAATGCTTGTAATGTATAGTATTTTTTTATTTACGCAAATTTGTTAGTCAGGCACGTTTTGTTTTTAAAATTAAATTAAGTTTACGTTTTCTAATTTTTTAAATGTGCATTTTGTTGCAGATTAGAGCTTGACAATGGCATCAGGCTCGTCATCAGGTTCGGGCATCTGAATCACTAGCAAGGACCATTCCTTCGAATGCCCATTCCAAAGCATGGGAAGTATGTTGTACGTGGAGCTAGTGAGGGTGAAATTTTTTGCACTTTCTCTAACAAAAAAATGAATGGAGGCATCAATCATTTGAAATATCACCTTTCAAGTATTGTTTGCCAAGATGTTATGGTTTGCCCTAACGTGTCGGAAGAGGGAAAGCGAGAGATTACAGCAGAGCTGGCAGTGTTAGAGGAGAAGAAACTAGGGAAGACAAGGCTAAAGGCAGCCATAGCACAAGCTATTAGACTTAGGACTGCAATGACAAAGGATTTAGACGTTGATGCGGCAACAATTGTGGGCTCTACTCGTGGTCCACGCATACGAAGAGGAAGAGCAGGAAGAGGAGCATCTTCATCGAGTTCGAGCAAAGGCATACCGAGTTTTATTGTGGCAAGGAACACACCTAGAGCACACCCTTCATTGGAAGGTACAGCCTAGAACAAAGATATGCACGAAAAAGTGGATAAAGCTTGTGCAAATTTTTGGTACTACAACCTGCCATTCAATGTGGCAAAGAGCCCATACTAGGAGTACTTGGTGACAGCGTTGACAGTTGCAGGGAAAGGGTAAAACGCACCCTCTCCAAAAGATTTGAGTGGGAAATTACTTGAGGGTGCAATTGCAGATGCCACTACCATGCCAGAAGAGCACAAGAAACAATTGAAAAAATTCGGATGCACCATTCTTTCAGATGGGTGGACGGATGGAAGGAACCGAACCCTTGTTAATTTTTTAGCAGCTTCAAACGGTGCAATGGTGTTTTTAAAGTCTATTGATGCCTTTAACATAGTAAAAAATGCAGAGAATTTGAGTGTTATGTTAGAGACAGTTGTGTTAGAGGTTGGTGTATAGAATGTTGTGCAAGTTGTCACAGACAATGCCGCAGCATATGTGGCGGCTGGGAGACTATTGCAGGAGAGACATCCATCACTCTTTTGGACTCCTTGTGCAGCTCAATGCCCTTGACCTTCTTTTGGAGGACATAGGCAAAATTGATTGGGTGAGGCCACGTTGTAGAAGATGCAAGATCTATAATGAAGTACATATCCAATCACCCTTGGGTTCTAAGCTTGATGAGAGAACACACAAAGGGGAAAAAGCTTGTTCGAGCCAGTGTCACAAGGTTTGCAACTAGCTTCTTGACGTTGTAAAGTATTTCTAGTTTGTTGACACCTTTGAAACAAATGTTTGTCAATCAAGCATGGCTAGACTCACAATATTCAATGAAAGCTGACGGAGAGAGGGTTGCAAAGATAGTTTTTGATGATATCTTTGCAAAGAGAGCTATAGAGATCATCAAGGTAATTTCAAACTTCGATTTATATTTCATTTCTATATTTTAATTTGTTAAATTATAAATATATTGTTCTACTTTTCACTTTTTTATTTCATTTCTTATATGCATTGTAAGTTTGCAATCTTACATTTTAATGTGTGTAGGTGTCAAAGTCGTTGGTGAGAATTTTGCGTTTGGTTGATGGGGAGCAAAACCCCATGGGGTTTATATATGAGGCCATGGATAGGGCCAAAGAGTCCTATCCAAAACTATTATAGGGGGAATATCATCAGATATGGTCCTTTTTGGGAGATTATTGATCGGAGGTGGAACAATCAACTCCACCAACCTATTCATGCAGCAGGGTATTACCTCAACCCCAAGTATTTTTACTCCGACAGCTTCACAAATGTGAATGAAGAGGTTATGGAGGGCCTTTCAACATAGATTTAGAGGATGACACCGGATGTTGAGACGAGGGACCTAGTCATTTTAGAGTTGCAGAGTTACAAACATGCTAGGGGGAGACTCTTTTCTTCGGTGCTAGCTATTCCAAGGGAGATCCACACAGTCACCAGGTAATAAAAATTAGAATGTTTACCAAGTTACTTATTAGTTACAGATTTGATTTTATTAATTAATTATAAAAAAAATTATTATCTTGTTTGTAAGTTCTTGGTGGGAGGATTGGGGAGGGAATACCCCAAATCTTCAAAAGTTAGCCCTCAGAATTTTGTCTCAAACTTGTAGCGCTTCTAGATGTGAATGCAACTGGAGTTTGTTTGAGCCCATTCACACGAAGAAGCGCAACAAGTTGATTCATAAAAGGCTCAACGACTTGGTTATTGTGCAATACAATCTCCGGCATTGCACAAAAAAAGTTGAGGCCACATCAGAGGAGCTCATTGATTTGGATGAGATAGATACATATAGTGAGTGGACTGGGCAAGAAGAGGAAAACCTTGCATTCACAGTGGACGAGATTGCTTCTTTTGAGAGAGAGGCTATGGAGGGAGAAGCACTAGCAGGACTCCAAGAGATATTGGACTAAATGACATCTTTGGAGGTGATCTCCAACATGTAGCAGAGGAGCCACCAGCACCACCATCTAGTTCCATGATCAAGCCAGATTCGCAGCCTTCTAGGAGGAGCATGGAGACATAGTCGAGTGTGGGGACTAGTAAAGGCACTAGACCCTCTCCCCAATTTTTATCTAGATTGGGGAAGAGGGAAATGTAATTTATTGTATATTGTAACTTGCATAGATATGAAATTTATGATGATATTTTTCAATGTCAATCATCATAAATTCATAATACTTGTCAACCGGTTGTCGTATTCGCATGATGATGCAATTTTGTATTGTGTTTGTATTCAAATCTAATAGAAAACACTTCTCCAACATTTTACGGGCCTCATTTGATACATTTTGTAGCTGTGTTGCTTAAAATTTATGTTTTTTAAAAAAAATTGGAGTATTTTTTAAGTTGCCGAGTATTCCCAAGTATTGGCCGAATATTGCCGAGTTTTTTTTTTGGGGTCTGCCGAGTATTTGCCAAATGTGAGTATTCCAACTATGGTTTTGGCCGCTCCCAAGCCAAAATACGCCTTTTTTTAATTTTTAATTTTTTTTTTTCATGTTTTAAAAGCCCAATAACATTAAAAAATTAAATATTCTTCTAATCTAAACCCTTAAAGCTAACTCTAAACAATAAAACAAAAGAACAACACAAAAACAAAACATAAAGCAAAGAAACTTACCTTTGGTTCTCCAAAATTGCATTGTGCTTGTCTAGGGTTTGAGGAGCTATTACTAAGCTTGTGGTTTACTAAGTGAAGGTAAGTTTTTTTATTTCTAACCTTGTTTCTCTTTTTTTTCGTTATTTAATCTTTCACACATTACATTTTTTTGCTTATTTTCATCATTTTTTGCTCTTTCTATTTAATTTTTTTAATTTTCAATGCATGCCATTGTTTTCTTTGCTTTTTTTTAAACCTTGTAGGTACTTCTACAATGGCAACAAGTTCTGTATCTTTTGGGCAATCTTTGGTCAAGGAATTTGACCCAAATTCCCCATTATGGAGGCATGTAACAATAGTTCAACAACTTGCAGGTGGTTATTGTTTTGAATGGAAATGCAATGATTGTGATGGAGTATTTAAAGGCTCTTATAATAGGGTGAAAAGCCACTTGTGTGCCACAAGGGATAATGGTATAAGAGTATGCAAGGCGAGGAATAATGTTAGAGTGACAAAAGCAAAAGTTTTGGCATATATCAAAGAGCAGGAAGATGCAGAAGCAAATGTGGCTATGAGAGTGGGCCATCCATTGACCAAAAGAGGAGGTTGATCTCGTTCAGTGAGGCCTCTTGTTGCCCCATCTAGTGGATCCCCAATTGTGGCCATGCCACATCCATTTGTGGCTCTTACCTCCACGGATGAGGATGCTTCCCTTGCACGAAAGAAAAGTAAGACAAGAGGGCCAATGGAAAAGGCCTTTCAGAATGAGAGCAGGAAAATTGCAGATGAACACAGTGCAAGGTGTGTGTATGTTAATAGGCTTTCTTTTAATGTTATGAGATCACCTTATTGAATGAGATGTTGAAAGCCATCAATGAGGCACCAAAAGGGTATAAATCACAAGGATATGAGAATATCTGCACCTCCCATTTGGATAAACAAAAAAAATATGTGGAAACCCCCTTGCAACCAATTAGGGACTCATGTGCCAAAACAGGTGTGTCCATCGTTTCTGATGGATGAAAAGATGCAAGAAACCACCCTTTAATCAATGTGATTGCAGTATGCCCTAAGGGGGCAGGGTTTTTGAAAGTGGTTGATTGTGAGGGGCAAGTGAAGGATGCCCAATTCATAGCCAACATCTTCTTTGACTCCATTAAGGCAGTGGGGGCCTCAAAATGTTGTCCAAGTCAATGAACAACCCCAAAAATTGCAAAGGTGTGGGGATGCTAGTTGAGGCACGGTATGGGCTTATTGTTTGGACACCATGTATCGTGCATTCATTGAATTTAATGCTAAAGAAGATGGGAAGCAAAATAAAGTGGATCCAGCAAGTGTATGCAGAAGCTAAAAAGATCCAAATGTTTGTCACCAACCACCACATGTCACAAGACATTTTTAGATCATTCTCACAGTTGGAGCTATTGAAGGTAAGGAATAGCTTTCTTTCTTTTTTTAATTTAAAATTTAACTATAAGTTTTTTAGTATTCTTTAAGTTTTCAATTTTACTTTTAATTTTTGTTCCTCATTCTTATTAGGTTGTTGAGACTCAGCTTGCATCACACACAATCATCTTAAGACGACTTGCGAAGGTGTGACTAGCACTCATGAGGATGGTTACCTCCAATCTTTGGTCTGTATGGAGGCAATCAAACACTCAACGGACTCAAAAAGTGAAGAACATGATCTTAGAGGACACTTGGTGGGATAGAGTGGAATATCTGTTGAGTTTTGTGGAGCGCATTATGAGCATGACCCGGTTTACTGACACGGATCAGCCATGTCTAGGAGAGATATATGACAGCATCGACACAATGATTGAGAAGATAAAAACCGTCATAAATGCAAAAGAACAAGATCTCGAGGAAATATTTTTCAAACAAGTTAAGTCAATCTTCATTGAGCGGTGGAACAAAATGACCACCCCATTACATCTACTGGCTTTTGCATTGACTCCTAAATTTTATAGCACAGAGATCCTTTCCTTGTCAGGGAGGGTATAGGGATGCAGAAGTCAGTGAGGGATATATGGTGGCGTTGGCTAAGCTCTTCCCTAATCCTGAGGCCTAAGACCAGGTTATGGTTGAGTTTGGCAGTTTCATAGCAAAAACGGGTCAGCCTTCTCACTCTTTGGAGAAAATACAAGATGGATGCTCATATGTGGTGGTACCTCCATGGTCATGCATCAGTTTACTTGCAGCCTCTTGTAATTAAGGTCTTGGCACAAGTTTTTAATTTTTTTATTCTCTTTCCTTTTTTTGTTATAACTTTTAGTTTTTTTATATTTAAGTTTAAAGTGGAACTTTGCATTGACTTTGAAGTTTGGGTTGCCTTAATAGGTTGCAAGTTCATCTTCCTCTGAGTGCAACTGGAGTACATATAGTTTCATCCACTCATAGAAGCGCAACAGGTTGGGGGCTAAAAGGGCTAAAGATTTGGTATACATACATTCCAGCTTGCGTCTTTTATCCCACAAGCAATCGAAATACAAGGAATGGTCAACAAGACATTGGGACATTGATCCAGAGATAGTTGACTTGGATGCTTGCATTTCCCACCATGGAGCATATGATGACGAGGAGAGTTATGTGGCACCACGAGACCTACATGCACAAGGAAGTGCAACTAGCAGTGGCCCTAGAGCAAGTGGTTCGAACCCATCTGGTTCTAATGAACCACGTAATGATGATGATGTAGTTGATCTTGATCCTCTTGATGAAGAGGAATATGATGAATATTGACAATGAAAGATAGTTTGAACTTTGAATATTGATCTATGATTGAATTTAATATATCATGAGATTCATGACATTCACATTGTGTTCGATTTAAGTATTTTAATTTAACTTTTAAACTTTTTAGTTTCTAGGTTTTATCGGTATCCTAGCTTGTTTGTTGTGGTTATTCACTTATTTAGCCTACAACTTGTCTTTCATATACATAATATGTGGTTAATAATTAAATTCCTATTTAGAAGGCTGAAATTTATATATTTTTTAATTGTTATATAGTTTTTGTACTGCCGTATCCTACGTCGGATCCGGGGTCAAAAAAATTGCCATTTCCGCGTATTGGATACTCCATACCCGCTCTCGTATCCAAAACGTTTCGGCTACTTAGGACATAATCTTAGTTTTCATTCAAACATAAATTATTTTCGTACCAACAAAACTCGAAGTTTGGAAGATGCATAAGGTTGTGAACGCCAGGAAATTAGACAGCGCCAGAATCTATGGAGTGGCAACAAAATAAACCACAACTGAACAGAGTAAAAATACAAAATACATTATGCAAAAACAAGGAAAACTATCCAGATAACATTATGATTAACCTCCGTCAAAAAAAAGACATTTTAAAAGAGTAAATCCAAAGCCACAGAAACTCTTGTCAACATAAAAAGATTTCCCTTCTCTAACTTTAAGCCTTACAAAAAAATTGGAGGCTCGACTGAATAATTGAAATCTTATAGATCTACTGAGAAGTTACACACTGAAAATGAAAACCAACACCTAGAATAGCTACCTTTTTAACAGAGAAAATTGATGTTTCCTCTTTGTTCTTGGCCTCGTCTTCTATACATGCATCATCACTCCCCAATAACGAATTCACAATCTGAGCTTTCCCTTCTACTTGCACACTATGTGTATGGTCATCTGCTACATCCACAGCTTTAGAATTTGCCTCTGCCTGCTTCCTTGCTGCCTCTTCTCTCTCTTTTTTTCTCCTCGACTCTTCTTCCTTTAGCTGCTTAAATCTACATTTGGATCATAATCCATGAAGTTAAAAAACATGAATCATAATTCAAAACTAGAACATTTTTGAAATAAACAAAACATCAACCTTTCACCACGGCGTGGTTTATTTGGATCAGCTACAAGCTGAGATTTAACTGGTTTTTTTGGATCAGCTAAAAGCTGAGCTAGAGGTGGCTTATTTGCATCAGCTACAAGCTGAGATTTGGGGGGTGTTGACTGTTCCACGCTTTCAGTTGTATCAAAGTCTTGACGTACAGAAGATTTCGCACCACCCAACATTCGGAGCCACACTTGTTGTCCTGTGCTTAAAATGTTATTTGTAAGCCTAAAGAAATGAAAACAAATTTTAGTTACTTGCTGAATGATTGCTACTCACAAGTATGCAGTCACCGATAGATATTAAATGTTTGAAATAGGGCCAAACTAGTGAATATACAAAGATCTCTCATGTACACAGAACCAATGACTGCCAAACTTAAGCTCAAAACACAATTTCACAAGATATCCATTCAAAAATGCAATTGAAATAACTGCTTGGAAGCATTATCAGTTCACAACTACTGTGACACTTAGTGAGCTATGCATTGCCTTGCAATAACAAGGTTGTCTCTCTCAAAACTTCAAGTAATCCTCTCAAGAGAGGGAAAATGGTATTATGATTCAAAAGTATAAATTGGAAAAAATAAAATAGAAGGCTTAATAAAAATTTAAGGATGTCACTAAAATAAATCAAACACTAACCAGAAAATTGCAAAATAATGAACCCAAACTCCATTTAAACAAACATCTTGTTTATTGTGTGAAAAACAATTGGGACATGGACAAGAAACAGGAAATGGATAACGTGATGGAAACAGAACTGGAAAGGTTTCTTCACAAGAGACGGTTTAGGGTTTATTGTATCCAGATATTAAAAACAATTACATTTTTTTATATATATCATATATGCCCAATTAGAAATGATACCTATCTAGCATGGAAATCAATGGAGATATTTCCAGTCAACAAATTACAAATACAGATGTGATATAGTTCCAAAATGGTACTGAGCATGGTGGGCGAACTATGTGGCTGGCATCTTGTTCTTACCAACAAAAGAAATATTCTCCGGCACGGCCACATCCAACAAGCCACTACTCAACCATGTTAGAACACGCTTCCTTGCCTCATTCAAATCCTTTGAGCACAGCACACATGGCCCAATATAAAATGCTTCAATGGTTAGTCCTGTAGGACAAAATCCCACACTCACTAATCTAGTCAAAAAAGGCTAATATGGTCCTACTCTTTGTAGGAACTATTAGAGAATAAATGAAACTCTGGGATATCTTTTCCTACATTGTGAATATTCGAATGAGATCTTGCAATTTGCTTCTATTGCCTAGCACACAACTGACACACTACCTTCTCAATTTAACAATCTACTTTTTCAAGGAGGCTCTCTTACTACTAAATCACATGTTATAAAACACCACCAACCCAAGATTTCATTTGCTATGGCATATGGTTAGAATGCCAAGGGCGAATCTTCTAAAACACAGCCTTTTCACCTCATCAATTTTTTCAAAGAATTTTCTTCAGTATTTGTATCGCCAAGCTCTCTAGTTTTTTTTGCTCCGCAATCCTCCCGTAAATTACATGCAGAGCTTGGCCCTACATTAATATCGGATGATTCTCGCATGCTACATACCTGTCTCTTTTCAAGTGCAATTTCTTGATCAATGGCACCCTCCAAAACCGTTTTTAAAGTCAACTTTTGATGGTGCTCATTTTGGTTATTTGAACCCCACAAGTAAAGGGGGAATAATTAATGACGATAGTGGTACTACTCTCTTGGCTTATAAAGAATTCATTGGGATTCAAATCAACAATAACATCAGAACCTGGGCTCTTTAGCAGAGTCTTCAATTGGTGCATGATTTCTCTCTCATATTTATGTGGAAGGTGATTTTTCACTAATCATCAATATGGCACACAAATTGTAATATAGATATAGTCTACTGAGATCTATACTAGCAATAACAACAAACATAGAATACTGAATGCAAGTACATACCATAACACCATAACAAGTTATGAAACAACAGCAACTTTATATTCCTCAAGATAAGTTCTATTACAATCTTCGTAGCTCAAGGAGGACCTAATACAAGTGCCCTTACCTCTGCATTCTTTATGTTATGTAAGGGGAAACACTTATTAGCTGAAGATCACAATTGTTGCAGCTGACATACAAGGCTTATTAATCTCGTAACAAAATACCGACGAAGCACTAAAAAGACATGTCCGTTACATTTATTTATAATCAACACTTCAACGTACTACATTACCAACAAATTTGTGCATATAATAAAATCCTTTAGACAAGTCGGAGTCCCTTCACACTATACAATAAAAACCATATCGAAAAGGAGAAATAGGAGGGGCAAAAGCAGAAGAAGACACCCCTGGATTTGTGCAAGCTTGCTTGCCTATTGGAGAGTTTGTTGGAGCAGCCTTTCATTGGACACAATTTGGCTCGCAGTGCATAAACTTCAGTAGTCTGGTGTTGAATGTGTTTGGAAGCAACTATTTCTTGTTTTACCATGACTGACATCTTGTCTTTCCCACTTTGTTCAGCCAGTTGTGAATTTGTACTTTGAGTGCATGCTCCATCTTGTCTTTCCTTGGAGTAATTCCTTCAGTGTTCAAGTTAGTTGTTGAACTCCTGGTCTGTATAGCTTCTTTGAGCTCCTCCTCATGCTTGGTCATTCAGCTTCTTTAGAGCTCTTTCTCACATTCCAACACCCTATAGGGCTCTGTGCCTATGTGAGTTGGGTCTGCTGGGACAATTGCTCCTGGAATCAACCATGTTGATCCCCTGTCTCTTGATGTAGGGCTGACAGCTCACTAAGCCAAGCTATCCTTCTCATTTTGCACCACATATTGCTTGCACATGGACGATGGGAGCAAGAAGTATTGGTACGTTTAGGTACACTTATTACTTCGCAAAGATTCCAGAACCCTTTTTCACCGAAGAAGTAATATTCTGAGCTATAGGATGTGGGCATCCATTGTTCATGCATCTCAGGAGTATTCCCTTTTGGCCATCCGTGGCTGAAATAGGCATGTGTAAACTTGGCACCACAATCTGTTTACAAATCACTTAATAAGGGCAGCCTCATTGATTATCCTCCATAATTGTGAAGGACCACTGGTAACTTCTAAGTGCCCAATCACCTTGGAAATGCCTTGCGGAGACTTTGTCATGTGCCCTAATGTTTATAAGAACTGAGGTAAGGTATCGTAAGGGTTGCTACTATCAGGGAAAGGAAAAAAACACTGGAATAATCCCCTCTTCTGAGTGAGAGTCAGCTGCCTCTGCCTCTGAGTTTGCTGATTCTGCTGTATGCACATCTACATTGACCACATATTGTTTGTGGTCTTTTTTTGATGCTGCCTCTATGGACTCTTGGGGCTGTACCATCCTCCCCAGTTTGCAAAAGACTATCATAGCTTGAAAAGAAATGTTAGTAGAGGTATCTAGTTGCCGACTAGTGTTACGTGGGGACGCATCCCCTAGATTTTGGTGACGTCCTGAATGATTCAGGGAGTTGGAGGGGATGTTCCCTATTTGTAATTTAAAAAAAATGTTTTCAGATGTTTTTAACTTAAAAAAAGCTGTTATTTTGACCAAAAACATTGAATTCTAATCTCGAAAGTATACCTAAAACACATTAAATATAGTTTAAATCCCTAATATTCATGGAACAAAGTTAAAATACTTAAATATTAATTTATATATTATTTTGATAGCTGCCCCCCTGCTGTTCCCAAAATTTGGAAAAATTTCACCATCCTACTTCCCCCTGTTCTCGAGACTTAGGTAACTATGAGTAGCTCGGTGTAAGTAGGCATGTAGAGCCCTTCACTTTATCCTGCCGCTTCCTCCTATTTGTTGGCTGTCTCAGATCCTTTCCCTTCTTCTTCAAAGTGGTCTGTTCCATTGTCACCTTCCTCTTTTTCACTGAAGTTTGGAAGTCATTGTGCTCGTCAAGGGGATGCCTAGGTGTTTCCAAAAAAACTTAGAGGGCCAAGTAGGATCATATGAAGTATCCACTATGAAGTTTCCATTGACTGACATTACATCCAGGAATAACCCAATAGCATGCTGCATCATAATAAAGCCCTTTGTATGAAAAGATAAGGAACTCATGGACATGTGCGAACAACAACTCTCCCCAGCTGTACATCTCACCCTTATTTATGTCCATGAGGTGTTCAATCATACATACTGTCACATCAGACCCTCCAGAAGCCCCTACTAACTGACAGTGAATGACATCCATAAGGCAATGACATTCTTTAGAATTCAATCATACAGATTGTCACATCAGATCCTTTAGTAGCCCCTACTAACTGACAGTGAATGACATCCATAAGGCAACAGCATTCTTCAGAAGCCAAGTAATCCTTTCTGAGACCCTGATCGCCCTTGGCCAACATGTGAGCGGGCTCCTCAAAAGTGATATTGGGTTGGCAAACTCTTTGCATGGGAAAATCTTTCTATGCCTTCGCGGTCGTAGCTTGTTGGTTGGTTAATTTATTCACCAAGAGTCCATGTGAGAGTACCTCACATAACTGTGTAAAGTCTTGAGCCATGCAAATAATTTTTACCTCTGTCCATATGATGGACAAATGAGCATCTGTTATTTCTGTTATAGCTTGAAACTATTTGTACTAGATAAGGTGTGAACTCATGGCTACTGAATAATGACAATAACAAAATCCGTTCTACCTTGGGCCCTAAGCTTGGCGATCTTCAACTTGAGGTTATTGGGCTTGTTGATCTACCACATCCGAGACCCTGTGAGTGCAAGGCTTTCCCATGTAATTGTTTCAGGCGTAGCCCTGTGCTTTTGGTGATGGTTCCATAGCGGTCTTTTTAAGTTACCCTTGGCCACTATTTTGGAGTTTGGAGCACTTGTTAATGAAATATAAATCATCTTTGGGGTGGGTGTAGAAGATTGGGTTTATGTGACCTTCCCTAATTATTCCAAATCATTTGAAAGATGTATCTGGAGCATTCTTTCACTGTGATGAAGATGGATCTGCAGTTGACACCAGGAGTTATAACCTTTTTCAGACAGTACTAGCTACAAAACTTGAATTGTTTATAAGCAAATAGCTGCTGAAATCCTTGTGCATCTGGTTGTTTGGTATTAGGATAGGCCCTTGTTATTTTTTATTGTACTTCAAACCCTACATTGTCACTGCTTTTTGAAGCTAGAGCTGAAATTGTATGCTGATTTACTACCTGCATTTCCTCCCTTGGAACTGTAACTCTGAATTTGTTCACTATATTCACTTCTTATAGCAATTCATATTTTTTCTACATCATTGATCATGAAAAAGATTGTTGGAAGTCTGAGCATTCTAGCAGCCATACTGCTTGTTATATTCACCTCTACAACTGTATGACACTATCTTTGTGGCATATGGTCGACTGCATGGGCATACGGAAGGGATGTGAACATCAAAGATGTGGTGTACAGTGGTGGAGCAGTCGAGGTTGGGACATATGCTACGAGTTTGCACTAGGCTGTGCTGTATGTCAGAGAGACATTCAGGGTCAGCAAGATGTTTAGGGGGTGGAGTTCAAGAGGAAGGGGGTGTTTAGCCAAGAGAGAATATTCAGCCAAGAGGGAGGAATGTTCCCCCAAATGAAGAGTGTGCTTTAGGTAGAAGTTCGATAGGAAGATCCTCACTTGGCCATGTGGTCTTTACTTTTGCCACTAGCATGGAATGTTCGTAGACGAATAATTGCATGGCATTTGAAGCTTATAATAGATGGGGAAATTCAAAACTTTTAAATAGGTGGCATTCAAGTTTTAGAGAAAATGTTTGGCATTCAGGGCTTTTTATTAAGAGGAGAGTTCATGGTTTATTAGAAAAGTAAGGCGTTTGGGTGTTATATATAGTGCTGGACGTTGGGGATAGTTTGGGAACCACTTTAAGAGTTGGGGGGATATCGCAAATGTGCAATACTTCATTAACTTGTTTAATGCTCTTTTTATAATTTATATCTGTACCTTTATTTCTCTTCTTTTCTTCCTCGCATGAGTATTTGACATTGATATTTATGACGTTGATGCCCTCTGTCCAGGATCAATATATTTTTAACTTCAAACTTTTCACTGTATATTTAATCATGATCTTGTTCAAACATTCCATCTAGACTGCTCCATTTTCTATGATCTTTGAAATTTTAAATGGTCCAAGCCACATTACTTTAAACTTTACTTGTTTTATGTCATGCCTCTCGTTAGATTTAAGGACTAAGGCTCCGACTTTTAAATTCATCCATATGAGGCATTTGTCATGCCAAAAATTCCTCCTAGTTTGCATGATCTTGTTGGCTAGATTTTCTGCACAGCTGAAAGCCTAGACAGTCATGAAATAAATCTCCCTCATTTACCGGTGAGGCTCTCGTGTAAGATTTTGTCAATTATATTTTCTAGTATCTATTTGTTGGTATTACTATAACTATGTAGCTCATGAACCATAGCTAGACAGTTTTGCAGCGAGTAACCAACTGTAAGAGAAAGGAAATATCTGCAGAAAAGGAAAAATAATAGGAAACGTGAAGAAAGGAGAGAAGACGTAACCCAATCAATAGTTTACAGAGTTGATCGCATGCACATAGATTAAAACAAATTGATCATGAAATACAGAATTCAAAGCAAACGAAAGTTTCAGATCTAGATCTACAATAACACAAAGTTAATGTATAGATTTAGAAAGAAATAAGAAACAAAATGCACCGTTGTTACAAAGTTCTCCAGAAATTTGCCTCCTCTCTATTTTTCAGGTTTCAGAAAGCTATCAAGGGTTTTAGCTCAAATTTTGGAACACAAGAATGCTGATCACAAATTCTGATTCTTTAACCCATAGGTTTTTCCTCTATTTAAAGTGTATAAAGGGAAATTACAAATAGGAAGCTTTAAATGAATTCCCGCATGCGGAAGCTATGAAAAAAGAAACAGCTAGCAATCTTCCTCCTGGAATTCCTCTTTGCATAACATGCATGATTTATAAGTGAAAAATTAGACCTTTTATTTTGCATATCTACCACCTATTTCCAAGTAATTGACTTCTTCAAGTAACAACTTTTAAACCAATCACTTAAGTTTTATAATTTAATTGATTGATCAATTACTTTGTCAGAGAAAATAAAAGAAAGAGGAAAAGAAATATGAAGAAAGTTGCAACCCTCTCAGTCTTGTTCTTCTTCCATATTTTGCATGCGGTTGACTCTTTTGCGTTTGATTCTCACTGAACTGGATCTAGAAGCTATGCATGACTGTGATTTGCTCGTGGGTATTGCCTTTGACTTTTCTTCCCTTCTATCCTTGAAGCTTTTGAAATTCTTCTTCAGTACATGCACCAGTGCAATGTTTGCCGTAAATAATTCAGACAAAACTCATCGTCTTTTATATAAAATTGCATATGAGCAATTTTAAATTCTGGAAATCACTTTAAGTGAATGCAAATACAAGTAAAATCAATGAAGGCTTCAACTGAAAGATTGAGAGCACATGCACAAGATCCTGGAAGGAATTTTCCATGCATTGACTTCTACACGGGCTGCGATAGAAACAAGAGGATGAATTTTTGCCGGAAGTCTTTACAATTATGACATTTGGATCTGTCAATTAAATCGGTGATAGGTTCAGGGCCTATGTCTGCATCATTGGCTTCAACAAATCTAGAAGCTATGCATGATTCTACTGATCTTTCTCTTTCATCATGCTTCAACATGGTTGGAACAATCTTTGTCTAAGCTCTTTTTCTTTTAATTCTACCAAAATCCCTTGCAATTGGATCAATTTATGCAGATCTGACAATTTCTTCTGATTTGGAAGATATATTCAATGTACTTGACATTGATTTGAGCACCTGTGATGAATACCTGCAATTTATTCAAACAAAGATGGAGTCCATGGCATGAATACTTGATTTTTATCACCAAAATCTGCATATAAAGTCTGCTGCCCTAAAATTTGAGGTTTTACTTGCATGCAAAGCAAGCAAAAATATTATTTAATTCACCAGAGCACTTATACCAACATGCAGATAATTATCATAGCAAGAATCAAGCCATTCCAACCATAGGCGCCAAACCTTAAAGCTCTCTGGCAATGAAAAACACTCTTTAATGCAAAAACCTCCTTCCTTTGGCGCCAAAACTTGTCCGGGTTGTAATCCTTTGCAAAAAGAATTAATTGTTTCTTCATTATGGCAGCCCATGCTTATATAATCCTCAGCATACTATTTTTAATAATTGTCCTTCCTATTTCTAACAATTTAATTAATAAACAATCATGTTTAGTCACCCAAATTGGGCTCCCAATTATACAAGTTGCTGATTGTTTTTTTAAATAATTTATTTTATTTATTTTTAGCATGCATCCTCAACTTCTTTTTAGCTCATCCACTTGCATTGACTTTCCTTCTATTTATGTCGCCAAAATTGGGTGAATAAACTATTAATAAATATTATTAATTGCATTGTTATTCACCCAAGCTGGGTTGCATTTTTTAGAAAGGGTAATTTCCAAAAATAGGAAGTCAACTTTGATGGGATTTTTCACCCTGCACTAAAGCTCCAAAAATATCATCTTTCACTTAAGTTGTTTGACTTTTATAATGGGAATTTTTACCCTGCAAGGCAGGTAAGAAGTACCTGATGGTGCTTTCAGTAATTTTCTTTTATAATGGGAATTTTTACCCTACAAGGCAAGTAACAAATTCCCGCTTGCCTCCCAACTCTAATATTCTTATTGCAACTTAAGTGACTTTGACTTCATGGGAAAAATTACCCTGTAAGGCAGGTAAGAAATTCCTGCCTGCCTGCCACTGCCAAAATTCCCACTAGCAACTTATTATCTTCCTTCCAAAAAGTGCGACTTGCATTAAAACTGACCTCCTTTGATAAAGTGCAACTTGCATGGGTGAATAAATCCCTTTGGTGGGAAAAGTTAGCCAGTCACACAGGCAGAAAATTCCCATCGGTGCTTTAAGTGATTTTTCTTTATTTTGTAATGGGAATTTTCACTCTGCAAGGCAGATAAGAAACTCTCGTCTGCCTGCCGCCTTTAATTTTCCCATCGCAGCTTAAGTGACTTTGACTTAATGGGAAAAAGTATCATGCAAGGCAGGTAAGAAATTCCTGTCTGCCTGCCACTACTAAAAATCCCATTGTAGCTTACACTCATTAATTCCAGAAAATGCGACTTCCCTGGGAGAGGCTATTGGTGCATGACTTCATCTTTTTTGGCCAAAAGCTTGCATTTTGAGGTTGATTCCTTATGGTGTTGTGTCGATAGATGATCTCCAAATGTTTCAGGCAATTAAACAGACTATACTAGCGAAGGAATTAACCTAGGGTGAATTCACAGAGAAACTGCGAAAAAAACTGGAGTAAAACGCAAAAGAAATAAATAAAAGTGAAAAACGTTGTCAGAAGTTGCAAACAATCCCTGAATTCATTCCTAGTGAAAACCCCTATTGAGATGAGTGAATATTGGCATGCAAAATTTCAACAGGATTCAACCGGAGCACAATTTACTTCAAACGGGGCATTATTTATTCAATAAATAATTAAATAAAAATTTCCTGCAGACAAAACTTGGCGGAGGGATAAAATGAGTTTCGGCATCTGGGTATTTGTCGAAATTGGCTCATATGATTCACTTGGAATATCCTAACATTATATAGACATCTTCTACCAATAAAAACACAAAAAGACCCATTATTTTAAAAGAACAAATTTCTTTTTAAATGAGTAGTCCTAGATTTTAGGGTGAAATCTGGGGACACCAGATCTCTATTGCCAATTAGGCCATTACTCATCACTCGTCTAGTGCATTCAAATGGGTGACTTGTTCCTTATAACTTTTTTCATTGCCAAATTTGTTTCTTACTCCCACCTTTAAACTTGGCACTATGTACTCAATTGGAACTATCACTTCCTTCCCATACATTAATTGCAATGATGTTTGGCTTGATACTTTTTAGGCCATCTAGTACACCCACAATACTGCTAGTAAACAGTCTTCCCAATCCCTGCCTTCTTCTCCACATGACTTTGGGATTCAGAGATTAGCACTTTTTTTTGGGCATCAACTTCGACATTTGCCCTCGAATAGTATGGATTCAAAAGTCATCAAACGAATCACATGCTTGACAAAATGTCCACATTGATCAATTGTGATTTGTATGGGAATTCCAAACCTAGTCACTATCTCCTCATAGATAAAACTTGCAATACTCTGAGCAGGTCGGCTGGGTTTGAAGCTTTAATGAAGGCAATTAAAAATTAAAAAGAACACTTTAGGGATAGGCCTTGTCCTTTTGGGGCTTTGGCGCAAAAGAGAGGATGTAAAGGAAGGTTAGAGAGCTCATTTGCATCATCTATGATTACCACATTTTCTCTATTTGGACGACTTGGTTGGTTGCTCATTGTTCTTCCACTCTTTGGCGGAAATCCAAGTGTGTGGCATCTTCCTAGAAGGACGGAAACCCTTCTAGTGGTTGGTTAGGGGACGGAAACCCTCCTACATTGTTGGTTTGAAGACATATTTCAGATTTAAGAGGAAAGAAGGCATAATCATATTTTTATATGCATTGTGGAGCTTCTCCCTCGTGGAGCGACTTGCATTAGTGAAGGGTTTGGTGCCATCTAGGGCACGGAAATCTGATTTGAATTCATATTTGTCTTCCTTACTATTTATAAGGTTGGAATCAACATTTAATGTGCAGTTTGGAGTTTCTAAACCCTTATTTCATAATGTTATTGTAGTTGTACTTCGCTCGTTTTTAATTAATTTACAGCAGTGTTTTGGATGAGATTTCTCATTGATTATTGGTTTATAAGATGCCTAAAATACTTATCTCTATTTTGGAAAAGTTGTTTGAAGTGTTTTTCATCTATTTTTATTTTGTTGTTCGGAAAATCTGATCGCTGTCCAAATCTGGGTTTTATTTTCAATTTGTTGGTTTAAAAATCAAATTTGATCATCTTGGGGTTTGTGCTAATTTCCTTACTTTTATGTTTTCTCCCAAAAAAGGATATTACTTTGGTATCAAAGCAGGGATCCCCAAATGCCGAGGGTTTCAATGGAAGAAAGCAACAAGGGCTTGCAATACTACCAAAGAAGAGGGAAAGCAGATCAACCAAGGGGAGGAGACAATATGGCTAATCAAAATCCTCAAGAAGCCAAATTTCATAAGTTGATTGCAGGGCAAGAAAGATTGGCCAACACAATGGGCTGGCTGATCCATACCATGCAAAGCTACAATGGTGGAAGAATCTCTTCAAGGGAAATCATTCATTCTCCGCCAACCAAAGAAAGCAACATCGGCACATGGTATGAAGAGTATAGAGCTCTTCCGAAGGAGATCCGTAATGCCCTACCTTTTTCAGAGTTCGTAAAATTGGAAATAGAAAAAGAAGGCATTAGAACTTGGTCCAAGCATCGAGGCATGCACAAGGGTCATGGGGAAAATATCCCTACCCTAGTGGAAGAGAGACCCATCTTGTTGGAAAAGAAAGGAATGGCAACAGAGTTTGTTGGAGAAGGGACCAAACCCCCAAGTTCGCTAGAAAAGGATGGGCATGCCTATTGCCCTAAAAACAAGAAAGTGGATGGTATATTGCAGCAGTTGGTAATTGAAGGATTAGAAACCTCCAACCCTTTTGCCAAGGTTGATCTCTTGACTAGTGTTCCTAACAACACCTTAGAGACACGAGGGTTTGATGAAATTGTGGAACACGAGCCAAGGAAGGAGGAGGAGAATAGTGAGCATACAACTCAAGATCCACATCTTGAAGTAAAGGGAGCCATAAAGGATAAAGATTCAGGCCTTACTCCCATTCTTATTCCGGATATTCCGCATCATGAGGTAATTGTATATCATTATTTGATTAATGATAATGATATTTTTGCATGTAATGAATTAAAAGGTGAAATACGGGGTTTTGAACAAGAAGAGGAAGCGAAAGGGATGGATGGAACCCACTTCCCAAATGGAAACGATGACAGTCTGATTGTTGGTCTGTTTATGACAGCAGACAATAAAGAGCCCAAAGGTGAATAATTAGATGTTGATAAGAGCTATGACGACCTTTCAAACACACATGAACAAGATATGAAGGCATTGCACCATTGCAAGCAATTTCTGAGTCATGCATGCATCAAAACAAAGGTCGCTTTACGCTCAGGGATTGAAATTGCATTGATAAGAGATAACCTTCTTTCCACGGCCAGTAGTATGCATATTAAGGCAACTACTTCCTCTTTACAATTGGTTTACAATCCATCTGATATGTTTGTGTTTGAGGGAAGAAATAGGGGTCACAATGATATTTGTATTGATGGTACTACAACAAGCCTTTCATGGTGAAAGAGATGGAAGGAAACTCCCCATAAAAGACAAAATGAAGTGGCTGGTCTGTTCCTAACAGCAGTCAAAGGGAGGTTGTTTGATAGAAATCACAGCCCTATGAAAGCTCAAGAGAATGGGGAAATTGCCAAGCAAGAACCAAGCAAAGAAGAAGGTAAGAGACTTTTGGTTGTTAATGACATTTCATTGCTTTCTAATAGTTGCGTGTGGCAAGATACTGAAGGATCTTGGAAGCATAAGCAAAAGGATGAAAAGAAGCATGTAGAGCAAGAGAATAAAGTGAATGATGGAAAGACGCCAAGCAAGTCTCATGGGATAAAGGGAATTGAACATCTCGTGGATGTCCAAAGGTATGAAGGTGTTCTAAAATCATTGCTTTCTTCTAATCCAATTCAATTTGTTGTCTTCGGGCATTTGGTAACAATATGACATTGTTGAGGCTCCCTTGCAAACCATGGCAAGGGGTTGTGCATGGGGATCAACAAGCTAAAAATGGAGTTATAAGTGGAGAAAAATCTGAACACAAAAGGAAAGATGAAGTGGAGCTTCCAAGGGAAGATGTTATGAGGTGCACACGTGAGACAAGGGCATTTCTGAGTGTCCATGACCTCTTTCAATCCGCTGTAAATTTCAGATCAGCAGCCTATGGTAAGCCATGTGATATTTTATTTGATCATATCAAAAGTCTATTTCATCAATTATTTATCATGGCCATTCTTGGGTGATCATATTTATGATAATGAGGGGCAAGGTTGGGAGAAGGCTATTTGGCAATACATCTTCCGAGCAATGAAATTGTTTTTTATGACAGCCCAAGGTATACAAACATTTCAGATCTTTCGTTTCCTTCTTTATCATCTTGTTGGGTTGATCATTACAAACACCTTGTCACGAGTTTGGACTTCAAGATAGGGATTGCCTTGCATAGGATGATTGAGAGAAGAGGTGGGATGATAAAGAGTTACATAAATTGCTTGCATCCTTGGAATCCGGGTAAACCCTCGAGGCTCCAAGAAGGTAAAGGTAAAGCTTTCGGTTTTGATTCTTCTCCTTGCTTATGAAATGAAAGGAACTTGATGAAAGAGAATGCTAGCATGACATGTTTAAGACAACATAAGCTTGATAGGAATTCTGATTTTCTTCTTTATGAATCACTAACCCATGGTTCCATGAATGAACCAAAAGAAGTATGGGAAAAGAGAAGCCATTATGATGAATTTGCAGTTGTTCACATGACCGCCAAAGAGGGGAATGGTGACTCTAATTTTCAGTTTCATGGCCTCATGATAAGGCCTGTTGTTCCTAGTTTTTCAGCATATGTAAGTCAATTTTCAGCCCCTACTGTACTCACAAATTTCTTTTTTCCCATCAGATTGCCATGATTATTGGGAGTTTCCATTAGCAACCATGACCAGCAGTGTATTTTCATTTTTTGAGAGCATTCCATCAAGGAATAATGAGGAAGGAAGATTTCAATTGAAAGGAGGAAAAAAATCAGATTATGATGTGTTATTTTAAGACTTGAACCTTCTGATTTTGAAAGAAAAATGCATGATTGCTACAGTTTTTTGGATAGCACTACTGATGTTTTGGGAAGCATTCCTTTGGATAGACATTATGAGAAGATGATGAGAAAATAAATGAGCAATAGAGGTATGAGTTTGTTCCTCTAATTGGCACCACAAGAGGATATAAAGGTGGATCGAATGGCTTGGTAAACATTATGCTACTTTGGATATTGATTTCTCTTGGAGGTGGAGCAAGTAGCTTCTTTTTTTGCCATTGAAGAATGAAAACCCTTCTTTGGTCACCTATTGAGGATGAAACCCTTCACTGGGATCACACTTGGGGAAGAAACCCTCATGTGTGCATTGTTAACTTCACCCCGAAGTCACAAATGGACTTTAAGGATGATTTCATGTTTGTTTCTTCCCTTCTTAAGTAATGTCTACCTTTCCCATTTAAAAACCTGATTTTGGACTTCTTATCATTCCCTTTTCCATTGCAACTAAGTGGAAGAGGTGGGAAAAGGAAGTGAGCTTCCTTTATATTAATTTTCTAATTTTTAATGTTTTTATTTTAGTGTGTTTTTTGCTTTTAGCAGGTCGGCTGGGTTTGGAGCTTTATTGAAGCCAATCAAAGATTAAAAAGAACACTTTAGGGGTCGGCCTTGTCGTTTTAGGGCTTTGGCGGCAACGAGAGGATATAAAGGAAGGTTAGAGAGCTCATTTACATCATCTATGATTAGTGCATTTTCTCTATTTGGACTTGTGGACTGGTTGCTCATTGTCCTTCCACTCTTGGGTGGAGATCCAAGAGTGTCGCATCTTCTTAGGACGAAAAACCTTCTAGTGGTTGGTTAGGAGACAGAAACGCTCCTACCTTGTTGGCTTGAAGACATATTTCAGATTTGAGAGGAAAGACAGAAAAATCATATTTTTATATGCATTGTAGAGCTTCTCCCTTGCGGAGCGACTTGTATTAGTGAAGGGTTTGGTGCCATCTATGGCACAACAATCTGATTTGAATTCATATTTGCCTTCCTTGCTATTTATAAGGCTGGAATCAACATTTACATGCGGTGTTATGGGTTTTTAAACCCTTATTTCATAATTTTATTGCAGTTGTACTTTGCTGGTTTTTAATTAATTTCCAGCAGTATTTTGGATCATATTTCTCATTGATTATTGGTTTAGTGGATGCCTAAAATACTTATATTTTTTTGCGAAGTTTTTTGAAGTGTTTTTCATCTATTTTAATACTATTGTTCGAAAATTATGATCGCTATCCAAATCTGGGTTTTATTTTTAGTTTGCTGGTTTAAAAATCAAATTTGATCATCTTAGGGTTTGTGCTAATTTTCTTACATTTCAGTTTTGTCCCAAAAAGGGATATTACATCTTACCATATGAGACTTGCTTGGGTGAAGGGTTTGGGACCATCTCGGGCACTCTTGGACATTTTCAGGTTATGAACTTGTTCTTCATAATTTATGAGGCTGAATTCTCATTGTTGATGCTTTTTGGAGCGATTTATGAAATATTTCTAGCCCTTGGCTTCTGTTGTATTGTTGTTGTCATAAAAATAATTACATCTAGGTGTGATCATTTATTTTCTCTATTATTTTGATATAATTTGGATTGATAAATATTGTTGTGGTTTAATTAATTATATGCAAGCATTTTCAGCTCTTATTGCATGGTTATATGTTGATGTTAAGTCCTTGTACAGTTTGCTGCCCTAGAAGACTGGTTACCTATTATTCTAATTGAGTTGAAGTGTGTTTTCAGTCATTTTCAGATTGATGCTTGTTGGGTGTTGGTGTATTTTTCAGATTAGATTCATTTGGGTTTGTGGCCGAACACTTATTCTCAGTTTCAGCCCTAGGAAGAGACATTACATTCTTTTACATGCCATAATATCAAATTATACACTTTTCCTAATCTTATCACGTTTAGAATTTTAAATTAAATAATTTAATTACTATTAAAATGTGATTTGACCCCCCCAAACCTCCAACTAAATATTTTTCAACAATGAATTTGTCCTTCCCCCCAAAAAAGTAAAGTGACTAGAATTTTACTACCACTTATAAACTTTCTTTCTAATCTAATCTAATAAAATTACAGCTTTCTAGTGTTTTTCTCGTGGGTATTTTTTCTAATAAAGATTAGGTTTAAAAAAAAACTTTGAACATCATGTCATGATTTAAAATAAATTCGACCCGTTATGAATTTTATAATGATATACCATTATTTATTATGCAACCCTAGAATTTTACATTATCCCAAATGTTGATTGATTTGATGATATTTCAATGTTGGTTTCCACATACAAATTAACTTCATACCTTTGGATGTTACTGGTAAATTTCACACTAAGATTAATCACTTTCATGATTTGAGAGGCTGATTATTGTTTTTTGAATGGAAAACAAATATCGTAGTTAATGTTATATTTTTAAATTTTCGTATGAAAGCAACCATGAACGGATGGTTTATGTCGCAGAAGCATTAGCGGAAAATGGAATGTTTATGATTTTGTCTTTTGGATTCAAACAATCTGCAGATAATCACTTATATATACAATAAACACATAAACACATACAGATAGTAGAGCTCATAGTTTTCCCATTCGGAAAGTATTCGCCAAGTTGGCAAGTACTCACCACATTTTTGTTGGGGCAAATATTTGCCCAGAAAACTCGCCACATTTCTGTTGGGGCAAATATTCACCCAGAAGAAAACACGCGGAAAATATTCGTCAAATATTCCAAAAGTTTAGCCCAAAAACTTGCCATACGCAACAAGGATGCAAAAACAAATAAAACATGGATTTTACATTGAAAAAATGTTTTTTTGTCTTATAAATGCATCACTGCCTTGCGTGTCATCACATAGCTATTGAGCATCCTTTGCATGAGTTGAAAAGATTTTATAGAGAATTTGAAAAGCAAATTTGAAGAATTTCAATTGGAGGCAAGTTTTCTTTCTTTCTTTCATTTGAAGATATAAATTCTTTTTATATTATTTAAAGATTGTATCCAAATATGATTTGCAAGTTTGAATGCATTTCATTTGATTCCGAATGATTGTAATTGTTATTAACTATATTTATGCTATTTCATGAACAAAATTGTCAAAATGTATTGTTTTAAAACGTTATTTTTTTTTGGCGGGAATTTATTCTTGTTTGTAGGCTTTACAATTACAAATTAGCAATTACGGTTACATAGGTTTATAATGCCAATTTTTTATTTTTAAACGATTTTATACTGTAGTTTTTAATTAAATTTACTGTTTTTAAATTTTTTTAAAGATTTTATAACGTTGTTTTTAATTAAATTTACAATTCTTTTAATTTTTTAAATGCAAAATGTCATGATGGCATCTAAGTCAGCATCATGTTCAACATCAAGCTCAAAATCACTCGCAGGGACTATTCCCGCTAATGCTCATATTGTTGCTTGGAAGTATGTTGTACATGGAGCATTTCAGGCATAGTTCAAAAAATTGCGATTTATCGCCTAGAAATCGCAATTTATCGTTTTGAATGGTGTAAACAATTTATCTTTTAGAAAATCGCGATTTTTGACCTCTCGATAAATCAGCGATTTACGGCGTGAAAAACCCAAAAAAATCTTGAAAAATAGTGGAAAATCGAGCGGGTTAGGGTTTAAAGCAAAAAAACAACCAAAACAAAAAAAAATGTAACCCTTTTAAAGCATTTCGTGGCTATTTTCTCTTGCGCGATTCCTGTTTCGTGTCTCGACCTTCGACCAGGGGTTTCCATTAATCTTATGTCACCGTTGTCCATCTCCTACACGATTTCTATTTGGCTATGTCGTTGTCACTAAAATTCCCGCTTGTAATATTTCTATATTGTTATTAAGTTTAGTTAATAAGTTTAGTTATTAAGATTTATACATGACCCTTTGTATTTCATTTTGACGTGTAACTTGTATTTATATTTTAAAGTATAACTAGTTAATTGTAAATGGTAACTAAAATTCTGAGTTGCAAATTTGTAATATTAAATCACAATGAATTTTCTAATATTAATTTTATGTATTTAATTATAACGTGCAATATCTATTAATTTAGTTGTATAGTATTTAATAGATTAATATTGTGATTTGTAATATTAATTTATTGTAAGTATTTAATATTAAGTGACTGTATTAAATACTTAGTTGTTAAATTTTGACTTGTAATGGTGACTCTATGTATTTAATTGTAACTTGTAAGTATTTTTATAGATTAAAAAAAATTATAGAGTCACTTCTTGCATCATTTAACAATATTTTTTACATTTAATTTAAGTTTATTTGATGAATTTAAATGTTTTTAAAAGTAGCGATAAAGTTGCCGATAAATTGCCGATAACGATTTTTCGAACTATGATTTCAAGGGACTTACTTTGCAATTTTTGCGGTAAAACGTTTTCTGGAGGCATCAATTGCTTAAAATATCATTTTGCATGCATTATTTGCTGCAATGTTGAGGTATGTCCCAATGTTACGAAAGAAGCAACACGAGAGATGAAGACTGAGTTGACAAAGTTGGACGAGAATAATTTAGAAAGGGCAAGGATCAAGCAGCCATAACAGCCATTAGACTTGTAATGGCAAAGGAATAAAAAAAAATGTGAAAACAATAGTAAGCTTTACTCGCGGTCCACGGGTACAAAGTGGAAGAGGCACATCTACTTCATCGAGTTCAAGCAAATGGATACATATTTTTTTTGTACCAAGAAATATACATAGGGCACAACCTTCGTTGTAAGGTAAAAGATGGAACAAAGATGCACACGAGAAAACAGCTAAGGCATGTGCAAATTTATGGTACAACTTTCTCTTCAATGTGGCAAAGAGCTCGTACTAGGAGTACTTGGTGACAACATTGACAATTGCAAGGAAAACATACAAGGCACCCTCTCCAAAAGACTTGAGTGGGAAACTGCTCAAAGTTGAGGTTGCAGATGCAATGTTAATCCTGGAAGATTATTGGTGAAATAATTGTCGTATGGCAAATTAATTGTTTCCACCAACGCTCACAAGGCTACACCCCTCCTTGTGTATGGGGAGGCTGTCATTATTGAATCTAACTATCCTAATTCTATCTAAATGTTTTAAGGGTGGCCAATAGGTCAGGAATCACATAGGCACACTTCACTGAACTTGTGGCATAGTGCTTGTATGGGGTACAAGGGAGGAAACTGCAGCGATGAGGAATAAAGGAGAGGAATTACGAGAGGGGAGGTTATTGTTGTCAGTAGGCAATTACAAAGTTCACGCCCCAATAACCGGAGTATTTCAACATTCAATTAGAGGAAAGTAACAATGAAGCACCTAGTGAGACTAACAAATCTAGACACACAGTTTTTAGATTCATTCATCAAGGACACCAAGTTCCTTCTTGATCCCCATACTTACAAAGTTGCAAGAAAGAGAGAGTAGATGAAAACATGAGCAAAAGAATGGAGGAATGTAGATTTTATTCCTTGTGTTGGTGATAAAAAGTTCAACAGCCAAACAACAATTCACAATTGCTACAAAGTAAAAATCTTTAAAATCTAGGATCCTTTGAATAAGAAAACCATCCCAATTTATAGCATTATGAATTGACCTTTCACCTACCTCCCACATGACTCTTCATGTTCCTATTCCACTTGTGACCTTTCAATTTCCCATAGAAGAGACAAATTAAGCAATCTCTCTTATAATTTTGAGAAAATACTTTTACAATTTACAAATATTGTCACTTAAGTAGACATGATGAAATACCAAGATTGTGTTCAATGAAGAATTAGAAGAAAGGGAAAGAAGAAGATAAGGGAAATGGATTGACTAATCCGTTGAAGACGCTCCTTGTTGAACCAAGGCATGATGGGCACAATCTCCTCCTTCCACATACACAGGCAACTCGAGATGTTGGATGAGTTTAGAAGCACTGTTAATAGACCTCCTGATGTGAGCCCGAGATGAATGACAACATTGCTCATGATGATCTTCTCTTGGCTTCATAGTGAGAGTAAGGATCACTCTCTCAGTCCTCACAGTGCTCAGGTTGTTTGATGTTATTCTTGGTGCTTGATTGATTTGACCAGTGTTATTGTAGGATTTATTTTCCTCGCTTTATTTGTATTATCCTACTACGGATATTCCACCTCACTTGGAGTTTCCCTACACTTATGGGATATGCTTGCTTAAGTGTACACTTGACTACGCTATTCTAGGTGTTGGTTACCATTTGACTACACTATTCTAGGTGTTGGTTACCACTTGACTACATCATTCTAGGTATTGGTTACCACTATTCTAGGTGGAGATTGCCATGATTCTAGGAGGTTACACATTCACCTCTTATATGTACATCTCTTGCATTATTCTATTTGATTGTATTGAGTTGGAGCTATTTCTGTGTTATTGCAATTATCTCTCTTGAATTTCCATAATTTGTAGTCTTGTATGCTTGCTTTGTTTTGTCTTGGAACAATTCACGTCTCGCATCGTTCACCTATGCATTCTCTGAACCAGTAGATCCATGGCGCTTCTCCAATAACAAGCTCATTAAGCCCACTTAGCTCACTGAGCTCATTGGGCTCACTCCAACCGGATTCTCTAGCTCACCAAAGCTCATTTGGATTCACCAACCCAACTCACTGCAACTCAACAAGCTCAACTCTCCCAACCAACTCACTTCAAACCACCCAACTCACCGGCTCACCCAACTTAACGAGCTTTGCTTAGTCAACTCAATCATCTCACTTCAGCCAACTCATCTTGATGAGATGATGATGACTTTGGGACCTTGAAAAGATATGAATTTCCTTGCTTGAGCTATGAAATCATCTTACAACCTCATGAAGACATCAAAAAGCGGAAATACGAGTGAAATTGAAACTACTTGCAACTTTCCACATCCAAAAACAGAGATTTTCTATTTTTAGTCGGTAGGATCGGGACCTGCTATATTTGGCAATTTTTCCCTGATGTTTCTTCCCTGTCTGGAAGACCATGAATGTCCAGAACTCACAATATTCAACCACTCTCTACTTTTAGTCATGCCTCGCCATGGACACATGTTATTTTTAGCAAGTACACCGCAGGTGTCGGATTGCAATGAAAGAAGTCTTGAAATTTTGGGTTTTATTCCAAGATTTCTTGTTCATTTTTTTGGATGATTTTTTCGTCCGAACAAGTGGGAAAATAAATTTTTTTATCATAGAGGGCAGAATATTGAGAAAAACTCAATCCTCCATATCTTGAAAAACAAGCAACTCCATCGCACAAAAACTAGTTTAAATGAAACTAGATTTTTCGAAGACCCTTCCCTCCAATTTTCAGATGATTTCACCTGTCAGATCTTCGGGAAATTGAATATTTCTTCGAGGCCAGAATGCTGATGAAAAAATCAATCCTCAATATCCCTAAAAAATAGAGACTTCATGGCACGAAAACTAATTTAGGTGAAACTTGATTTTTCAAGGATCGTTTCCTCCAATTTTCAAGTGATTCCGCCCACTGGAACCTTGGCAAGTGAAGATGATCCTTGTTGCCCTTTCAATGATGTGTCATGGCAATCATTAATGGAATCACCAAGCTTCATGTATCACGGAGATTCCGTAGAGAAAAAAATTCAACTCAAACCCTTGGTATGATCAATCTCCTTGCTTATCGGCAATGAGAAAGGCTTCATTCTTGCAATCATGGATGCTCTGGGAGAATTTTGACAGAGTGCCTAATGAATTTCAAGGTTCTTGGATGTTTTTGCACAGTACTAATGAAGTTCTCATGAAAATATGAGGTGGGTAGGAGTTATTTTGTGTTTTTAGAACTTTCGACAACACTTTTGGTTCGCGGGAGAGGAAGAAGAGAGAAGAAGCAAGGTAAAATACTTAGACAATTTTTGAGTTTTCAATCTTCATACCATGGGGTGCATTTTCTTGTCCCCTTGGGACAGAGACGGGAGGGACACAAAAATGTGCCCTAACCTGGGCCTGCTGCCATGGTCACAGTATGATTGGGCGAGAGGGGAATGAGGCAAAACACTCCATTAAACACCCGACGTTGAGATGGGATCATATTGAAGACCAGATTGTAGGCAAGAAGGGCACATTTTCTTGTCCCCTATGTCCCCAAGGGACAACGACAAGAGGGACAGAAAAATGCGCCCTCACCTGGTTGTGACAAGTGGCACAGCGTGATTTGATGAGGGGCAAGTGAGCAAAGAGCTAGAAAAAAAGCATTTTGGCACTCCAAGGGCTAGTTTGAGGTCATATGAAGATCTAGGAGGTGAAAATGGGGTGGGGCACACTTTCTTGTCCCCTCTGTCCCCAAGGGATAAGGACAGGAGGGACAGCAAAATGCGTCATGCACTTGTTCCTTAAAAATTTGACTAACTGCGAAACCTTTACCTCCAATACAAGCAACATGAAAGTTTGATTGTCAGAGTTCCAGGAGGCCTTTTTTAGTGATTCCTTATATGAAATTGACTCCAAACAACCTTCCAAGATCAATAGGATGGGTCCTAAGATACAATTCTTCCTGTAACCCCTCAAAAATATCCTTTTTTCTCGGGACAACTAGGTGTATTTGTTGAAAAAAAGTTGTGGTGAGAAGTGTTTGAGTCTTGTGCAAAATGTGAAAGTTCCTTCATGTAGAGCATCCTTCAATATTTCCAATGAGTACTCATTTTCCTCTTAACTCATTACAGATCTCCCGGAATCATCTGTCGAAGCTCAGGTACTATTTTGACCCACAAGCTCCTTGACCTTCCAAAACCCACTTCATTGTTCTTGTTTCTAAAACTTCAAAACTTCCCTAAACTTTCCTAAATCACTCGTAACATGCTCTAGAATCTTCAATACCTTCTCCGGATGAGTTTGAGTCTTTCGTTCCATCCCGAAAAATGCATACCAGCCCGAAAATGGCTAGAATTAGCCATTCTAGGCATGTTGAGAAACTAGCCGTTGGAAACATTTCACCAAACCAAATTGTCCGCCTTGTCACATCCTTCCAAACACTTTTACTTGTTTGTTCATCATCTTGGAAGTACCTACAAGATCAAAATAGACATGACACAACTAACAAACTGACCAACAAGGGGTTTCAAGAGGAGTTGAGAACAAAATTTTCAATTTGGGTCTAGTTGTCATGCTTGAAAATTTCAATTTTTCGTATTCCACATTTGCATGACAACAAAGATCAAAAGAATCAATGGTAGAAATACAAATGCACCATCATTTCTCTATAATAATAGGTCAAAGACCCTTAGCCCAATTTTGTTTCTAGACGGCTAAGGGGGGAAGTAAGGGAAACTTAGTCATAATGAATTAATCATAAAGTGCATCATAAAATATTATTATAAGTGCTTTTATTAATGATAAAGTTAAAAAAGAAACGAAAAAAGTGACAAAATAAAATTAGAAAAAGAAAAGTCACTTTATTTTATTTTCCCCTAAAGAAAATGTGACCCATGTAGGAAAGGGGAAAAGGCCAAAGAAAAAAATTAAATGAGCGAAAAGAAATATGATTAGTGGTCTTGGGAGGAAAAAAGGCCAAGTTATGTTATAAAATTAAGTCGACTTTCAAGAGAAGGCATCTCTCTTTTTGCAATGATAAATTCAGAATTTTGGTGTAAGCTTGTATGCTTTCCATAAAAACTCCAAAAGACGAAAAACCTTTGAAGTTGGCTTTAGAGGACGAAACCACTCTTTAAGCCTAGAAAGATGAACGAAAAACTCTTCTTTCTTTTGCAAGAAAGCCCTACTCAAGGGTTTCTATTGAGCTTCAACGTTCTACTTTAGAATTGCAGCAATATTTAAGAAGAAAAATGCCAATCTACTTTGTTTCCAGCAAGGGTTTGAAGGAGAATAATTGTTGCTAAGGTCTACCTTCATTTTCTAGCATTCCTATAGTGGAGCGACCCACATTGTATGCAGTTCTTAGTGATCTACGAAAAGCTTAAATCAGATTTGAGTTGTTCAATAATCTGACTTTTAAGAGCCAAATTCAGTTGGTTGGTGTAACTTTTGGGCTAAGGAAAATATGTTTTCAAGTCTGTTTGAGAGTTGTTCATCTGTAGATTTTAATAAATAAATTTCAGCCTTCATTTGCTCCAAATCTGGTATTTTTCTCATTGTTCTTGCATATTAAAAATAGTTGATCTGTTTGGTTGAAGAATTAAGTGGTTTTCAATCTATTTTTGTGGATCAATCATTCCTAGATCAAGTCGTATTTTTCTATATAAAATTCAAATTTGGATCATTTGTTTCAAGCATCTCTTCTATAAATTGCTATTTTGGATTGGATTTGCCGCTATTCCGTTTGGGGTAAGATATTGTCCAATTTGGGACATTACAATGGTATCAGAGTTGTGATCCTCAAAGCCAATAAAGGAGAAAATCAAATCTAAATGCAACCAAGAAAAATTCCTATAGACTATCAAAGAAGGAATACTCCAAAGAAGGTGACATTGGAAGTGCATGATCAAACGGATCCGCCTAATGATGAGCTAAGTTGCATGCATGAAGTGATCACAAGGAGTTGGAGAGAATTACAACAGCCTATGAGAGAAATTCAAAGAGATATGCATCATGTATTAAGGGAATCTCAAAGGGAAAGGCATCAAGCATTGATCATTTCCACAACGATTTGGCAAAGATTCTACAAGGGAACAATAAATCTACAAATCAAGAAGCAACCAACAGTGGTGAAGGGAGCTCTACTAGACCAATTAGGACATCCGCCAAGCCTTCATATCAGATTTTCAGAGCCAAGTTTCTCCGAAGAGAGGAACAACCAGTTTAGGAGGAAGCCCCGAGTGATGTTGACAACATAGAGGCATGGGGTGAAGAGTATGCAACCCTTACTTACAGAGGGAGGGAGATGTTATCCTTCAGAGACTACTACCAAGTGAAGAATAGCAAAGGACTAGGAAGGAATCGAAGAGTCCAACAAGAGCAACCAAGAAGAGACATACAACAAAGATTGGGTAAGGTGACTCTTCCTTATTATGATGGCTTAGATAAGTGTTCCGGTAGAGCTTGGCTACAGAAATTAGATACATATCTTTCATTGAATCCAATGTATGAAAAAGAAGCCCTCAAATTTGCAAATTTGCGTTTGGAGGGAATTGCACATGAATGGTGCTACCATGGAATTGTCACACAAGAAAATGGTCCTATCACCACCCTTGAAGAATTTCGTCAATGATTGACAGAGAGATTTGACAGGATTAATCCGTAAATTCATTTCAAAGAGTTAGCCCAACTCAAGCAAGAAGGATCTTTGGACAAGTATATTTTAGAATTCTAGAGACTTGCAGAAATGGTACCAGATATTAGTGAAAGAAGACTTGTGTTGTTGTTTATTGAAAGTCTAGGTGAGCCACTAAAAAACCTAGTCAATGCCTTTAGTTCTCCATCTATACAAAGAGCTATTAAGAATTCATTGGATTTGGGAAGTTCAATCCCTAAAGGAAAAAATCTGCAGTTTGGACAACGGCAAACAACACCTTTGGGGCAGAAAAATAACTCATTTGAACAGTCAATAATAGCTCAACATGATAAGCCAGGGGCAGCAACTAGTGGGCAGCAAGGTATGGCAAAGGAATGGATAAAAAACAGCCAAGAAATAGAGCAAGGAATGAATTAACAAGGAAAAAATTATGCTTCAATTATACGGACCCATGGACACCGAACCATCGTTGCCAAGGACAAAGATCAATCCACTACATTGAGGTAGTTTCAGATGATGAAGATAATGTTGATCCAAAGAAAGTTGAATAACAAGCTAAGGAAGATGAAGTGGTTATCACAAGTGCCACACTTGCTACACTATTTGTACCACCAAGTTTCTCTGCATTCCGAGTTACATGAGATCTTCATGGGCAAAAAATCGCAGTGCTGATAGATAGTGGAGCTACACATAACTTAATTGACGAAGGCTTGGTCAAAGGGATGAGATTGCAAATGGAAGACTTCTAAGGGTTCAACGTGATAGTGGCAGATGGACAGTCAATCTCATGCTGAAAGAAGATTCAACAACTTGAGTTCACCATAGGAGGTCATAAGGTAAGAAATGATTTTTATGTTATTTGCATTGGTGAAATGGATATAGTACTTGGAGTACAATGGCTGCAATCTTTGGGTGAATTCATCCAAAATTATCAGACTATGAAGTTGAAGTTCAAACTGCAAGACAAAGAAGTTGTTTTGCAAGGGATAAGGAATGGTACTCCTCAAGTTGTGACAACCAAGAGCATGGAAGGTTTCTTCAAAAGAGAGCGGATTGTAGGAGATGCGGATTATGTGGTGAGTTGTACATCTTTTTTATTCCAGCAATGTTATCATTGATGATATTCAGCCTACTATGGACATGAATGCTAGGGAATTGGTACAACAAAGTCAACTTACCATGAATAAAAAGCTTGATGAAGATATTGGTGATACTCCAACGTATGAAGGGAATGATATTGGGTCATATTTATTGTTGCATAGTAAACCATTTCAAATTTTCTTTTCTTATGATAAGTATGGTAATATAGATTGTAATATGGAGGATGTGGATCCCTTGTTCCTAATTCATGATTATGAGCATCATGAGAACTAGATACTTTGGCAAAAGCTTTCACACTTGACATGTACAGGATATTGAATCTTGGAGGACTATAACATGTTTTGTCGCTTGTACATGACACTAAGGCAGATGAGCTTCCAATTGCTTGAGGGTAAGCAATTTGGGGAAGGACTGAAATGTCCCTTTCTCTAAAATAACAGGTTGAGGACCCTTAACCCAATTTTGTTTCCCGATGGCTAAGGGGGGAATAAAAGGGAAAATTAGTCATAATGAATTAATCATAAAGTGCATCATAAAATATTATTATACACACTTTTATTAATTTATTAATTACAAAGTTAAACAAGAAAATAAAAAGCGACAAAATAAAATTAGAAAAAGGAAATTCACTTTATTTTATTTTCCCCTAAGGAAAATCTGACCCATGTAGGAAAGGGGAAAAGGCAAAACAAAAAACTTAAATGCGGGAAAAAAAATATGATTGGTCTTGGGTGGCACAAAAACCAAGTTGTGTTATTAAAGTAACACGATTTGCAAGGTGTTAGCATATGGATTTGCACGCATGCAAATGACATGCAACAGTGTGGGAACGAAGTCCCTCCTCAATGAAGGTGAGGCTGCCTTTATTGAAAACCAAAACTGTATTTACATCTGTACATTCAAAATTGTATGTGGGGGGTGTTTTGGAACATCAATGGAAGAAAAGTGAATGAAGGAGATAAAATGAAATGAAGGAAAGGAGTGGAATGGAATGAATTGAAAGAACATGCAAGAGTTAGGTAAAAACAGAGCCTAATATTACATGAAGAGGGAAGATGAATAACCAACACAAATAAAATAGAGTTTGAGTTAGTTAAACAAGAACATGTAAAAGGGAACACACATGAGCAAGTAGATAATCAGAGCTTGATCACTGTGAACTTAGAACAACTGATTAATAATGTTGACAATAAGATCAAAGATAATATTTGCATGCAAGATTCAAACACCTAACATCTAATGAACATAAGAACACCAAATGCTACAAGAGACAATGAATGAGACACAAAGTTCGTATTTCATTAACTCCAAAATGTTTTTCACAAAAGAACACAAAGTTTCTTCTTGAAACAAAGCTTGCACAAAAGTATTTTCTTCTCCTCTCTCAAAGTCACCTTTACAAATGAGCCCCTCACTTCCTTTTATAACCCAAAAGTTGGTTACAAAGTAGTTAGGGTTTTAAATGCACATTAAATAGGGCACTTAAGTGACTTTGACTTTTTCAACCAACTTTATTAAAGACAACCCAAAAATAGAAATTATTTAAAATATCCAATGTTTCCCATATAACAACACCTTTTAAAATATACAATCATAAATAGTGCCTTATCCATTGAAACGGGGGTCCGCCTATCTCAAACGTATGAGAAATGGACTCTCCCACTTCGCTAGATATCAAGAAAATCAACTTCTTGCACCGCCGGTGAAATTAGGATCTGCTGCTTTTGCCAGTTGAAAGGATCTAAACCTTCCCAAAGTTTCAAACATCTTTTCTTCTTCTGGAGGTTCACTTGGCCGAAGAATAGCCTCACAAAATACCTGCAATTCAAGAATTCTACTTGACATATCATTTAAATTAACAATTTTAGACTGAGCATTCTCAAACAAGTTCTTCAATTTGATACACCGCTCCATGGAAACTGACGAGAAATTGTTGGCGGGAGTGTACATATCCTTGAACAATCATGAAAATTGTTCTTCCACCTACTCCGATGAATACCTTTGATTATGCTCATTTATTAGGTTACAAGGAATCTCAGCCATGAATTCCTGGATCAAGGAGAGTGAAGTGAAAACTTCATTGCACATGTTGTCATAATGGATCATAGAATCCTCGAGAAGCATCTTTCTTGATTTGAGATGCAGACACCAAAGAAAATGTGTCCCTCGATGTTCAAATTCGAGAATCCCTTCAATAGCCAAAACTGAAGATTCCATACTTGTAATCTCCTGTAGACTGGGCAATATCTCATCCAAATTTGTTATAGCAGAAACAAAAATTTCTTTGAAAGAAAGAATTGGATCCAGATATGCACTGATATCTTCATGAAGCTTGACTGCAGTCTTGATCGCTCCCTGGCCTAAAATGAGAATCTCTGAGAGCCAAGTTTTAGTGACATGGCCTAAAGTGTTTATTTCCTTTGACAGATTGAGAGTCTCTTCATCTGGGGCAGCCACCGCATCAGGTACTGGGAAGTTGGATGATATGGGATTAATCAAATGTTGAACATACTCCACCAATTGATTCTTTTCGACCTTGAGCCGGGAATTTTGAGACTTGTATTTCCCGAGTCTTTTTAGCACGATATCAATTGAATCTCTAGCCATCGCCATGTCACCTTCTAATGTAGATCTTCCAAGTCTCAGTCTGGAAACCTCATAGTCAGCAGGCGTCATAGCATCGCGCTCCTTATCCACTTGTGGGATGGCAAGGTCTGCAAATTTGTTTCCGTCATCATCCACTATTATCCGAGAAAGCACCTTAGGCTTCTTAGGAATGGCGTTATTCGAAAGTTTGAAAAGGGCATCAAAATCAATGTCGATTGGCTTGACAACTCTCTTCCTTTTCTTCACTTCGGAATCAACCCAAGAAGGAGTATCATTCACTATTTCAGCATATAGAATCCTGGAGCTCGAATCAATATTCTCATTATTCCTGACATCATGAGATCCTTCTTGAATCCTGCATACGACCTCAATTTGAGGAGACACAACTTCAAGTGTTGAAGATCCACTTCTTGAAGGCCCTATTAGGGAGCCCCCTAATTTTGGGAAATGGCCTCTTCATGAACCACATGCTCTGAAGTGTTTGATATTTGAATTACCTGTACTTGAGTGGGTGTTTGCTCTGGGTATTATATTGAGAAGCGGTGGCTGAGGGATGATTCTTTTAGCCCACCAGCTTCTGAGTGCTATTAACGATTCTGTGAGTATTCCGAAGAATCTCTACTTGAGGGTAGAAAATCCAGACACATGGCTGAGGCTCCTTTCCTCTCTTCGACACACACTCCTTTCCTTCTTTGGGGTTTGGATCTTTGGATCTCTCTCCTCGTGACACGTTGCTTGGCGAAGTGGATTTTGGCAACCATTCCTTTCTTGCCTGTTGTGTATGATTGGATGTTAACGAAGTTGATCAAGAAGAAACCTTGGTCGAATGGAGACCCCTTCATATAGGCAATTTTTGTGATCCCGAAACGTGATCTGGAATTGATTGAAATTTGGCAAGGTCCTTGTCATACAAAGATATGCTTCTTTCGATAATTGGTTGGTTCCTGCCATTGAGAGAAAATTCATCTCTCTTGGTCCAGTCGATTCGAGGCAATGGTGTGAAGGCAATGGCTATCATACGAGGGATTGACGACATCTTCATGTGTTTACGAATGAATCAGGAGGACTCCAAATGTGGAAAGGCCTTGATCTGCAGCAAGTGGCTTAGAGTTGAGAGTACTGCCATCCTTACCTCATGTTCATCTAAGCAAGCAGCCTGTAAATCCTCCATGGTAGAGACGTATATTGCGAAGCTTCGCACCCATTAAAACGGTAAGTGGTGCATGAAGTGTTGATTGAATGCCCACACTGGTATCTCTTCAGACATCTCGAAGAGATGGTTATGAGTTGAGAAAACTCCTTGGTGCGCATTAGTTGTGCACTGAATACACTTGGTCATTGGTATTGACCCAGAGTGTGGATCGGTTGATGCAACGCCTGGACAGTGCTTGACTACTAAGGAGGTAGTGTACTTGAAACCTTATTGTCTTGCCATTGCAACCAATGTAAGACCCATGTTGTCACACGTACTTGGGAAGTCTCCGTCTAGAGGGTCCTAGTAAATCCATGCACTTTGCGTATGTTTGCCTAGGCCTTGAAAATCTGTCATTACCCATTTGTTTCAGCAGCTTGGAGCCAATGACACTCATGGCTGTGCTTCTGGAAAACCTGACGAACAAAGTATTTTGATTGAAGTTCCGGATTGCGAGGAAGGTGACAAGGGCTTGACTCAGATTCTCATCTGTCATTGCACTATCCCAGAAGCTTGATCAGGCATGAGGTGTAATAGTGAAAATGGTTGGTTGTTTGATGACCCCAGGATCCACACTTGGGGCGTGCTTCAAGTCCCGAAAATAGCTTTCTTTGCGTGAAAGTTCTTATTGTCAGACACTGCATGACTTGAAGATGTCTATCCTCATTTTGACTTCCATCAATAAGCTTGTGAATGCCTGTTGTTCCACGGATAGGTGGACCAGTCCACTTGCAACTCCTTCTTGGTTTTGGATGATACAGATAGACTGTTGCATCTCTATGTGTGGCAGACACTTGATCTCATCCAAGGATTCTGAAAGCAAATGCTTTCATCTTAGGAGAGTTGGTCACACTCATGCAATTGCGTTGCCCATGAACTACAACATCGGTACAGTTCTTTGGGGCATGTGCCTGATCAATTTGAAGTCTCTTAACTAAGTGCAAAGAACTAGTTGTTGATAAGGCATTTTGCTCCTAGACTTAGTAGCTCTTCCTACCAGATTGTCCACACCGAGCCCATGAGGTTGTGCGGGAGTGACAAAGCTACACGCTTATTTAAACTAAAGTCAGATCTGTTCAAACAGAGTCCTGCAGACTGTAAAACATGCAATGTGAATCTATGAGGAATGGATCGTGAGTTACCATTACACATTCAGACACTTGATCTCCAGGGTCGTAAGGATTTTGAAAGCAATGCTTTCAATTCTGGGGGTTGTTCCGACTCATGCATATTGCTGCTTGGGGTAGGCCACTATGATAAAGCCTATATGAAGAAGTTGGGCTTTTATCTGATACTGAGCCTCTTTCACTAAGTTCGCAAAGAACTAATGCACAGGGCATGTGTCCCAGACTTGTAGTTTTCATGTTGCCAATTGTCCGCACCAAGCTTAATGAGAGTTATGCGGAGGAACAATTACTTACAATTCTTATTTCAACTGATTTAACAGATCTGTTCCACTAACTTCAAACGAGAGTCCCTACAGACTGTAAAACTTTCGGCCATTATGGAATCTAATAGAAACGTGAGGCGGAACAACCATTACACATTCAACACATGGGATTGGCAGAATCAGTCTCCAACACCCCTTCTATTCAAGACAAAGGGATATTCCCGGTATATTAGTAGTATTATTATGCATTACAATGTGCAAAAAGACTAGAATAGCAGGCTCCTATGATCAAGAGAATACATACTTGCTGATTTGTCTAGGCTGCAAATGAATCGAGACTAATGCTCGAAGGCAAACTCGTGAAAATAACAAGTAAAGGGGATGACACATCCTAACTAATTTGTCGTAGACTGGAAGATGATCCATTCAAATGTTAGATACACAAAGCATGGCTCCCATTTGATGGGAAAAATACTAGACTAATAAAGTTTTGCGTGAAGCAATCAAGTAATCAAAAATACATTGTGAGTGCGTTGCCAATGTTCTAGATCTGATTCCTTTGAATATCAGATGTGTTACAATATATAGCATTATAAGAAAGTGGTTGCAACAGACAATGGTTACAAGTCCTTTTATCTTCCAAAACGAGTGAATGAACTTCTTCCAGGTGTGGAAGTTGATCTTCCTGTCAGACAGATACTTAGAAGTTCTTTGACGTGCTGCAGAGCTGGAAAGTACCACCTAGCAAGCCAAGCGGAAGTAAGGATTTGCCCACATGGTGGTTGTGTGAAGCTGTTATGTGCATTGCAGTTCTTTGCAGGAGTCTACCACAAAGGTGACATGCGAATGTGACTGGAAATCTTTGTGTAGTAGTGAGATGCCGCAGTGGTTCTATGAGGCTCAAGAGGATCTTGCAAAACGCAAGTGTTGTACGGTGATACGCAGAGGTTTTCAAAGACTTGTGCATGTGTGCACACTGCAAGGTGCACGGCACAAAGGGGAAGGGTGCGTGATTGGCTTATGCAGGTTTAACTGCAAAAGTGGTGGTGGGTTTCTTTCCTTTAATTTTCTTGTTGAAAAACCTTCTCCAACAGGCCAGATGTGTGGTCTTGCTTCACGGTACTGTGAGATTCCTCCTTGACACGTGGCACAAGCTTTGCCAAAGCGCACGAGCACTTTTCTTAACTGCATATCAGACGTGGACAATCTGCCCCTTGGTGCTTCGCCTAAAAACTCCAATTGAGCCAATCAAGCAGAGTGATGCCTATTAAGTTCTTTATTGAAAGAAAATAATGTTGTGCTACCGATTTGGGGTGAAACCTCCAGTCAAGTGCGTGGAAACAAGAAATTTGTCCTCTTCACTAAAACAAAACAAATACAAATTTTCTTCAGTAGTTGAATTCCCTTGTTTTCAGAATTCTTGCTGGCACGATCTACTTCCTTTCCATGGGTACCAAAGACTCCTCCCTAATGTTAAATATTTCTTCTCCTCTGAGCTCCGTATGGAAAACCTAAAGTTTGGCTTTCTCTTATTTAAAACTTGTTTTCCAGATGTCCTAATACGCAGAGAAGATGTGCAAGGATTTGCATTGCTTTCTTCTGGCTGCAGTATTTTGATCAAAAAACCTCCTTTAGCACATGGCACTACTTCGGATTTTCTTCCTGACAGCAATGGCGTCTATGTTTCTCTTGCATGATGCTGATCAAAATATTATTCCCAATAATTTGCATAAATAAGAAGCAATTGAAAGCTTCGCACGACTTTTCCAATGGGTTTGATGGAGGAAGTTACGAGAATTAATCTAACTTCCTCTCTTCCCGGGTAGTAGCTTAAGTGTCAAGGGAAATGGGGAAAGCAAGGAATGTGCCAGGACTGCGAATGGCAAAAGGGGTCGAGGGCAGAAATAAGGAGCAATTTCCGCAAGCTGGGAGAAGGGGAGCCGAAGGGCGTTTTATGCCCGTTTGCCATGATTTGGCAATTTGAGAGGGATACGGAATGTGGGGAGGAGATTGACAGGTCATTGGCAGGACAGGTGGAAACCTACGGCGGTGTCGGTGAAGCCTAACCCTAGCTTCCCGGTAGTTAGAAACGAAAGCTGCGACTTCGACTGGCAGTAAGCAAGCAAGGCAGAATGACACTTTACAGGTCTGTGGGGGGGCGGTGCTGCTGACAATGGTGGCTCGGCTAAATACCCCATCTAAGTGACCTCTTTCAAGGATGCGTTGGGTAACAAAGGACGCAAAACTCAGGGCAAACAAACAGTTGGTATACAGGCTTACCAGGTCGATTTGGCAGAGGCCATACCAAACTTAACCATTGTGAGCCCAGAAGTAGAGGAATATTACAAAAATTTATCACAGGATGCAGTGATTGGTAGGTTTAATGGACTGTGGCCTTCCTCCTCTGCTCTGTATCAGTGGGTTTTCGAAAATTGGACAAATAAATGTGAAATCTCTCTCTATTCCAAAGGTTTTTGTGTTGTCCATTTTAGGGAATCTGTAGATTATCAGCGTTGCTTGACAGAGGGTCCTTGGTTCTGGGGACATGCGGGTTTATTTTTAACTCCATGGTTTCCAAACTTCGATCCGAATACCTATTCGATGGCCAAAACTTCGGTGTGGGGTCAGGCTACCTAACCTTCCCTTGCATATGTGGTATGCCCTAGAAGACATTGGAAACGTTCTGGGCAAGTTTATAAAAGAGGATTTAGATAGAACCAATGTTTTAAAAATCGGAACCGGACTCGGAAACCGGCCGAGGTCCGGACCGGACCGGAACCGGAACCGGACCGGTTCAAACTTAATGAACCGGTTTACTAAAAAATACATAAAAATTTTATATTTTTAATGAAAATAATATATTTGAAATGTTAAAAACGATAATTCCAACAAGTACACACAGAATATGCAAAGTTTTCTCTTATATATATGCAAGAAAGGTGTTTATAGCAAAATGGCACGAACTCCAAGTCCAATACACAATACATATATCATAGATGAGATTCCGAAACAAAATACATAGACATTGAGGCTCAATGATCAATCTCCATAGTTCAAGACTCCAAAAAAACAACATGATATGATCATTGATACATTACAAATACTACAAGTTACAAAACTCTAGAATAAACTAGATGACTCATGACATCAATGATCAATCATCATGATCAAACTCTGCACTGCTGCTGGAAATGGGATCCTCAAGGTCATCCTCATCAATATGATCACCGGCCTCTGGCTCTGACTCGGACTCATCCAAATCCTCAGGTACATCTGCAACAACTGGAGCTGCACGGGGTTGGGGAGTAGCACGAGTGCGACTAGGTCCTGCTGTGTCTCGTGACGATGGCGGCGGGGCTGCTAATGGCTCATCAGATTCTTGATCCAAACCCATCCACCCCAAGTCATCGGGATCAAACTCTGCTGGCTGACTCTCCTCTACCCATTCTGAAGTTGGATCTATATCATCCAAGACAATGGGATCAGTATCAAGTCTTCGGTTCAACAACTGGTTACGCCTTAACCGAAGGTTGTACTGCACGAAGACAAGATCATTCAACCGTTGTTGTTCCAAACGGTTTTCTCTTCTTCGTGTGAATCCGCTCAAAGACAGACCAGTTGCGCTCGCACCCCGAAGCACTGCAAGTTTGGCTCAGGATCCTAATTGCAAACTTTTGCAATTGAGGACACTGACTACCAAATGAATCCCACCAATGTGCTGCGATAAAAAATGTAAATGTTTAATTAGTAAACAATGACAACAGAAAGTTAAAAACACAGTTAAAAATTAAAAGTAAAACATAAACTTATAACTTTAAAGGTTAAAGCGTAATTCAACAAATTAGAAAAATATTGTCTTATGCTAAAAATTCATGATTATTCATTAAAAATTTTAATCAAATAAACTTCAAAAAACTTAGAATTTTCTTACCTGGTTGGTCCACATCCCTTGCAATCTTTGCAAGGTTTTTTCCAAAGGTACCTGTGGCTCTGCTGAAGAAGTTGATCTGTCGGTGAACCTCAAGTTGTTGCATCTCATCAGGGACCATGCGCTCTAGGCACTCGTACAAACCATCTTTTACTTCTCCTATTTGATCTTCTCCAAGTTGAGCTCTGTAATGATATTTTGGGTTCAAGAAATACCCAGCTGCATGTATAGGTCGATGGAGTTGATTGTTCCATCTATTATCTATGATCTCCCATATAGGCCCCATACTTAGTTACCCTGTCTTTGTATGCTGCCCTTATCTGCTCCTTTGCCTGATCCATAGCCTCAATAAATATAGCCCATGGCTAATTTGTCCCCATCCACCAACCGCAACACCTTAACAAGAGGCTCAGCAACTTTCACAATCTCTGCTGTTTTTTTCCAAAATAAATTATCAAAAAGTTTCTTCTTTGTGTCTTTCCCATCCTGTTTCCGGCTCCACTTTGATGCATTCCATTCATCACTTAAAAACATCCTTTTCAAGTTCTGTTGTTGGGAAATAAGAGATTGCAACGTGAGAAAGTTCGTTGCAAATCTCGTGATGGCTGGCCTAACAAGTTCTCTGCCCTCAGTGTTCTTCCTCATTAGGTTCAATACCCATGAGTGATTATAGATGTATTTGGTGATGCTCTTGCCATGCTCTACAGTGTTCTTGATCCAATCTTTTTTTCCCTATATCCTCAAGCATGAGGTCTATGTAATGTGCAGCACATGGAGTCCAAAATATTGTTTTGTGTTTAGCCTCCAACATCTTACCAGCAAGAACATAATTAGATGCATTATCTGTTATGATTTGTACAACATTTTCTACCCCCCACCTCTAAAACAATCTCATCCAAAAGCTCAAACAATAAATTTGCATCTTTTACCCTATCAGATGCATCTACTGATTTCAAAAACATGGTACCTTTGTGGACAAGAGGCAAGAAAATTTAATATTGTGCGGTTCTTGCCATCACTCCACCCATCTGACATGATAGTGCATCCTGTTTTGGCCCATGAAACTTTGCAACCTTTCAAATATTCATCTATGGATGCAACTTCTTTCTTCAAAAAGTGATCCTCTCAAGTCATGCATACTAGGGCCTTTGAAGCCCTTACCAGCAGCAACAATGGAATCAAACATCGGCTGGTAATAAGGTGAGCGGGCAGCATTGAAAGGGATATCTGCATCATACCACCATCTAGCAATGTACTCAAAAGCTGCTTCTTTGTATTGCTTCTTCCAATGGTTATCCAAGGTAGGCTGATTTTGTGTTGGCATGGAGGCACTAGCAGTGGCAGGTGTGGAAGATGGAAAAAAGCTTTGAATGGTCTTTCTTTTTTGAGGCCGATTTTCTCGACTATGAGTGGATGGGGGAGGCATATACTGAAAGGGGTCTCTAACAGTCACAAAAGGGTCAGAGCAAGATCCTTCAACACTCAAGGCATGTTCCCTCCTTCTCCCTATTTCAGCTTCCATCTCTTTTTGCCTAACCTTCTCTTCTCTATGTTTTTCAAGCATGTTTTTCATTTCCAACCTAATGTCATCAATACCAGGTGCCTCACATGGGGTAACTTGGCCTCTTTGACCAGCCAAGTGTTGTTTCAACCTATGAATCCCCCCCCCCTTGCTGTGTTTCTTACAATATTTACAAAAAACTTGGTCATCAATTACGTCTGCATGGGCCCATGTAGGGTCTTTTGATTTGGGGGGCCATTGCAAATGCAAACAAAGCTGAAAATGCAAATAAAAAATAAATAAATTTCCTATTTCATTTTTAATAAAATTTACAAATAAGGGGCAAGTTTAAAATGTAACATACCTTTCAATGTGCACACAAATGAGGTGAGAAAATGCTCCAAGCTTGTATATAGCACCACAAAGAGCCCACACTCCAAATGTAGATGTAAATGCCACCACAAAGAGCCCACACTTGATACCAAACAACTCCAAATGAACACTATTCAAGGCTGCCCCAATCCTCCAAATCCTTGCAAATAAGAGAGGTGCTCACAAATAGAGGTGAGGTGCTCACAAATCGCTGCCAATATCACCACAAAGAGCCCACAAGCAATGCCAAACAAACTCCAAGCCTCCAACTTCCAAGCTCACTACAAAAAATAAACTCTTCAATCTTATGCTCACAAAATGCTTTTGCTCACAAATGCTCACAAATGCTCAATGAGAGACGTGTGAAGTGAATAGAGGGGGGGTGTCTATATAGCAACAAATTAATGTTTAGGTTCTTTAAAAAATATAAATTTTAATTAAAAAAGTGACTTTTTTAAAAAGCGTCGTATGGTAACGCTGCCCCACGACTCAGCGTTTTTTTGACGAAACCGGACCGGTTTGGCCCCACACCGGTCAATCGATCCGATTTTTCTACCGGTCAATGCCAAAAAATGTCAAATTGCTCGAACTGGCCAGTTTCGGTTCCGGTTCGACTAATTCTGAAAACACTGGATCTACTTTGTTTCCAGCGAGGGTTTGAAGGAGAATAATTGTTGTTGAGGTCTACCTTCAATTTCTAGCATTCCTATAGTGGAGCGACCCACATTGTATTCAGTTCTAAGTGATCTAGGGCATGTTTAAATCAGATTTGAGTAGTTCAATAATCTGATTTTTAAGAGCCAAATTCAATTGGTTGCTGTAATTTTTGGGCTCAGGAAAATCTGTATTCAAGCTTATCTGAGAGTTGTTGATCTTCATATTTTAATAAATAAACTTCAGCCTTCATTTCCTCTGAATCTGGTATTTTTCTCATAGTTCTTGCATATTAAAAATAGTTGATCAGTTTGGTTGAAGAATTAAGTGGTTTTACATCTATTTTGTGGATCAATCATTCCTAGACCAAGTCACATTTTTCTATATAATATTCAGATTTGCATCATTTGTTTCAAGTATTTGTTCTATACATTGCTATTTTGGATTGGATTTTTAGCTACTCCGTTTGGGGTTTGAAATTGTCCAATTGGGGACATTACACACATCTACTTCATCGAATTCAAGCAAATCGATACATAGTTTTTTTGTACCAAGTAATATACATGGGACACAACCTTCATTACAAGGTACGAGATGGAACAAAGATGCACACGAGGAAATAGATAAGTCATGTGTGAATTTTTGGTATAACAACCTTCTCTTCAATGTGGCAAAGAGCCCGTATTAGGAGTACTTGGTGACAACATTTACAATTGCAAGGAAAGAGTACAAGGCACCCTCTCCAAAAAACTTGAGTGGGAAATTGTTCAAAGTTGCAAATAGAATGTTAATCCTAGAAGATCAAAAGAATCAATGGTAGAAATACAGTTGCACCATTCTTTCAGATGGGTACACAAATGGAAGGAACCACACCCTCATCAATGTTTTAATGCATGAGATGGTATTTTTGGGAGACTACTACAGGAGAGGCATCCATCACTCTTTTGGACCCCTTATGCAACCCATGGCCTTGACCTTCTTTTGGAGGACATAAGCTAAATTGATTGGGTGAGACCAGTCATAGAAAATGCAAGAAATATAACCAAGTACATATATAATCCCCCTTGTGTTCTCAACTTGATGAGAGAACACGCCAAAGGGAAGGAACTTATGTGAATCGGTGTCATGAGGTTTACAACTGACTTCCTGACGTTGTGAAGCATTTATAGTTTATTATCATCGTTGAAGAAAATGTTTGTAAGTCAAGCATGGCTAGACTCACAATATTCAAAAAACGTTGATGGAGAGAGGACTGCAAAGATACTTTTTAATGATGTCTTTACAAAGAGAGTTGTAGAGATCATCAAGGTAACTTAAAACTTCAATTCAAAATTCAAGTTGATTCGTTTATTTTAATTTCTTAAATTATTGTTGTTTACTTTATTTGTAAGTTTGTAACTTTACAGTTTAATGTGTGTAGGTGTCAAAGCCATTGGAGAGGGTTATGCACGTGGTTGATGGAGAGAAAAACGCAATGAGATACATTTATGAGGCTCTGGATAGAGCCAAAGAGGCCATCCAAAATTCTATATGGGGGATATAACCAGATTTGGTCCCTTTCGGGAAGTAATTGATCAGAGGTGAAATAATTAACTCCACCAACCTATTCATGCAACATGGTACTACCTCAACCCCAAGTTTTTCTTCTCAATTGGCTTCACAGATGTTAATGTGGAGGTTATGGAGGGCCTCTCGACATGCATAGAGAGGATGATACCAAAGATTGAGGCAAGGAACCTCATTATTTTAGAGCTACAGAATTACAAGCATGTTAGGGGGAGACTCTTCTTCGGCGTTGGCTATCTGAGAACCACACAACCACGAGGTAACAAAAATTAGGATATTTACTTACATGTTACAAGTTACAAATTTAAAATTAAAAAATACTTACAAACTTTTTGTTATCTTGTTTGTAGGTTCTTGATGGGAGGATTAGGAAGAAAATACCCCACATCTTCCAAAGCTAGCTCTCAAAACTTTCTCTCAACCTTGTAGCGCTTTTGGATGAGAGAGCAACTAGAGTTTGTTAAAGACCATTCACAAAAAGAAGCACAAGTTAACTCAAAAACGCCTCAATGACTTGGTTTTTGTTCAATACAATCTTCGGCTTCGCATAAGAAAGGTGGAAGCCACATCTCAAGAGCCTATTGATTTGGATGAGGTTAATCTACACAACGAACGGACTGGGAAAGAGGAAATCCTTGCATTCACAAAGGACGTGATTGTTGCTTTTGAGAGGGAATCTATGGAGGGAGAAGCAGAAGCAGGAGATATTGGACTGAATGACATCTTTGGAGGTGATGTCAAACGTACAGTAGAGGAGCCACCGCCATCTACTACCAAAGTTGAGCCGCAGTTTCAACCTTTTAGGAGTGAGGAGTCGCAACTGAGTGTGGGGACTAGTAAAGGTAATAGACCCTCTCCCCAATATTACTCTAGAATGGGCAAGAGGACAACATAACTTATTGTGAATTGCAACTTGTTTAGATATGCAATTTATGATGATAGTTTTCAAAGACAATCATCATAAATTCATAACACTTATCAATTGGTTGTTTTATTCGCATGATGATGCGATTTCGTACTGTATTTGTATTCAAATCTAATTGAAAACACTTCCCCAACAATTTACAGACTCATTTAATACATTTTTCAGCTATATTTTCCATAAAATCTGTTTGTTAAAGAAATTTGTGTATTTGTTAAGTTGCCGAATATTGCCAAGTATTTTCCAAGGCTTGCCGAATTCTTGCCAAGTCAATTTTTTTGGGCCTGCTGAATATTTTCCGAATACGAATATGCAAACTATGGTAGAGCTTGTTTTTGGGGTTTTATTACAGGCATTAGCAATTTGGCAATGAACGCGAGTTTGTCGGGATGGAAATGGATCACTTAATTTATAATGAAATTGTTTAATTTCAATTAGAAAGTAAAAAATGTTCTCTTATTGGTCTAATTACATTTAATTGTATGTTGATTATTATGGCAAAATGTATTGCGATGTAAAGCCTATTTTACAGTAAAACACAAACATTAATGCAATGGAAGGCATCATTAAGAGACACAAAGAAAAATCTTTCTAAAATCTACATAATATCACATTTCAATCCAGAGTTAATCTTTTGCAGAAGCAAAAACAAATGTCAGCCACAAAAATATTTTGGTTATATTTGAAGTTCATTTTGCAATATTGAGTTTAATTTAACGCTGCAGAAAATAAATGTTCCAAAATTTCCAAAACTCACAAACTAGAAATCAGTTTTGGCATTTCCATGTTTTTCCAACTATCAAAAATTTTCAACCTCTGGTCAGTCGTGGATGCAGGAACTGCATATATAATGTTGATTACACTTGTTTAGTTGATATTGGGGGTTGTAAGATACCCACATTTGAAATGTACAAACAAGTTGATTCTTGAAAAAATCAAAAAGGCATCGACACTTTAGTCCATTGATACAGGTCTCAAGTCTCTATCTGATAACCTTGGAGACCATTTGTTTATTACAATTTCAATTTGAGAAACTTGACCATTTTTCCATGGCTGCGGTCCATCCATACACACAATGAATCAGCTTGTATCTCTTATTTCCCATTTTTATTATTTCAACTGATTTCTCTTTTTCAACCTAAACAAAAATTTAAATCTCAGTTCCATTTCTAGCAGTGACCAATATGATCATTGCATGTCTTATATTCAACTCTTACACACAGAGTTGTTGACACACAAGATCAACCAAATTTGATTGTTTCACTAATTCCTATTAGCAGGTTGCAGGCCCTACATACTTTAGGAATAAAAATTGACTCTATGTGGATGAGTACTTGCACACTGTAGTTTTTAATTTTTCAAGCATGAGCCTATGGCCAATGGGAGTGGGCCACACAAAAAATCCCCAAGAGTGCTCCTTGGCACTTCCCTCTTCTCCTCATTCATTCTAGTATTCTACTAGTCTAGCATTCAAACCTCGTTGCCAATGAAAAGTGAAGTTGAATAACTTGAACATAATTTATTATTTTTATAAGGAATGAAACACGTGAAACTTGAGAGAAGAACCTTTTCTGTAATGAATCATATGGTAGCTCTCATATAACACATTGTGTCTTCGAGCTGGGGAAAATAAATCCGATCAAGTGAAACAATTAAAAGAAATTAACAAGGGGGATCGGGTTGTGGAGATTGGTGGCAGCAAATACATTTGGTGAGTAGAGAGTCAATGCTAAAAACATGCGAGCATCCTCCTATCCCATGCCCAACGGGCTTTGAAAATAGTCCTAGGCACCAAAATCACTAGAGACATTTTGTCAAGTAATTCATGTCCTTCCTCCACTCCTACACAATAGTCTCTTCATTTTAACCTTTTTTTTAGGTAGGTTAGTTTTTCCATCAATTTTTTCCAATCTCTGAAATGGTCGCAGTTACGGCCACCTCAGTGAATGCAATGCTTAAGGTAGTCATGGATAACTCTAAGTTTAACCAATATTATCCCCTTATTTGTTAAGAAAAAGGAATTTTGAAATTTTCCCATTTGAAATTGAGGTCCATCCATAAAATTATCAACATGGCTATTGTAATTGATGTTTCTCAATTTAAAGGCACAACAATGGCTCCACCCGATCCAATTCTAGGTGTTTCGAAAACCTCCAAAGCAGATAAAAATGATTGAAGCTTAATCATCATGTTGATACTTACAGAACAAAATACTTACAACAGTGCATAATGGCAGAGAATTTGATGCTTTATAGCAGAAATAATAAAGACCATCTTCTGATTGAGGGTTACTACAGAGCGGATAGGACCAATCAATGTTGCTTGTTTGCAATCAAATACTGAAAATAAGGTGAAGAGACAACTTAAAAGACTTGCTAGACCAATTTACACAAATCCTCTATGTATATGAAGGCAAGGGTAATGTATAAGGCAGTAGTCTTGATCAAAAATTAAGGAGATTATGAGGTTCTCCTGTATATCACGAGTGAATGTGATTCCCGATGAGAGTTAATTGTTTTCCTTAATTTTAGTTATTCTAACATTCAGGAACATGTAAACTAAGATGAACAGTTGAATTTATCTTTGATACCAAATTATGATGAGCCTATTTCCCAGAAAACCTATTGTATGAAGATAAAAGAAGTAAAACCCTAATTTTACCCTACAATATTGTCTTGATGAAAGTTAGATTACTCCATTATTTTAAAGCAATAAGTGTGCAGCATTTAATGTATAAATCATACAAAATAAGTTTTTATAGGTAAATCAAGTTAAAATTCATATCTGAACAAGATTCTTCGGAATGACAATTCTCACAAGGTAACCGGAGCCAAGACCACACTCAACAACGAGGATCAGATGCAAACTTGCATCACAATGCAAATAACTACATTCACTAGCCCTCGTCCGGACATTGGGGAGTGCACTTTGTGCCTCCCCTTGGACCCACTCCGTGGACCCCAACTCGCCGCTGTTTAGAGTGTCCAGGTCTTCTTCCTTACTTTGATTTTCAATTTCTTTATTATTCTTTCTTCACATCCAACTTCATAATTGAACATATATGTGTCCCCCTTACCAAGGGTCCTTTCAATTACATATATAATATTCAAAGGGTCCCACCCTTTTATATACCTTTTCAATACATTAAACACACCCGTGTTTTCAGGTTATATCTTTTACTTTATTTTCACCAATGTCATCGTTATATCACATAATTAATCTTTACTTATAGTTATTTTTTAACGTATTTCTTTATTAACTTTACCAACCCTTTTATTTCACCCCTTACCCATATAACTTTGAGTGTTTTTACATTTGTTTAATATTACTCCATGGACTTCAAATATTACCCCTTACTCTTTAAACCATGGGTAATTAGCCACACAACGCTCCTTAACACCTGATGGCAGAAGCTACAGTGTAAGACACACATTCAGCGAGTCCTTACAATCCACCTCAATGAATGATCTTCCACTGTAGTTCTTTCTCCTATTGTACAATGACTTCTAGTACTTTGTATTAAACATATTTTCTTGGTATGATGTAACAACAGCAGGTTCGTTCTGCTCAGAAATTTGTAACAGTGCTGTTATAGCTGTACTCAATGCTCTTCAACGCTGACTTCCCAACTCTGTAATCTTTTTCGAATATCAATATATACATCCTTTTACAAAATTTATGTAGTCAAAGACACGTCTTGCTACATAGTACATAATTTGATAAATTATCTGATGTCCTATTGTCATTAATTATAAGAATGATATAAAAATCTAATTTGAAAGGATAAGAACTATAGTCCATTACAAAAACAAGACAGGTGCTGACTGTCTCTACAGTCCTAATATCTTCTAACATCAATATTCTCTGGAAGTTACCCCCCTTTTTCATGGGAAGCATGAAACAATAAAAGAAACAGTATCAAGGTGTTTGGTCAGGTGTTTGGTACAGCTTGGGCAAGGGACTTCAGCATGAGGTTAGATTTTTGAGTAGTCAAGTATGCTTTTTTCTTTCAAAGAACCTAAAATGGCCAATATATTTCTCGGATGACATTTTAGGAACTGTGGGAGGTCTTTATTCAAAGCTTTATAGTAGAAACATTGAAAAATATGAACTCGCCTCATTTGGATTGTGATTTTGGATCCATCTTCGTCTCTTAATATGTTTAAGATCATATGATAGTTTTTGATGAAACCCTTCAGATAAAAGATAATACTAAATGGTCCATGTGATTAGCATAAGAATGATTTTTTCTTTCGGAAGAGGAACTGCATGGAGGATACCAGCAGTTTAAGAGGAAGTGGAGATGATTCTTCACCTGTTAAAAGCTCTCCACAAGAAGACCAAGGAATGAGATGGAGCCAAACCATGTATACTTGTGACTACACTATAAGCTTCAACTGCTGCTGCAGGCTCTTTATGCTCTCATCCAGGGAAGGTGCCAACGCCATCACCAGATGAGGAAAGTTGGAGTTGGGGATCCAACCCAGCCCTAAAGATAAATCTGTGCTTGGCCTAGATGTTCGGAATTTTAGTTTAGTTATTACATTATAGTAGGATAGGATTAAATAATTGTTATTTAATCTTATTTGCTAGTTAGTTGGGTGATTTTCTATGACACCTATATAGGCATGGTTGTTATTCTGTTCTAAAGAGTTGTTTACATAAAGTGGGAGAGATTGAAACTTGAGATATTATAGGTAAATGATAGGACCATATCCTAGTTTGTAGGATTGTACTTTGGATATATATTTCTTGAGCTTAATATTACAACTAGTCTGATACGAGCATATCAGAATTAACACTTAAAACGCCCAGTTTTGCCATTTTTTGTCTTATCCATAAGGAGTTGTACATATCTGGTTATTTTATGTGCTCAGTTCAATTTCGGTAGATGGTTAAGTTAATAAACTATTTAACTTATCAGTTAAGTATGGAAACACTTCGTAAATTGTTAATCTAAGTAATTAAAAAGCTGAAAATTTCATATCTTCTATGGTTTTGCATAGCTGGCCCTTGTATTTTGACCACTGCGTGATGTTTTCTTTAATTTTTATTTTATTTTTTTTATAAAGAAAAAAGTCATCCATTATATTGATGTAAATCTTGAATTACATACTCTACCATGCCAAGCATGGAAGCTATTAGCCATATCTCTAGCATTATAAACAAAAATAACAATAAGAAGATTCATTGATAAGAGTCAAGGTTTGTGATTTTCCTGATTTCTTCTTGAATCTCCGTTGACCACCATAGAGGAGGTGACCCCTAGCAAAGGATATCCTTGTTGTCAAGAGCCCAATTTGCCAATCCATCTGCAACCTTGTTCTTTTGTCTGGGGATGTGGGTAAACTGAATATCTTGAACCTTTTGCTGTAGATTTCGTATTTCACAAACCTCCTTAGCATTTATCCACGTGTTCCAAAGAAGTAAAGAAATACCACTCCAAGCAGCTGGGATCAAATTTTGTCCTTTGGGAATTTCTTTCTTCCAAGTATCATTAATCTGAGCAAGGGATCCCAAACTATTCCATTGAAGTTTAAACAACCTAGTCAAATGTGTCCACAATATAGAAATCCATGGGCATTGAAAGAAAAGATCATCCAATGTTTCCTCATCTTGAGTGCAAAGTGCACATCTAAAAGGTCCTCTGAAACCTCTTTTTTGGAGCCTATCTCCAGTTAAAAGCCTTTTGTGAATGATGAGCCATAGGAAGAAACTTACCTTAGGCCATAATTCTGGCTGCCATATACGCTAAAACAAGGCTTTTTGAGGATGAGTGTCATTTATAATGAGCGATGCATATCCAGAAGCTATATCATATTTCCCTGAAGAGCTACCTCCCAATCCAAGTTCATCAGGATCAGCTGAGAATAGAAGAGATCTTCCCGCCAGAATTTTGTTCAACAGGTTCTGATCTTCCGGCCAGAATTTTGTTCAACAGGTTCTGATCTTCCTGCTCTATCCTCGTAGGCCAATCCATAAGAGGTCTCCACTGTCTCTCATTACCCCAAGGCTGAATATTTGTCTATATGTAATGGTTTATCTTGATCCATCCCTTTGCTTGCATTTGTTCCTTAATAGGATGAAGTTGAGGGAATATTGTTAAAATTGGGGGTTGACCTTCCCATGAGTCTGTCCAAAAATTAGCTGAATGACCATTGTGAACTATCCAGAAAAGTTGTTTTTAATCAGTTTTTCTCCGCATTTAATGAGATTTAATGCTAGAGATCCATTATTAGGAAGAGTTGTCCTGATTAATCTCTCTGGTCGACTACTTTCTGCATATTTACCTCTGAAATTAACAACCCATAGATCATCAGGACAACTTATGAGCCTCCAATATAATTTGGCTGCCAAAGCTATATTTTGTTGAGTGGATAACCGAAAGCCAAACCCTCCATGTTGTTTTGGTTTGAAGAGAGATGTCCATTTAACCAGTGCCCACTTTTTCTTTTCCTGAGCCCCACTCCATAGAAATTTTTGACATATGGAATCCATCTTTTTTAAAATAGTACCTAGAATCCACTTTTGACATATGTTTTCTTTAATTAAGGGACCTGGAAAATTCCTCTTTTATCTACCCAAACAAAATCTAATTTTTTTATTCATTGTTTAGACCATATGCGCAGTCGGATCCAGGCTGATAATGAAAACAAAACTTATATTTGCAATATTAATGATTGGGCTTCCTTTGATTCTTTTTAAGAAATAAAAACACTATTTAGACCTTACATACAAAAATGAATTCGAATAAAAACCCTGAACTCGTTAAGGGCTTGGTTCCTCAAATCAAAGATTTTATATCCTTAGCAACAAAAAAGCAGGATAATATTGTAGAGTCTGATCTGGAACTTGAACTTGCAAGGAATGTCTCCCCTGTGATTAAGAATGAGAAAAATTTAGCGGAATCTATGTTTGCCTCTGTTGATACTGTTATGAACTTATGCCTAACCCAAATGGATAGGGTTACTGTCCCAATTTTGTACTACGTGCCTAAAACCTAAGATTATATTTCCAATTCCTTTTGAGTTGATTAATCAAGCTCTAATTTAAAATTCACCTAAAGTAACTAGTTTAGATGGGGCACTTGTCTTTCCTAATATTTTCAATGCCTCTATGGACCTGCACAAGAAAAGGGAGGGAAATCACTACTTGTCCAAAGAGCAGTATAGTTCCATGACAGAAACAATTTTGAAAGGGTGGTGAGGGTTAAATTGACACCCAAAGAACAAGGCGACCCAAGGAGTTACAGAATATATTGTCCCTTACTCATGAGAAATCAAAGAACCCCAGGCATATATTAATCTTTACTCCTAAGAAGTTTTTGAAAGAGTTTAAGCCTTTGGTAACGTTGTCGAGTACCAGGAATTCTTCTGTGAAATGAAGGTAGTTTCCTGACTGTAAGATGACCATAAATCTCTAATAGAAACTCTATTGTTAGAATGATTTGGAAATTCTAGAAATAACCTAGATTCCTGTTGTTGCAGGAGATCAAGTTGACAGATTAAAGGCTCAATTTTATTTTAAAAAATGATGTGATGCCAATCGAAATGTTTCTAACCATGAAACAACTAAGAGAGGTATTGTCATCCTTATTTCTCCTAAATAGCAGAATTCTATAGTAAATATGGGAGTTCCTCCTTGTCAAAATACTTTTGGCTATTCTGAAGTTTGATGGTATTTGGTGTTGGCCAGAACACATTCTTCTAATCTTTTTAATTTTGGGGTTAGCCACTATGTATGCTCCTAATCTTTCTACAGGCATGTTGTACCTAAAATTTGATCCCTTAGTGAAGTTTGCAAGTACCGAAGTTGTTATTGTCATAATATCGTTCCTCGGTGACAGACTTGTGATTTTGGATCACTTTGTGAAAAATTCCAAGGGTTGATTGGGATTCTGGCCCCTGACCGCAGTCATGCAATTGTGCAAGGTTGTGCCAAACCTCCACATATCTACCTTATTGGAGAAGGCAAAGTCTAATGCATCCATGTAATAGTGCAAAGGTGTGCCCAACTCCCGAAAACCTGCTCCATCGAAGAATCAGAGGTCAAAGGTAGCTTAGCAGCTGATGTAAGACTGCGCCCAAAAACCCGCCATCAATACCACTTAATGCATTTTCTAAACGGAACACCGCATACACCATTCCAAACCCCCCACTTCATTTTTCAACATCGAACCCTATAGGATGTTATACAATCACCCCCACTCCCTCATTTCTTCTCTCTCCATTTGTGATCCAGAACAGGATTTCTGAAAAGCTAATTTTGGAAAGTTCAAAAAATCCATTTTTAGAAGCTTTTAACATTTTTTAGTACTTTTAGTTTTTTAGTGTCTTCAGAGCATTTCTAGGCTTCGTAATGTATGACGATAGTGGAGTCTATCGTCATAAAGGCTTTTTTTGAGTTTGCTCCATCATATTTCCAATGGTTCCTACGTTCCAAAATTGGGTGGACGAGCCATGAGATATGACCCCAACAAGGAGTACTAAAAATAGTAATAGTAATAATAGGATAGATTTTGGATTTTTCCACTTTTATCTTTTTTACTCCACCCCTAAGGTAGATATGAATGGTCTCCATGTTGGATGACCTTTAAATTCCCATCCAAAACCCTTCATGTTCTATTTTTAGCAATTGCTCATTTTCTCCATTGTATACCTATAAAATAGTTTGTTTTGAATAAAAAACATAGATCTTCGGGCATACATCTCTTTTATGGAGTTTTCCAATTTGTATACATTCAAAATTGCAATAAAGTTATTTTATTTCTACAATTCTTTCAATGTTTATTGATTGATATAACACATTAGAGCTTTCACATCAATAGAGCTCTCATGAGGTCATCCAAACTATGATTTAAGAGCAAGGATATATGATCGTTGAAACTTGAGGATTATACTTTTCCGTTAACAGTCTCTCTGCATCTTTGCCATGGACCTTTTGTCATTTTACACAGGTTTAAGACTTTAAACTCTCTTTTTTGAGTGTGTGCTTTTACGAAATAACTTTCTCAAAGAAAATTGTTCTTTCATTACCAGTTCATTCCCTTACATAGGTTTCCACTAAAAGAGTTGTGTTGTTACGGCTGGATAATGCATTATGCCCAATCGTCATGTCCCTTTCAGCAATCTAGAGTCTGGAAGTGTGTCTAGTACTCAAATGGTTGGCCTAAATTCTTGGTAAATACAAGACAAAGTGCTCACTTCAGAAGTGCTTAGAAGAAACGGGTGTCACACACAAGGACGAGTGTGTACGCACTCATTTTTGTATGGTGCAATATTGTAAAGTACCCAATGATGATAACAACAACCTCCAAAAACATAGCAAATGTTTCAAAATACTAAAAACCACTCCCCTACTTTTACACTTGCTCATTTTGGCACATGTTGCCCAATTTTGCTTTATCTACCCTGTCCCAACTTCCAGGTAAAACGATTTCGCCTTCCATTCCCCATTTCTAGCACTTATAAATAGCGCATCAAACCACCGCATTGGTTGTGTAACCGCTATGGAGGTTCACCTTTATGCCACAGTGGCAGTCATGTTAACCATTACGTCACCTTTGTCCACTATCGTGGCACTCTCGTTAGCCTTTGCAGCAATTTCATTAACCACAATTGCAGTTACATAATTGCCTCCAGCATACATAGACAATTCCGTCCTGTCTTGAATGTTGTTTTCCTCCTTCTTCATGAGCATGATATTTGGCCTTGATTTTTGGATCATGCATACATTTTGATTTGTTTTGACCTCGATTTATTTCTCCCTCCACTCCACTGCACTCTAGTTCACCCATGTGATATAATCTTAACCCTTGATCAAGTTTTGATCTAGAGTTTAGATTGGAAATTGTAAAAAACTTTCTTTCAAGAAAAGATATGCATTCGATTTAACCACGCACCCCCCCCCCCCCGCAAAGAATTTTGTTTCAAAAGCACATACTATTGCATGCACAGCTTCTACTTTCTGCAACTTCTGAACCAGAAAGAGAGAAAATAAAAGCCAAAGTAGATTCTTTCCCATACAAAGCACTCCTAAAGACTTGTTTGCTTGTTGCCACCACAAGGAGTATACAAAGAGTTTTAGACCACTTCTTTTGGGCTCTCTAGACCAGCCACTGCCTGTTGCCATCCTACCTTCATCTTCCATCCAAGCCATTCTATCTCTACTTGCTTCACGGCTGCTGCTGTCTGGGCCAATTGAGGGCCATTGGAGATGGTTTTTCTGAGGGCATAAGCATCAACTTCATCCCAACCACTTCCGCCATTGAAGAGAGGTTGCTCATTATTTGTCTTTCGTATTTTCCTTAGTTAATTTAGCTTAGATCTTGTTGTTTTCATCTACTACAATTTACTTTTGAAAAGATCAACTAGAGAAGAAAGAACAACATAGTTTAGCTTGCATTAAGGTTATTGATTGGCATTGGCTTCAGATTTACATCTCCTTGCTCTAAGCTAATCCCACGCATGTGGTTGACTTCAGGTCTATGCTCATTCCTTTACATCTTTGGATCTAGGGTTTATATCTATTGTAGTTACACTCCTTGCACTCGTATTGACAGAGAAACGAATAGATTAGTGTGCTTTGAGATTCCGTTGGTGTAAATCATTGATTTGCTTTGGGATTTGTCTCATACCTTAAGCTTATTCCAAATCTGCATATTTTAGAATAAAATCATTTTACTTCCTTTCAATTTTCGAAGTTAGTTTTGTTTATTCATTCCATTGATTTAGAAGAGCCATTTAAATGAGAAAAGATCCAAGAAAGAGACATGCATATCATTAGTGCATTCATATAACATAAATCCAAAAATTGCATTTGCATTTAGGGAAACATAGACCTACTTTGTTATTCACTATCACAGCATTTAGATTTCTAAAGTTCATCATAGCTTACGGTAATAGTTTAGTTTCTACTTGTCCATTTATCATTTAAATCATTTGAAAATACAAAAAAAAGAACTTCCATTTGCATATAATTTCAAATTTGTGGGAAATTAATTTTATTGTTTGATTCTTGTCACATTCATTGAGTAGACTAGATTTAATTGACAAACAACATCTCATTTCCAACAAGCAATCAATTTATTCTTAATTTGTAAACTCAACATAAGTACAATCAAATTATCAAACCCAACACCATTCATATTGAATAACCCACAACATACAACATTTCCTAAACTAAAACACAAGCATTCACGCATTCTAAACACTATCAACCCATCAAAAAGAACACAATGATGTGCAGGACAGCAACCTTCAATTTTGCAAAACATTTATTTCATACAGTTCCAGTTCAAGCCAAAGCAAATCTACACAGCTCCTATATTAGCCACATCATCTAAGCAGCCCCAAATTAGGCTATACCTTGCACTACTCTCCAACTCTAGCTAGTGCCACACAATGGATAGTCCCTCACACCCTTGGATGACTTTGGACAGCCAAGTCTTTCCTAACAAATTAGGACAATTTCCACATGTCCCTACTCCTTTAAAGCCCAAAAACGTTCCAAAACAACATCCTTGCTGAATTGAGGCATGAAGTTTTCCGATCCACACCTTCACATGCGTTAATAGTCAGACATTTGTGTGTTCTTGATGATCAAGTGCTGCCACAACCACCAGTACTACCACCCTTCCACCACCTCATGAGACCTCAACAGCCCTTGAGAATTTAATTCATCTCTCATCCTCTATTCTAGCCTCATTTCTTTTATTTTCTCCATCTCTTGCATGACCCTCTCTGGCGAAGATCAACCCTAAAGGATCGGACATTTCCCGAGGGTCCTTCAACCCTATCACAGCCCATTTCAGCTTAATGATAAAGATGAGTTGTGTTACGCAACTATCCTCAACTTCAACTTTTCCCAAGAAGTAGCTAGAAAGTTTGTTGTCCTTGACAAGCAAGTTGTGCTTGCACGAGCACATTGGCAGAGATTTGTCTATCCACCTCTCCTCAACCATTAACCACTCATATCTTCACCATTCATATCATCTTTCGTTCATAGCTTCGTCATCCAAATCACCCCCATCATCACATCATCCACGGGTCAGCCACCTCAACCCAACGCACGAAAAGTCAAGTACGCATAGAAGGCCGCCCTGTATTTTTTGGCACGTACAAATTTGGTGAGCCTAACATAAAAGACTTGTTCTTTCTCATTTTCCATTTCCTTTCTACTCTTTCATTCCATCTTCTCTCTCTCCCATTATTTTGCAAGTATTCATATACCCCTCGAATATGACGGGAAGAGAATTTGATAGGCCTTTCAGCCGAGAAGGTTATTACTACAACCAATCCTAATAATTTCCTTCTCTCTTTGACTAGGTTAACAATTATTCCAACAACACACAAACACGTACTTCCTCTACCTATATCCTGCAACCCAATCCTCATGTCTGGATAGAGGAGGTTGATCAACCACAAAGCAACCAAAGTGAAACTCCAATTCAAACAATGTAACCTTCACTGACGGGGTGGACCTTTATTTGAAAATCTTGTCAAGACCGCAAATCACTCCCCAAACACCTAACAATAAACTCCCCACACGACTCGACCAAAGTAGTGATATAGATAATTCATTGAATAAGCTACAAACACATACTACCACTTTCATGGCCAGCAATGATGTGTCCTCACAATCGAAGCCAAACCAAACACATACGAACGAGAACACAATCACCAAATAATTCATAATAGGGTATCATTCTTCCTCTGTGGAGCCCAATGTTAATCACACTTCTAAACAAAATTCACAGGTTTCACTAAATGACCTCATCTCTACCTTGGTCGGGCACATTCTGGAATTGGAGTGTGCCCAATCCTCTCAACCTGCCAACCAAACAAGTCAAAATGTAGCTACACTATGAACAACCAATTTTACATCCCCAACAACAAACACAACAATATGTACAACCACAACAATATCAGCAACCAAATCATTTGACACAGCCAAGTCGAGGAGATCTTCTTACAGGGGCTAGCACATTAGATGTTAGTGTTATGTCCTCACATTTATTCCATTCAAGGACCTATCAACAACACCATTTCATACATCATTCCCATTAATATTGTCGTTGCTTCTCGATCATTCATGCATGCAGGATTTGTGTCAATGGGTGCATCTCGATCGTATGTCCACCCTAGCCAACAATTCATAGGAGTTTCTTCTACAAGCACCTTACCGCCATATTATCATACATTCTTTGAATTGGCATAGCCTGGTAACTACATCTTTGCATATCCCAAACACCTACACATATCACAACCTTCATCCCCGGTGATTTTGCACCCAACACCTATGCAGACTCCACCTCCTTCACCTGTCTATTTAATGCTGATAGGTACGCTATGCTGATTTTAATAGAAGGAGGTACTCTATGATTAGTACCATCCACATGATTTCCCTCCCTTTACCCTCATAATATCTTCCTAAGTATAAAAGAGACGGAGATTCTAATTCCCATTTTAAGGTTTACTGTAATTCCAATGTGCAGGAACTTCCTCCCCTAGGATGAAGTTGTCACCAAATTTGTTTTAAAGGCCACAAAAGGAGATGACTTACTTGATTGGTAGTATCCCCTACTCAAAGCTTTCATTCATTTTTTTTAAACAATTAATAGCTGAATTTGTTAAGGCATTTGACATGAAAAAGCTTACAAAGACAACTATTAGAGAATTCCTACACATTAATACAAGAATCCCAATGAGTATATTTCCTACTTCATCATAAGGTAGTGGTCGGTCCTCTATTCTTATATCAGAGCTCTTAATATGAAACAAATGAGAGTCTAATGTGACCTCTTCCTCTATGCCGTTGAACAAATGAAACAAGGGAGGATATGAAGAAGTTCTCTTACATGTACTGTGAGGAAGAATATAGAGAGCGTGCATTAAAAATCAATAAAATTTTCATAAATAGTTGTTGTATGACATATGGTACCATTACAGGGATGCATGTCATTCCTAACCATAATAATTGGGGAATAAATCAACAACAATGTGCAAGCTACCTAAGGAAGCCAAGATCCGAAAGTCCTTAAGCACAACTGTACAGTGCGACCATGCATTTTTTCATAAACCAACCTAAGAAGACTAATGTCCACCAATAATGTTTTGACCTCAGACCAAACAACAGGCATTAAAAATATGAAATAACAACCATAACAATGCTCAAACAACAACAAAAAATTGATTGCGATCAATTTTGTTGATTTTAACATACCTAACTGCATAAATCACAATCACAACCAAAATGCGGCACAAAACCAAATTCTGAGGTTGTGATGGCCAAAATTAAAATGACTTTTATGCAACTATCCAAATAACTCACCAAAATAACTTCCATACATGGTTCTAACCAACTGAACCAATACCATTGACACATACGAGTATGACCTTGATCAATTCTTTCTTATTCCACATAGATCAGGAGCCATTGACACTCAAACTTGTCAGGGAATATAATAAGTTCATACAACGCTATTCCTAAAAACCAAAGGCCATTATTAAATGAGAAATTCCTAGGGAATATATGATTTAATGATCATCATGCAACCCAAAATCAATCCTATAACGCTGCATAAAACAATAGCCTAAAAATATACCAAAACATGATTCCTAAACCATTAATAACACGCTGCCTGAAATTCATATTGTCAAACTATGTGTCAAAACAAGCTATTATAATCGACACTCACAACGCTAAAGCCCCCACTTCATATGTGGTTAATCCTGACGTGGCCCCATGCTTGGGCAACCAAAGGATAAACCTGCATGATTGGTGTTGTTGAGCTAGAAGGTCACATGGAGAAGCCAATGTGATCATTCAAACTAGATGAAAGGGTACCATGACATCTTAACAGCTAACCTTATAGAAAATTTGGAGCTCAAGTCCCATAATAGTCCCTAAACTTATCAGGAAACTATGACCTGGTCACGGATTTAATTTATATGTTCTACCACATATCCTTCTTGGATATTTTAAATAAATCCCCCACACATTGACTTAAGTTATTAGAATTCGCTAGGGATTGGATAACTTGGCTTATGTCACGCCTCCTCTTGAGGCTCAAATAAATCACATAGACATGGACACGTTCCTGTCTAGGGGTGCAACCATGAGGAAGGTGTCATGTACTTTGTTCAACCTAACATGGAAACCTACAAACATAGAGCTATTTAATAGGAAGTTTGATTCAATTCTCATACCTACAAGCGTATGCATCTACAACAACCTCATTAAACAAGTAAGCAATTGTTGACAATGGTGTTGTTGTTAATATAGTTCTCATTTCTCCTTCCTACATAATCTCAGGTACAGTTGATATCAACTCCTCATCAACCTGAAACACCTTGCCAAGCTATGATAGCCTCAAAGCTACATCGATACGTAAATCCTTCCTTTGAGTTACTTTAGGCCCCAAGACAATCCTCATGGAAGTTTATGGTATCGATAAGGACACAAATTACAACAAGATCTTAGGGCAACCTTAGATCCATCGAATGAAGGCCATCCCCTCCATGTTCTTTCAAAAGATATAATTCTTACATTGAGGGGGATTCTTTATAGCCAAGGGAGATCTAACCACCTTTGACATCGTTCAAACAAACCTCATGAAGCAACCAGGGACTCACGTACACCACATGTTGCTTGGGAATTATGTGTAGAAATCGTCTTTCCTTGATAAGGGAAAAAACCTTGTTACAAAGACTGATCTTGTGCAAGGGTCTTCGACTCATCTTATTGACGCCTCCCCACACTAACGAACCATCTAGGAGTTACTAAAACCGCAAAGGAGACTCCTTTCCAGACCAAAAAAACCTCAACCTAAGATTGAGACTATATCCTTGAGAACCACCATGCAAATTATTGACATCCTCAAAATGGATAAACCTCTCATCCTCTTTGCCAACCTAAAAGGGTAGTTAAGTACCATTTCTAACTTCTTGAGTGTGGTCAAAACCAATCTTCCGTAACAATAGTCGTTGATATTGCTATCATTGAGATTTCTAATAGCCAAATATCATTATTTGGACTTGTTTACGATCCTTTCCCTAGAGAAGACTTGTGGACCCTCTATTACGATGGGGAAAGTGTTCTCGGTGGTGTGGCAAGCATGATTCTGATCTCACACTCCAAAAGAATTATACCCTTCGGTCACCTCCTCAATTTTGAATGTATCAATAACATAGCCAAGTATGATACTTTATTGACAAGCTTGCTCCGATCTCTAAGGCTAGCTATTTGCAATCTCTGCATTATTGGTGATTCGTAACATATTACCAATCAAGTGTTTGGGGTTTATCAAAATAAGGCTGAACATTTATAACTATACTAAAATGCTATGCAAGAGTTGGTCAAGAACTTTGAATACATATCCATAGAACTCATTCTTAGGGTTCAAAATCAACTCGCCAATTCCATTGCCATTGCATCAACACATTTTTACCCTTTCCACAATCTACTACATGTTGAATTCCTGGCATCTATGACAAGCGGTCTCTTTGTTAAGAAAGGGACTAAAGACGAGGACACCGTGGAGATAAAGAAGGATCACAAGCTCATGAACCTTGGCATGGCCAAAACAACGAATCAATCTTGGATTTCCTCCAAGCTTACAAACATCACAAAAGGGGATTTTCCATGACACTACATGTCATCACTCAGAGTTGAGTACTTCTACTCCAAGACTGAGGATAACGACTCTACCGCAAAAGAACTCTAAGTATGTGAAGCCAAAGGTGATCCCTTAGACCTTTTTTCTGCCCTACGAGGATTCAAAGAGAGGAGTGCATCCCTCATCACGGATATCAATGACATAAACATTGGCACAGACGAAAACCCAAGAATCTTGAGGCTTGGATCCTCCCTCTCCCTGCAAAAGGTGGAGAACCATAAGAAAGTCCTTGCCAAACACTCCAAGGAATTTGCTTTCTCATACGCAGACATGACCAACATCTAAACGGATTTTGTTGTCCACAACTTGGTAACCAAGCCCAAAGCAAAGCCGGTTAAACAAAATTAAGGGCCATGAAATCCAAGATAATGCTCATGGTTAAATAAGAAGACATTAGGCTTCTCAAAGTCGATTTCATTCAGCTCAACAATTACACAGATTGGCTATCAAACATCGTCCTTGCTCTCAAAATGAACAGCAAATTATATTCTACGTTGACTTTTGTGACATCGGTAAGGCGTGTCCTAAAGAAAATTTTCCATTTCCTTCCATCGATGTCATTGCAGACAAGATTGTTGATGTGAACTTTCACTCATGAATGGCTTTTCGAGCTACGTCCAAATTTGCATTTTTGAGTCAGATCAAACCAAGACTACATTCACCACTCCGTGAGGAACTTTATACTACATCATCATGCCCTATGGCCTTAAAAATGTTGAGGCAATTTACCAATGAGCAATGAGACACATCTTCCACAAATTCATCCACAAGATTGTTCAAACCTATGTTCATGACTTGCTAGCCAAGACTAAGATAAGGGGAGATCATCTCACTAATATACGGATCTTAACACGACTGATTGAATTTGGTGTCACGCTCAGCCCAGAAAAGTGTGTTTGGAGTCACGGGAGAAAAGCTCCTTGGCTTCATCATATCAAAGCACAGGATAGATATCGATCCTGTAAAGATTTGAGCCATTCTCAAGATAGTCATGTCGCCTAACGATTATGGAATTAGGTCATTTTTCGAAAAGCTACGAGCTATACATAGGTTTGTACCTTATCTTACGTATGTTGCCCATCCAATTAACACCCTATAGAAGAAGGAGACAGTTCTCATGTGGACCGAAAATTTCCAAGCGGCCTTTGACGTCGTCAAGTGTTTTCTTCTTTCTCCTCCCACTCTTATGGCTCCACGTTCCGATGGTGTAATGTCCCCTTATCCACGGTAGTCACTATGAAGGCCTTGGGCCCATTCCACCTTCCGTGGGCTTCAAATTAGGAAACCAAAGGAGGTGAATGGCAAAACGAAAAAGGAACTTCTATCTTCTTAAAGCTACAAGGGAGATAAAGAAATACTCTTTTATGAGGTCGGTCTTCTTAAGTGAAGATTAAAAAGGGGTGCTTAAGGAGATTTGAATGGAGGAGGGGATCATCATTCATGTATTTTGAGATTTACTTGGATTTGGAGCTAGTGTGGCTTCTCATCTTGCCATTAAAGGACAGAAAACCTTCCTTGGACACCTATTAAGGACAAAACCCTTCAATAGGATCACACTTGAGGATAGAAACCCTCTTGTGTGATTTGGTGGCTTCACCTAGAAGTCACATGTGAGCTTTAAGGAGAATTTTATATTTAATTCTTCCCTTCTAACCCTAGACAACTTGCTTGGGTGAAGGGTTTCATATCATCTAGGGAACTTTTGGACAATTTGAGTTGATATGATTCTTCTTTATATTTTATAAGGCTGGAATCTACATTTTGGTGACTTTTGGAGAAGTTTATCTATCATTTCCAAACCCTTCGTTTTGGTTGTACTGCTACTGTCATTAAATTAATTGTAGTTGGTTGTAATCACTTATTTTCTCCATTTTTTTATGTAATTTGGATTGATAAACATTGTTGCGGTTGAATTAATTATTTAGAAGAATTTTCAGTTTTTAATGCATGGCTAAATATATATATGAAGTCCCTATATAGTTTTCTGCCCTAGAGGACTGATTATTGATTATTTTAATAAGGTTGAAGTGTATTTTCAGTCATTTTCATATTGATACTTGTTGGTTGATCATGTATTTTCAGATTTGGTTCTTTAAGGTTTAGGCTAAACCCTTATTGTTTGTTTCATCCCTAAAAATGGACATTACAGTGGTATCAGAGTTTCGGTCTTCCCAGCCAGAAGGTTTTCTTGTAAGAAGATAAAATGGCGAATATAATTTTTTGTGATATTAGATTGGAAAGGCTTGCCTTAGGAAAAGAAAGATTAACCAATAAAATGGCTCAGTTGATCCATACCATCCAAGATTTGAATGGTGGAAGGAGCTCTTCAAAGGAAGGTACACTTTATAGATAATTTCTAACCCCAAATAGTAACAACAATTTATGGAAGGTACACTTGACAAGAATAATGCAGATCTGAATTTCTACAAGGAAATGTGACTTGCCTTAATATTCAAAACAGATTGAAATTCAGCCAAATCTTTAACCCAACAATTTAGAATTTATTATAGATGCAAGACCACATAAAATATAATTTTTCAGATTAAGAAGTAGACCTGGAAAATTTATTAAATTCTGCAAAAAATCAGCTTACAAACTAGGCTAGAAAAAAAAAAATCGAAAGCCCAAATCAGATGCATACAAGCTAGAAATAACCTATAAAAATATAGCAATGAAGATGGAGATGAGATCCGGATCAGACATACCCTAGAATGTGTCAAACTTCACTCATAAGGGTGTAGATAACTCTAGGTTTGGCTGAAAATGCATGCCAAAAATCAGCTACACTCTTCTTCTTCAAACCCTAGCTGGATGTAACAGAAATCTACAAATTAAGACCTTCAACACTGCTAGAACTTCATAATTATCATTGAAACTCGATGGAAACCCCTAAATAGAGCTCCCTCTCATAAAGGATGAAGAGTTTTCATTCTTCAATCCTTAGCAATAGAGGTTTTTTGTCCTCTAATGCAACATTTCAATGGGTTTTCATCCTTTGAAGTAAAAATGGAAAGCTACGTTGCACGGATACCTGAAACCCCCCCGAATCCTGCAGGATATGTATCCGATACGGATACGAGCCGGATACGCGCCGGATACACCCCGGATCCGTACGGGATACGCCCGGATACGTGGCGGATATGTACAGACGTATCCGCCACGTATCCGGGCGTATCCCGTACGGATCCGGGACGTATCCGGCTCTAAAAACGTTTTTTTAAATTCTATTTCATTTTTTTTTTAATGTTCGACTTTTCTACTCCCTAAAACTGAACCCTAAACACTAAATGAATAAACCCCCACAAAAAGTTATGAAAAGCACCCACCCCTCTCATTTAAAATCACACAAACAATTTCATTGTCTTTTTCCAAGTGAATGAGCAAAGAGCCAAAGAAGAGTTGTGAAGAGCTTAGTGGAGGCAAAGATTGGAAGGAGGTTTTGCAAAGAGCTTAGAGGAGGCAAAGATTTGAAGGAGGGGCAGCGATTGCTTCTATTTTTTGGAGTCCATCATTCCAAGGAGGAGAACTTAGAAGGAGCAGAAGCCATTGTTGAGACTTGAGAGGAAGAGATTGTTTTAAAATTTTAGAGGCAACCAGGATCTACGATTCTACACTACACTCTACAGGGATACCGTATTTTAATTTTATTTTTATTTTTAATTCATCCTTTCGTTTTATTTTTTTACGGTTATTTATTTATTTATTATGTTGCATTTTTTTTTTAATTTTATAATTTAAACACATCCTAAATCTGTGTATGCTCTCACCTCGCGCCTTTATGGCGATCTTGGTGATCAAAAACAGATTAGGATGGCATAGTTTAGGGTTATTTAATTTATTAATTGGTAAAAAATCATTTTTTATTTTAAATGCATTGTTCAATGTTAATGTAATTGTTTTTTTTTTTAGCTTCCTAAATCTGTGTATGCTCTCACCTCGCGCCTTTATGGCAATCATGGTGATCAAAAACAGATTAGGATGAAATAACTAATTAGCAATTTATTTATGTTAAGGCAAATTGTGTTTTAATTTTTTAAACATCCTAAACCTGTGTATGCTCTCACCTCGCGCCTTTATGGCGATCTTGGTGATCAAAAACAGATTAGGATGACATAACTAATTTATTTATGTTAAGGCAAAATATTTTTAATTTTTTAAACATCCTAACTATGTGTATGCTCTCACCTCGCGCCGTTATGGTGATCTTGGTGATCAAAAACAGATTAGGATGGCATCAAGTTCTGCTTCGGGTAGAGTGCAAGGCCAAGCTGAAAACACATCAATTCATGTGAGACATGATCCTAATTCCCCTCTTTGGAGACATGTGACAGTGGTAGACAACATTGTTGGTGGTGGGTGTCGGGTATGGATATGTCATGGTTGCCAAGCTCAGTACAAATCCTCATATAGTCGAGTGAAAATCCATTTAACTGGTGTTGGAGGTGTGGGGATAAAGAGATGCCCAAAAATATCAAATGAAAAAATGGCAGAGTACCTAAGAGAGCAAGAGGAGGTTGATAAACAAGCTGAAACAAATAGAACTAGAACAATTCCTTCGCAAAGAAGGCCTTCATCACTACCACCCACACCTAGACCTACTTCTCATCCTTTCATTCAAACTCAAAGTCAACCATTTGATGAAGAGAGTCCAGAGAGCTCACGAAAAAGGCCAACAGGAGCATTGGAGAAAGCATTTAATATTGAAAAGAGGGAGGTTGTTGATGAGGTTCTTGCTCAATGCATTTATGCATGTGGGCTGCCCTTTAATGTATTGAGATCTCCATATTGGCATCAAATGGTGAAGGGTATCAATGAAGCTCCACAAGGGTACAAATCCCCAGGTTACGAAAAAGTTCCAACCACAATCTTGGGAAAGGAAGTGGAACACATTCACAAGAATTTGCAGCCAATCAGAGACTCAAGGAAGTAAACAGGGGTTTCCATCATTTCAGATGGATGGAAAGATGCTAGAAATAGACCCCTCATAAATGTTGTTGTAGTGTGCCCTAAAGGGGCAATGTTCCTTAAAGCCATTGACTGTGCAGGGCAAGTCAAGGATGCACAATTTATTGCTGACATTTTAATAGAGGCAATTGAGTCGGTGGGCCCCCATAATGTTGTCCAAGTCATCACGGACAACGCTAAAAATTGTAAAGCAGCAGGAATGATCATAGAGGGTAGATATGAGCACATATTTTGGACCCCTTGTGGTGTCCACTACCTTAATTTGATGCTCCAAAAGATTTGGAAAATCCCGTGGATTAAACAAATTTTACACCGAGGCAAAATGACATTCAGATGTTTATCACAAACCATCATATGTCACAGGGCATATTCAGGAGATTCTCAAGGTTGGAGTTGCTGAAGGTTGCAGAAACAAGATTTGTCTCACACACTCGTTTTGAAATGACTTGTGAAAGTGAAAGAGGCTTTAAGTAGTATGGTGATTAGAAATGTTTGGACAGTGTGGAGGCAGTCCAAATACAGAGAAAAGTTGCAAAAGGTAAAATCATTGGTCCTTGATTATGAGTGGTGGGTCAAGGTTGAGTACTTGCTCAATTTTATAGATCCCATTCTCTCCATGATTAGATACGTAGATACTAATGCAACATGTATGGGAGAGATATACAATTGAATAGATTCTATGCTTGAACGTATGAGAGAGGTCATACGAAACAAAAGAGTCAAGACCCAGAAGAGACCTTCTACAATGAGGTCAAGAATGTGGTCATGAAAGAGGTGGAATAAAATGACCACCCCGTTACATCTCCTTGCTTATGCACTGAACCCAAAGTATTATAGCTCTAAAATACTTGGCCTACCTAACAGGCAACCACCATTCTCCGACTCCAAAATTGCAAATGGAAACCAGGGCAACATTCAGAAGAATTTTTTTTTATCCATCTATAGTCGAGTGTGGTCCAGAAGCGAAATGGGCATGTTTACTAGCTTCAGAAGGCAATATGGGAGAGATTGAAGCCCTTTTGGACAAGTAGTACCATAAGGCCAACCAAATGGTGGCGTGTACATGGCCATGATGCCAAGTACTTTACGAGCTATTGCCATCAAAAGTTCTTTCATACAGGTATAACATGTATAAATTATTAAAATTTACAATCATTGAAAATTTTAAATTTTATTTAGTAGAATATTTTTCCGCACATTCTTAATATGTTACTGATTTGAATTTTCTCATGAGCTTTTTTGTAACAGGTGACTAGCAATTCTTCCGCAGAGCGGAATTAGAGTACTAATACCTTTATCCACTCAACTAAACGAAACAAGTTGGCATCTCAAAAAGCTGAGGATTTGGTATATGTGCATTCCAATTTGTGCCCTCTTGACACACAAGTCCTAAGGACTATATTAGAGGTCCTCAAAAACTTTGAGATCTTCTTCCAGAGACCACAGACTTGGATGCCCTCTGCATAGCCTTTCTTGCCCAACTTTCAATATTTGATGGCAAAAATGACATTCAAGGGAGTTCACAAGGATTCGGAGAGCGGAACTAATGAGAGTGGAGCTAGCGCGAGGTGGCATGCACATGAATTTGATTTTGAGGAGAATCTAGATGATATATTCTAGATTTGTTTTGTATTCATGTTGACATGATATTCATATATCATATGTATGGCACCCACATTATCAATGAAATCATGAATGTAAAATCTTAAGTATATTGTATGTTTTGTAAATTTGAACATTGATCTAGTTACTAGTATATTTTTCAAATAGAAAGTTTTGTTTGTATTCATGTTGACATGATATTCATATATCATATGTATGGCAGCCACATGATCAATAAAAAATGTAAATTCTTAAGTATATTGAATGTTTTGAACATTGATTCAAGTTTTGAATTACTATTTCAGTTTTTTATGGACTAAAAAATGAGTAAAATGAGTCGATGTACATATATATATATATATATGTATATATATATATATATATATATATATATATATATATATATATATATATATATATATTTGTACGGACGTATCAAAGACATATCGTATCCAAGGGTTTTTTAAAATTGACGTATCCGCATATCGTATCCGTATCCAAACAGATACTCGTATCCGTATCCTGGTAACGTAGATGGAAAGCAATTAGCTCAAACAAAGTTTAGATATGAAAATATGATAAACAGTAATGCCTTCTCCATGCATGGTGACTTTCTTTTGTAACTTTCCCTTGGCCCTTTAGCCACAAAAATGACCAATCAGCTCTCTTCACTTTATTTAATATTTTCCATCACTTAATTGAATATTTTCCATTTGCTTTCTATCCCCATATGGGTCTACTTTTGGCGCTGTCTACAAAATACACAACTATAGCACTGCGACAGACATCTAGAGTCAAACTCGGGATTGTGCCACTAATAATTTAATTTTAGTGCTTACGATAAGGCCAATTTTATTTTCCACTTTAAAATTACACCTATTTTGACTTAATCATCCATTTTCACAAAAAATAGCAGACGGGAAATCAATGCATATGGGCTAAGGGTCTGTCGAGCAGCTAATCTTGAGCTAAGGAACCTATTAAAATCCAGCCTCCCCAAACTGGATGTCTTGCAACAGCAATTGTTAACTCCTAGGCCCAAATGCCATGTGCAATAGAGTAAACATGCTGTAGCAATGTCTCCAAGATTACAGAGATCATGTACCTGTTAAATGGGAGATCTACATGACTAGAATACATAGCTCTCATGATGGTTTTGGGACGTGAATCGTGGCAGCAATGACTCCCACATTAAATCAACAGCATGCAAAGGTGATCCAATCTAACAAATCAATGTGTCAGATTTCAGGATAAGAGATCTGTCAACAATTATAGCAGATCAATAAATCATGACATATGATCATTCCTCTCATACCTTGGTGTAGCCTCGAGCATGATTGGAATTGATCCTTATTTCCTTCATGACATCTTGATTCTTACTGTCACAATGCACGAATATCTAGGATGCTCCACATCAAAGTAACATAGTGTTCCAGGCATGGGAACCTTTTCCTCTTCCTTTGTTTTCTCTTCGACTTCTTCCGGATCAGCATTCTCTTCGTCTTCTTCTTCTTCATCTAGAACTACTTCAATATAATGGGCTGCCTTTTGCTGCCTAAAATTTGGTGCTTTTTGCTCAATGTTTGAAGTAGTTTTTGGTTTTCCAAATGACCCCTTTGGCTGCTCCAAAGGTGCTGGCCTTTGTTGCTCATAAGATGCAGTCGTAATACCTTCTCCGGATGCATCATATTTAACCACAAGAGGAATTCAAAAATCTGGGACAGCAAGTACCTAGCATGAAGTCATTACCTTTTGTCAATTGCTTGTTGTATGTCTCTTCTTGGTCGCTCCCGTTGAACTCTTCTATTCTTTCATGTGTCTCTTTTATTCTTCAACTTGCAGAAATCTTTGAAAGACAACATCTCTCTCACCCTAAAACTAAGGGTTGAATATTCTTCACCACATGCCTCTATCTTTGCAACATCACAAGGAGTATCTACCTCAATTGGTTATTCCTCTCTTTGAAGAAACTTGGCTCTGAATATTTGATGTCGAGGCTTGATGGATGTCTTTTACGGTCCAGATGAGCTTCCTTCACCATTTGTATAGATCAATTCAAATCAGCAATAGCTCCTATATAGGAGTCTCTTAAATCCCTCTAAGCATCCAAAAACATTTTTGCAATTCTCTGTTACCTCCAGTTAACATTTCATTCAAATAGCTCATTTTCTATGTTGGTGGAGGCCTTTCTCTTTCACTCATACCTTCCTTTCTTGGAGTTCTTGAGTAGTGACATCTAAATGCCTCTTCACCTGCGTCTATGAAAACCTGATTTTTTTTTAATTTCTCCCACAAGCTAGCAAGGATCACTGCTCTAATACAACTGTAATGTCCCCCATAGGATAATTCCTAACCCCAAATGGAACAACTGCAAATCCTATATATAACAACAATTTATAGAAGGTACAGTTGACAAAAATAATGCAGATCTGAATTTCTACAAGAAAATGCAACTTGCCTTGATACTCAAAACTAGTTGAAAATCATCTGAATCTTTAACCCAATAATTCATAATTTATTATAGATGCAAGAACACCAAAACTATAAGTTTTCAAATCAAGAAGAAAAGATGGAAAATTTATTAAAGTCTACCGAAAATTAGCTTACAGACAAGGCTAGAAAAAATGTTCCCAAAGCCCAAATCAGATGCATACAAGCTGATTATAACCTCTAAAAAGATGGAAATGAAGATGGAGATGAGATTCGTATCATCCGTGTCCTAGAATGTGTCAAACTCCACTCACAAGGGTGTAGATAACCCTTCATTTGGCTGGAAATGCATGCCAAAAATCAGCTACACTCTTCTTCTTCAAACCCTAGCTGGGTGTAACAGAAATCTACAAATTAGGACCTTCAACACTACTAGAACTTTAGAATTATCATTGATACTCAATGGAAACACCTAAATAGAGCTCCCTCTCATAAAGGATGAAGAGTTTTCGTTCTTCAATTCTTGGCAATAGAGGGTTTTCATCCTCTAATAGAACACTTCAAATGGTTTTTTTCCTTTGAGGTAAAAATGGAACGCAATTAGCTCAACCAAATTTTAGATATGAAAATATGATAAAAAATGATGCCTTCTCCATGCATGGTGACTTGCTTTTATAACTTTTTGTTGGCCCTTTAGCCACACAAATGACCAATCAGCTGTCTTCACTTTATGTAATATTTTCCATCACTTTATTTAATATTTTCCCTTTGCTTTCTATACCCATATGGCTCGCCTTTTTCCACTGGGGAGAAATAAAATAAAGTGACTTTTCTTTTTCTAATTTTATTTTGTCACTAATAAATTAATTTAAGTGCTTATAATAAAGTTTTATTTTGCACTTTAAAATTAATTTATGACAACTTAGTTTCTTTTTTTCTTATTCCTTAGCCATCAAGAAACAATGAATGGGCTAAGGGTCTTTGACCAGCTGCTTTCGAGAAGGGGATATTACAAAGTAAAGGGCTCTTCTAAAGAATATTTGTCATGCCATGTCATTTTATGAGTTGATGGAAGTAAGCAAGGGAAGATCAAGGTCCAAGCCTAGGTCACGAACTACACCAGAAGAAAAAAAATCAGATTTGCAAGAGCTTTGAGGTGGAGTCCCAAGAAGACCATGTTGAGGGACATAGAGAGGCATTGTTAGATGAAGAACCAAAAAAGGTTTTTAATGCAATAGTATCTACAAAGAAAGAGGTAGAAGTACCTATCATTTTCCCTAAGGATGAGGTCTTGACTGATTTTCATAACAGCACTATGAAGACACAATGATTTGATGAAATCTCAAAGCACAAGCTTAGGGAAGAGAAGGAAATCATGAAGCACGAGTAAGAAGGTAAAAATCCTTTGATATTTAATGGTGATTCATTGATTTCTAATGATGGCATGTTGCAGAAAATTGGAAGATAAAAATCAGAATTGCATCAAGTATATGAGGATGAGAGTGGAAGGGTATGTCCATGAAGGAAGGGCACTTTCGGTTCCACATGATTACCTTTAGTTCGCTGGGAAATTTCCAAACAGCAGTCAATGATGGGCTGATTGAGGGAGGTTATAACCTTGAAGAGAGTTCCAGAGATGTTCCAAACAAGTACCAACAAAATAAGGGTCCGATTCTTATTGGCAGCCCAAGGTATGATGGAAATGATCACATTTTATCTCCTCCTATGTCGCTGCCATTCTTGTGTCATTATGGGCAGTTTGTTGTTAAGAATGATCACATGTCATGCTTGATACCTTGTAATGTAATTGGTGATCATGTGAAGAACTTGTAGAGTAACATATGGCACATATATCTTTTCTTGCAAGCTTGAAATTATGTGAACAGAATTGTTTGGGTTCCGATTGATCCTTCGAGTCATAAGAAAGAGAAAGGATCCTGTGTTGATGAAAGCTTAGTTGCAAATATGGATTCGAAGGTGGAAGACGTCGAAGTCTTCATGGTCAAAGTAACAGATGGTTATTCCATGCCATGCACAAGGAGTCCCCAACTCTTTTTCACTTTGGGAGAGCATGAGGTATACGATGATCCTTCTATGATTGGTATAGTGGGTACAAATCTTGTGCTTGGGGTCCAATGGTTACATTCATTGGGAGAGCTCACTCTCAACTACTAAAGTATGGAGTTGAGCTTCATGGATAAAGGAAAGAAAGTGGTACTTAAAGGTATGATTCCGGAAACCACTCAAATCAAAGTATTAGGTAGAAGATGTTTTATCCAAAGAATTCTATTTTTTGTTCTCTACCTAAGATAACAGCAGATTCCTCCTAAAAATCGGAGTAAGGAAAATCAGAGAAGTTTGTGGTGGCCTCTTGAGGAAGGATGAATTAAATTAAATTTTGACGGTGCTTCAAGAGGAAATCTAGGTAGAGCAAGTTGTGGATGCATATTCAGAGATTCTACGTACCAACCTGTGTTGGCCTTGAAGACGGTTTGTGGCGTCTCCTCCAATAATGTGGTGGAAGGCATGGCCCTCCTTTTCGGTCTCTTGGAGGCCAAAAATCAAAAATGGCATCGGTTGTGGATAGAAGGAGATTCTAAAATCATTATCGGAGATGTTAAGGGTAAGCATCCTAAGGCTTGGTTACTGAAACCAATATGTCAAAAGATTAAGACTATTCTTTCCTTTTTTCTGAGATTCGAATTTCACACATTAAAAGAGTTAGGAATCAAATTGCCGACTACTTGGCCAACAAAGGTGTCGAGGTATGGGAAGAATGCCATTCAAATCGTCAAGTTTGGAAAGATAATTTCACTAGTGACATCGTCTCTCTAGTCTCGAGTGATGCAAGGATGGCCGAAGGCCATGTGGAAGAGTAATTATTTAGACCACCGGGTATTTATTACTATAATTGGTGCGATTATGGTAATGCGTGGGATATATTCTCAATGATCTTCGGTACTAGACACATGCTCCTTCCTTCGTGTGAGGCATGTCGGGGGTCTATTTAGCTCATTTCACCAGTGGGGGATTTCAGTTGCTTCTGCATTTGTGCTTTGGTTCTCTGTTGGATTTGTGTTTGGCTGGTTTTGTGGGTTGGCCCTTCATCACAAAATATGCCCAATTTTGTCCACTTCCAGCCAAGTATAATGTCATATTAACACAACATAAGCATGGTAGAGATACTTTGTGTTTAAATATTCATGCAAATGATCACCAACAAAATATGTGGGTGGTTAGTGGTGACATGAGGAGTGTACCTTAGAGAACTATAGCTCATAATTCCAGACTTGGTGATGTTGTCATTATTCAAATCAGCCACCACAAGATCTCAATGGCATGCATACAAGTGGGTAAGCAAGTAATTTTTGTCAGAGGATGGAGCGTTTTTCGATTGATGAATGTTGGGAGAAAAATTTCAGCCTTTAGAGAGATGTTTTCAATCATTGCGATACTCACATTTCCTGATTTTGCAAGGAGGTTTCAGTTTTGTAGCTCTTGTTCCATTTTTAAGTTGCTGATTTTGATAAAATCAGACTATAAGTTGTGGTTTTCACATGTGAACAGCTGCAAGAGTGACCATTTTGAGGTCATTAAATCATTGGAAAATAGTGGTGGATGGTTTCAGCTGATGAAGACAACTGCTTCAGCCAACATAGCTCCAATTTGGGTGAAACTTTAGGTGATTCATGACTGTAATACTTTGTTTCCAGCCACCATGTCATTGATAGTGTGGAAATCTTTGGAGAGATATCATACTTACAGTTGTACTTTCCTTTCATATGTTGTTAACAACTTTTCCAGCTACTTTTCTAGTTATAAGACACCTGAAAAAGAGCTTCCAATCATATGGTTGAAGAAATTCCAAATTGCTACTAACATTGGCATATTTGTAGCCGATTTAAGGTGGTTTCCAGCCACTTGCGTTTTGCTTTTTGAAAGAAAACTGCAAAGTTACAGCTGTGATTGGGACAGCATTAGTAAAGATTTGGGAATTCATCATTTGAATGGAAATTATGAGATGGTGGCAAGTAAAGGAAGGGAGCTAGCTATCATGTCCATAAGGCACGATGAAGAGATTGTAAAAGTGTTGTTAAACACTCTTGTTTTCTTTACTGAGTTTGCTTCATGTGCAGGTACATCATAGGAGCAGCTGACATTCATTTGGGATTCAAGTACGTACATTTGCTTGAGGACAAGCAAAGACGGGAGGACTGTAACGTCCCTTTTTCCACGCTAGTCACTATGAAGGCCTTGGACCCATTCCACCTTCCGTGGGCTTCAAGGAAGGAAAGCAAAGGAGGTGAACGGCAAAGCGAAAAATGAACTTCTATCTTCACCCTCATTAAGTTTGGTCTTCTTGAAGCTAAAAGGGAGATAAAGAAATACTCTTTTATGAATTTGGTCTTCTTAAGTGAAGATTAAAAAGCGCAATAAGAGGTTGATCATGCAGATTGGGCTTCTAATTCATCCTTAGCGCAGAAGTAGGGGTACTTAAGGAGGTTCTAATGGAGGAGAGGATCATCATCCATCTATTTTGACATTTACTTGGCTTCGGAGCTAGTGTAACTTCTCTTCTTTCCATTGAACGACGGAAATCCTTCCATGGAAACCTATTGAGGAGAAAACCCTTCAATTTGATAAACAAACATTGGAAAGAGATTGGTCTCCATTTGTTTGTTTATCTCTTGCTTGTTAATTTGGTCAGATCTTGTTTAAATCATATGCTGCAAGTTTGATTTTGGAAAAAGTGATTGAAATAGAAAAATACAAGGTTTATTTTATATCTCATTTGCATCTTAATTATTTATAGCTTCATAGTTAAATCCCCTTGCTCTGAGAAAATCCCACTATAAACTTTGAACCAGACTTGCACAAGAAATAATTCTGAGAATAATTAATTTTACACACACTAATATATTTCTTTTGTATTCATCCGGAATGTTTTATTCAATAAGACAAGGTTTACATATATAGAGTAAAGTTCTCCTATGAAAGAGGAGTCAACTCTAATCTTCAACAAACTCTCACTTATCTCTCCCAATCCCTTTTCTCACTCAACAAACCTAGAATCTCTCTAAGAGATCTCTACGAGTTGTCACCAACTCATTATTTGCACAATAATAATGTTCACAATATTAAACAATTCCTAACATTCACCCCCTTAGTATAAACATGGGAAAAAACATACACATTCTCATCCGCAGTATGCTCACCTCTATGGAGCATGTCAAACTATGTGACTCATGACCTTGATACTAATGAAGGGAGCAATGCTCAACCTTCTATGGTTTTACAAGTTTACCACAAACCTTGACGTGTAACAGATCCATCGCCTGTCCACCTCGTGTGGTTTTCTAGATCTTTCACAAACCTTTTCAAGATCCATGAACTGTCTTACACTGGTGCTTTTGCTCACCTATTTCATTACATCGGGAGTTACATTCAAGAATGTTTATACATTACTTTTAAACAATCATTTGTTCTTACTCTCACAAATCTACGCTGAAAGCAAACACACAACTTAAAATCTTGGCCACATATTCAGTTTTGCGGCCTCGTCGATGGTGTCTGACGAGAGGTCGCTAATCAACCTCCTTCCTCCGTTGCCTCCAACCTCCATCAATGTCCCTGCTAACTCAATAGAAAGTATAGTCGAGGACGATACGCGTTCCCTATCGCGATACAAGGCGGGGTCGAGGGGCAGAGCACCCGAAGCCAGGAATGGTTTTCCTTTTCATTTTCCCTTAAAAATTGAGTGTCGAATTACACCGAAAATGCACTCATTTGTCCTTTTTTTTTAACAATTTTTCGACTTTGACACGAATATCCTAAAACACCTATTCGGTTGACAATGAATTTATATTATTTTTAAACAAGAGACTATTTGACTCTATAAAATCAAAATCTATTGCTAAAAAAGTAATATTTAATTACTTTCTAAAGTGACTGATCTACAAATTCCAAATATCATATTATGATATTGACCATTAAAACAATTTAGTCACACTCAACTACAATAATATGTTTAAGCGACTAGATCAAAGCTCGCAAAGTAGAGATCTTCAGAATTCTACGTACTGAGCAGCAACAACTGACAGATGTAGTTGGCGTGATAGGTGGAGTTGCGTTCAGGAATTTCCGATGCGTATGCAAAAAACAAAGCATAGACTATGCCTTGAAGTTGTTTTAGACGGACTTTCATTGAATGATGAAAGCAGGCAAATACTTAACTGATGGAGACACTCCCTCCACGTGGTTGCAGACTGTGCATTGAAGTTTGTTCACCGAACAGGATTCAAAGAGTTCACAGGATCTGGCGAGATAGAACTGACATGAGATAAATTGTATGTCACGTTCAGGCACCAAATCCGCTTCTATCTTATTATCGTGAATGATGGAGATTCAATCTCACTATTCGAATAAAATGATATCCTATTTGATCTGTTACGTCCTGGCTGTATAGAACTAATGATTATCATGGATCTAGAAGATGTCGATGCCGCTTGACAATCAAAAAAGTTGATTGAGATCACCTATGCACGTTAATTGGACTGAGCAGACCCCAAATTGTTGTATGTGAATTGATAAGCACCAAAACAATATATCTCCTCACAAAACACACGAGTTACATTCACAAAAAAATCTGCCTAAAACGAAAAATTATTCATAGAGCTATCATCGATTAGGGCAAATAAAAACATGTCTGCCCCTAAAAAATAATAATTAAGCTTCCATTTGACAGAGGATCAGACACAGCTCTGATACAAAATATAAACTTTGAACCAGACTTGCACAAGAAATAATTCTGAGAATAATTAATTTTACACACACTAATATATTTGTTTTGTATTCATCCGGGATGTTTTATTCAATAAGACAAGGTTACATATATAAAGTGAAGTTCTCCTATGAAAGAGGAGTCAACTCTAATCTTCAACAAACTCTCACTTATCTCTCCCAATCCCTATTCTCACTCAGCAAACATTGAATCTCTTTAAGAGATCTCTACGAGTTGTCACCAACTCATTATTTGCACTATAATAATGTTCACAATATTAAACAATTCCTAACACCCACACCTGGAATTTAGCTCTAGATTTGTGCCCATTCTGTCTGCATCAGTGTATTTAGGGTTGAAACCATCATAGTTGCAATCATTCTAATTCAGTTGTAAAAGAAGAAAGAATTGATTTAGTTTTGCTTTGGAAAAGCCATCAGTTTAGATCATCTCTCCTTCCGGGATATGCCTCACATCAGGGATTCATTTCAGATCTGCATGTTTTAAAGTGAGTGCATCTCATTTTCATCCAAAGTTTTAGATTTAATTACTCATCCATTGCTTTAGAAAAGCATTTGAAAAGGAAAAGATTAAAAAAAAAGACATTGCTTATCACTTTTGCATGCATATAGTGAAGATCTGGAATTGTAATTGCATTTAAGGAATTGTCGATTTGTTTTGTTCCCGTTCTCATACCATTTAAATATTTAAAAATCACTGTTCGTTGCAGCAATAGTTTACATCTACTTGTTGTCACATATCATTTTAAATCATTGAAAAACAACAAAAAGAGAGCATTGTATTGGCACAAAGCTTCAGATTTGTGATAGCTCCTTGTACGTTGTTTAATTCTTGTTGCATTCATTTAATTGAGTAGAGGTTATTAGCAAATAATCTTCCATGTCCAGCAAGTACTTAATTTTAATTTTTACTTGTTTAATCCAACACAAACACTACAAGAGACAACTCCATTCACTTCAATCAAACCACAACACATTCCTACCCAACAAACTACGCCTTCACAAACAAAACATAGTCATTAATACATCCCAAAAACACCAAACCACCAAGCACGATACGCTGATCTGCAGGACAGCAACCTGCTGCATTCCAAAACATTTAATTCAGACATCTAATACTGCTCCAAATCAAACCAAAACATACCTACATGGCTCCAATTCAAGCGGCATCATCCAAACAGCCCCGGTTCAAGCTACACCCGCACTACACTCTAGATCAAACTTGTGTCACATAGTGGACCCCTCACACCCTTGGATGTCTTTGGACAGCCAAGTCTTATCTGGCAGGGTAGGACCATTTCCATGTGTCCCCACTACTTTACAGTTGCAAAATATCCAAGACGACATTCTCGGTGAATTGAGACACAAAGTCTTTCGCTCCGAACCTTCATCCACCCTAGAAGTCAGACAGTTGTGTGCTTCTAGGCGAGCAAGTGCCACCACCACCACTAAAACTTTCACCCATCCACCTTCTTAGGATACCTCAAAATCCCTTGGGGATTTGATTCATCTTTATCCACAGGTCTAGTCTCGTCTCTTCCATTTTTCCTATCTCCTTCACGACCCTCTCAAGAGAGGAGTACCTCGAGAGGAAAGGACACTTCTAAAGGGTTCTTCAACCTAATCATACCCCGTTTCAGCTGACCGTCAAAGACAGGTTAGAAGGTTCGATTTCCTTGACGAACAAATTGCACTCTCACAAGCCCAAAAAACAAATAATCGTCTATCCTCCTCACCCCAATCATTTCCCATCTATATCCTCATCCATCAACATCATCATCACCCACAATTCCCCCATCATCACATCATCCATGCATCAGCTACCTCAACCAAACCCACAAGGAGTCAAGCACGCATGGAAGGCCACCCTACGTTTTTTGGTGCAGACAAAGCGCATGCATACATAGCAATATAATTCATTTGTTTTCTATTTCAAAGCCACGGTATCTTTGATTACAGAGAATTGTTTTGTTAATCACATTTAATCTAAATCTGGAGAGCCATAATGCAGATAGTTCAAGTGATTCCACATATCGTTTGGTACAAATGTTCATTCCTAAATCATCATCCATGATGACATTCATGATTCAAAGATTCATTACATGCAGCCTGATTGCAGTCTCACAATCTTGATCCATTGCCATAAATTCTTCATCGCTATTTCTGATTTCTTTGGTCATGTTCATCATTTATAAAAATGTGGTACTGACCAAATTTGCCATCTCAATTGCAAATTTGGTTCGAAACACTTGGCCTGTTAACTAATTGATATGGTCCAGAGTCTATTCTTCATAGATATTCCAACTTTGTGTTGTGTTCTTATAAACTTCCGTGTACTAAGAAACTGAGGAAAGGCTGCTCTGCCAACTGGCATTCTGTACATTAACGATCACACTCCATCAGTATTGAGTGTTATAACCATAGGCTTCCTCTTATTGCTTCTTTATTGGTAGCTAATTGACTGATAGGAAGTCCAATTATGTGATACATCTTGATTTCTGTTGCAGTCGGCAACACAATTGGTAGACCCACTCCCAATAGGCATACTGGTCTCTTTTTATCCTTTCACTTCCATCACTACTTTTTTAATTTTGCATATCAAAACAATTATTCAGAATCTTCTTTACTTGACTTATTGTGATTACCCGAGTTTCAAGTTTCTCTCAGCACCGATTAAATTGAAAAGATTGCTTACTTTGTTTGCACAACTCTGATTGCCACGGTCTCTAGGCCTGCACAAATGCAAAAGCAACTTTGCTCCTTAGGGTAGATTAGTAGGACCCATAGGTAGAAGGCGTAATATTTCCATTTTTGGCATTGGATTATCAGCTTACAGGTGGTTACGAGAAAGTTCCACAATGTTTGGAAGGTAGTATAAGGCATTAATTCTCAGAGTACGATTCTGTGTTGCATTTGACAAAAACAACTCCCTTTCTCCAACTTCCCATATTTCACGCTTAGTTGAACATTATTATCATATATTTGTGCAGGGCCACAACTGAGTTTGCTTCATCCTCTTCCTTACTGAAGAAACTTTCTTCATTTGTGTCTTTTATTTCTGCATTCAATCCTAAGATTTACAATACATAGTTGAAGGAACCACATTCAGTAGTTTTTGATACTGAGGTGGCAAAGCATATATAACCCACCTTTCATCAGACCATCTACTAGTAGATTATTTCACGTTGTCATAAATATTTTTAAGCTCAAAATGGATGCACCTACCAGTTTTCCTTTTTCCTGCTTCAATTGTATACTTTGTCTAGAATTTCACTGCCACAAAATTTTTGCTTTTATTAAAATATTTACTTTATTCCCTTAATCCAAGCCATCTCTAGGAGATGTTCTTCAGCAACCATTTGATAAGCTCACAATAATCTTATTCAAACACAAGAACAAGTTCTTTCCCACCTCCTTTTACATCTCCACTTGTGGGGCAAATGGACCCTTTGGTATGTTTGCACTCGATATATCATTTTTCCTTGTCATTATTTTCTTTTATTTTTTAAAAGTCATCAGGGTGCTCCTGTTCCTATTATTTTTTGCACTCGATGTATTCCTTTTTCTTTGTCATTTTTTCCTATTCTTTGTTAAAAGTCACCACGGTGCTGCTGTTGCTATTATTTCTAACCAATGTACTTCAGTCCCATCTATCAGTCTTGCTCATCAATACACAGCAATATAATTTCAATTACAAATCACCGCAAACCCTACCAAACTCAACCATCCTCCCAAGGTCTCTAAACTCTAAGCAAAGTTCACATCTTGTTACTTACAATATGGTGCTAAAGAAAATATGTGTCAAGGCAATCAGAATACATTTATAGAACATAACCAAGCAAAAAAAACATAACAACTTATTTGCATAATTTATGCAACAAATAGGACATGCACATTTTCACCAAGTACAAGCTATGGAAGTTAATTGTAGCTGAGAGAAATTTCGAATGTCATGGGTACTTACCAATAAAGACTTAATCCTGATGGCACAGAAAGAGAGAAATAACCGACCATAAGTGGAAGAAACTTTAATGCAGCTTGTGTACTTTTCTGATTTGGATCATTAGCCTGAAAATGGAACACGGGACCTAACTGAATCAAAGTACCAAATAAATAAACTCGAGCTCCTGCCAAGTGAATGATAAATGGAAAACTATATAATATATATTCTCACATCTATAGTTTTCTTTCTTTAAGTCAAGACCCGCCCACCTATTAGAGCTCAGAGATATTTAATTTAAGTTGGGAATAACCAAGCAATGATCTTAAGAAAGCATGACTTCAGCTTTGGGAAATTTTACGAAAAAAAAATATTAGTAGTATTGAATTCCTCTAGATTCAATGATTACACCTTATGGAAGGATCATAACAGAGTTGTGAAAACAAATTTCTTGTGAACAAGTATTGATCATTATAAGATTTCCACATCCATCATATATATAGAAAGATAGAAGGTTATCATTTTAAACTAGACTGTTTCGGTACGGGTACAGTACGCTGTTGGGTACATTTTTATATATTTTTAAAAAAATAATAATAATATATAATATATAAATATAAAATTATAAATTTAAAGAAGCATTTGTATAGTTTTTGAAATTTATTACTCATACAATCATTCATAGAACATGAAAACAAATTTCAAATACTTTGAGAATTGAGACTTGAGTTTGTATTGATTCATAATGTTCAAAACATAAAAGTTACATACATTCAAGTTCTCAACTTGCTTCACTTTCAGTTTCCTAGGGTTAAAAGCCTAGAACATATCATCAAGATGATCCTTAAAATCATCTCCTTGGATGGCACTTGCAGCTCCAGTCCCACTAGCTCAACCGTCTAACCCTTGTGAAGGGCTCCCTGGAAGTTCATCATCAATGCCAAGTAGTGAAGCATTAGACAAACAACCAACAGAAGCTTCAAAGCCCGTGGTTTCAGGTTGAATAACCCAAACCTTGTTAGGACCTCTAGTATATTTTGTTGTCTTATGTGTCAAGAGGCGCAAGTTGGAATATACATATAATAGATCCTCATCTTTCTTAGATGCCAACATGGTGCATTTGGATGAGTGGATGAAGCCATATGTACTCCAAATTCACTCTATAGAAGAATCACTAGCCACTTATCACAAAAACAAAATATTATTAATATATATTATACAAAAAAGAGTGTTATCATCTTAAATTTTAAATCTTAATTGATAATTAGATTATCAAATAACAAGTTACAAACTTCATACCTGTGAGAGCAATTTGATAGCAATAGGTCATAGGCACTTGGCATCATGGCCATGTACAATCCACCACTTGATTGGAGTTAAGGTGGACTTCTCACAAAGAGCCTCTACCTCTCCCATGCTACCTTCTCCAGATACAAACATCCCCATATCATTCTGGACTGCACTACATATAACTTGATCAAGAAACAACCTCCTGAATGTTGCCCTTGTCGCATTTGCAACCTCTTGATCATCATATGGTGGCTGCCTACCAGGTAACCCAACTATTTCACTGTTGTAATATTTAGGATTTAATGCATAAGCAAGGAGATGCAATGGAGTGGTCATTTTGGTCCACCTTTTCATAACCATGTGTTTGACTTCATTATAAACTTTTCCTCAGGGTCCTGCTTTTTGGCTTGTATTATATCTTTATTTTTTCAAGCATGGAGTCAATGTCATCATAAATTTCTCCAATGCAAGCACTATCTTTATCTACAAATATAATCATACTTCAACAGGCTCCATGAAACTCAATAAATACTCAAGTTTTTTCCACCAATCATCATCAAGGATCAATGCCTTTATCTTTAGGGCTCTCTCTATATTTGTTTGCCTCCAAACAGTGCAAACATTGTCAATCACCATGCTACTCAAAGCATGTTTTACCTTCACAAGTTGTCTCAAAACAAGTGTGTGAGAGGCAAACCTAGTCTCAACAACCTATTAAAAAGGAATGAAAAGAATTCTATAAGAATACAAATTGAAATTGATTTAAAATTAATATTAAAATCATTAACTTAAAAGTAAAACTTATGACTCATGAGTTGTTCCCTTAGCTTCAACAACTACAACTTCGAGAATCTTTTGAAAATGGCCTGAGACATGTGATGGTTGGTGACAGACATCTGAATCTCATTTGCCTCCATCTAGATTTCCTTAATCCATGTGATTTTTACAATCTTTTACAGCATCAAATTTAGAGATTGTATTGCACATGGTGTCCAAAATATGTGCTAATACCTACCCTCTATTATCAACCTTGTTACCTTGTCATTTTTTGCATTGTCCGCAATGACTTCGACAACGTTTCGAGGGCTCACTGACTCAATAGCCTCAATTAGAATGTTTGCAATGAATTAAGCATCTTTTATTTCCCCCACACAATCAACAGCCTTCAAAAAAAAAGCCCCTTGAGGGCTTACTACAATAATGTTGATAAGAGGTTTGTTTCGTGAATCTTTCCAACCATTCGATATAAATGACACTTTTGAACCCTTCCAGGAATCTTTGATCAGTTGTAAAGATGTTTGTATGTGTTGCACTTCTTTTGACAAAAGAGATGTGCGAACCTTGTTATAGTTGGGGCTTGTATACCCCTGTGGTCCCTCATTAATGGCTCTCACCATCTATCACCAATATGGTGACCTCAACACATTGAATGGTAGCCCAAATGCACAAATACAACGAGCCACCAATTCATCTACAATTTATCTCTTCTCTATGTTAAATATCTTTTTTAAAGGTCATTTTGTTCTCTTCCTTGATGTGGTATCTTCATCCACAGGAGTTTCAACTAGACCAGTTTCAACATTACTATCAATGAAAGGATGGAATGATGGTGGTGGTGTTGGTGTTTTTCCCATAGTCCTCTGCTACAAAGAAATGGTTTTAGAGCGATCTTTTGCAATTTCAAAGTTTGCCTCCTCTTTCTCTCTTAAGTACATAGCTATTTTATTCTTATCCACCTTCTTGCATGCTCTAACGCCTGTCCTCGATACCTTTGTTAAATAAGCTTTCAAACAGGTATACAAGGACTTAAATGTGGTGCTATAATGGGGGCAAGTCCAAACACGAACACCACCACCGACAATGAGCTCTAACACTTCCACATGCCTCTGTAAAGGAGAATGAGGATCAATTTTCACTATCATGTGACTCGGTGTTAGGAATAATATTAATTGTTAGTGCTTCATTGGGTGATTATTATATTATTAAAGATATTATATTGTTATGTATGTTACAAATTGTTAAAACAAATCGTAATATTAATTTAGTGGTTATGTGTATATTGTTAGTGAGATATTATTGGAGATATGATCTCCATGAATATAGGAAAGACATTTCCTATATAGCTATGCAATGGTTCGAATGATTAATAATATAGCAGCATTATTGTTTGGTGTGCAAATCTAGTTCTGCCATTTTATTTGGTATCGGAGTAAAATTATTGTGAATGTGAGATGGAGTATTATTGATAAGGGGCAATTATTGCTCTTGCCTTGAGCTATGATATTGAGGTGTGCTGAGAGTATCTATAGTTGATATAGCATTTTATATTGTAGTTCTGGGAAGCATAATTTAGAGTGATAAAGCACAACTATTAAAAGTGCATATGTGTGCATTGGTTGGATTGTTTGTATCCCTTTCCATCCTATCTAACTATCACTCTTTCCTGGACTGCTATCTGTCCATATTATTCGCCTTGCTCTCTAGATGATCAAGTCTAAATCTGCATATTCCCAAGCATGCGTTGATGTATTCATTCATCTCAAAAATCCCAGAGATAATATAGGTTTTGATCACCTTGCTTGTTTGCTACATCGTTTCCAAATCTCCATTGACGGATTCGTAGATCAAGATCTTCGTGACATTCCTCAGCTGTGTATAACATGTGACTAGGTAAGAATCGATCTCTTTGAGGATTAAATCAGGACACATCTGGATCAGCCAGTTTGGATTTGTAAGAAAGCATTCACCTCACAACTCAGTCTATGATCCAGGTTAAAAATAGACCCTTCCCAAGGAAAATACTTGGACACATGTGTAAAAGACGTTGGCATTGGCATGAACCACAACAACATTTCTTTGAAAATTTAGCTCATTCTGACACCTTCGCAGCATTCAAGAGTATGCAAAGGCATGATCCCAAGTTGGTGTGTTGTATGCGTTATAAAGCTCAACTGTCGATCCCCTCAACAATAACCCCATTCGAACTCTGCGCAGGTTTCATCAAACACACTTTGGATTATTGGTCATGTTGTTTTAAGTTTTAGTCTCTTGTTGTTGGTAGACCTAGTAGACTAGTTTTTTTTAGGTCAGCTTAATTTCTAATAATTAACTTTTAGTTATATTAGAAAAGGTATTGTCTTTTATATACTTAATGGATTTAGTCTAGTAAATTTGAGTTGTTTGTGTCATTTAAAATTGTTATATTGGCCATTAGATATAGAAATAGTCCCTCGGGTGAAATATTTTGTTGTGAGATGTCACAAACATCATCATATGTCTTATTGTCAATTTAATGAGACTATGTCAAAATCAAGAATCATAGTCAAATTTGTAGTGTCGTCAAGGTCAATACGTTTCCCAAGTCATTGTAAAAAAAATTGAAAAATTAAAAAAAAAAACTTTGCCTCACGGACGCATTTTCGGTGTAACCCGACGTCCTAAAATAAAGATTTTCACATTGCGAGGGTGATAAAAAAAATAGTGTACAATGTGGAATTCATTAAGCATTATGTCTTCATTGGCTGAGTAAGCAGCTCATGCACTGGAGGCAAGAGGACAATCAACGTCCTCAAGTTCATCACTACCTCAGAGGCCGCAAACTATTTTGCTGACACCTTTTTTTGTGTGTGATGAATAAGAACATATGAGCCTCTCTGGTCCTATGTGCAATACAATGTTTGTGTTTCCCCTGTTATGATGATGATGTGGAGATTTGTACCATTGATACTAATGCAGGAAGTGTTCTTAACCAGATTGACTTGATAGTTGATGTGAATTGGTTGATGGGTCCCAATTCATGTATCCACCTAGATAGGTTGATGGGTCCCTATTCATGGATGATGCAATTCCCACAGTCAGTGTTGAGTATCGAGACCATGTGCAGGCTATGGAGAGGCATGTGGCTTAGATGATGATGGTGTTTTTCCCCATATTCGCACTAAGGGGGGAATGTTAGGAATAATATTAATTGTTAAGTGTTTCACTGGGTGATTATTATATTATAGAAGATATTATATTGTTATGTATGATATGAGTAGTTAAAACAACTCGTAATATTAAGTTAGTGGTTATGTGTATATTGTTAGTGAGATATTATTGGAGATATGATCTCCATGAATATAGGAGAGACATTTCCTATATAACTATGTAATGGTTCGAATGATTAATAATATAGCAGCATTATTGTTTGGTGAGCAAATCCGGTTCTACCATTTTACTCAGAACACTTCCTTGTGTTTCTCCCTCATTGTTTGCTTCCACATGCCCCCCTAAAGCTGAATTGGATGTCGTGACTACAACTGTTTAATTTGTTTTAACCTACAATAAGAGATATTTTTTGAAAATTAAAATATTGTTAAATAATTTAATAAACAATTAGAAACAGCAAATACAAATTATACAATTAATTTGTTAACCCCTACACGTCAATCTCTGATTCTGATCACCAACTTCGTTACAAATAGTGCGAGGTGAGAGCTTACACAGAGGGTAGACATTTAAATTTTTAATGAATTCAATTTAATACTTTAAAATAAACAAACCAATACATGACTAATTAAAAAATTAAACAATTAAACCCTGCATGTCAATCTCTGATTCTGATCACTAAGGTCGCCATAAATGATGTAAGGTGAGAGCATACACAGAGAGTAGACGTTTAAATTTTTAATGAATTCAATTTAATACTTTAAAATTAAAAAAACGAATACATTACTAATTAAAAAATTAAACAGTTAAACCCTACATATCACTCTTTGATTCTGATCACCAAGGTCGCCATAAATGGTGCGAGGTGAGAGCATACACAGAGGGTAGATGTTTAAATTTTTAATGAATTCAATTTAATACTTTAAAATAAAAAAACGAATACATTACTAATTAAAAAATTAAACAGTTAAACCCTACATGTCAATCTTTGATTCTGATCACCAAGGTCGCCATAAATGGTGCGAGGTGAGAGCATACACAGAGGGTAGAGGTTTAAATTTTTAATGAATTCTATTTAATACTTTAAATTTAAAAAACGAATATATTACTAATTAGAAAATTAAATAATTAAACCCTAAATGTTAATCTTTGATTCTGATCACCAAGGTCGCCATAAATGGTCCGAGGTGAGAGCATACACAGAGGGTAGACATTTAAATTTTTAATGAATTCAATTTAATACTTTAAAATTAAAAACAAATGAATACATTACTAATTATAAATAAATAAACAGTTAAACCCTACATGTCAATCTCTGAAACTGATCACCAAGTTCGCCATAAATGGTGCAAGGTGAGAGCATACACAGAGGGTAGATATTTAATAAAATAAAACATAAATACTAAACTTTAAATACGAAAAAATCAATTTATAGTTTTTTATGATCAATGATCAATGATCAATATGTTTTGATTGTTGATCACATACTAGTTTGATCATTACATGCAAAACATTGATCAAAAGATTTTAAATAAAATAAAGATGCATGAAAAATACCTGAAAAATAATCCTCATTGTTTATAGAATTGTAGTTGAACCTTCTCCTCTCTCTCCTTCAAGCTCTCTCTCTCTCTCTCTTTCCTTCAAGTTCTCTTTCTCTCCTTCAAGCTCTCTTTCTCTACTTCAAGCTATCTCTCTCTCTCCTTCAAGCTCTTTTTCTCTCCTTGAAGCTCAAAATTAGCAAAATAGCAAAATATGAGTGTGTGAATAAACAAGGGGTTGGGTGTATAAATAGATTTTTGGGGGAGTCTTTTAGGGTTAAATTAGGTTTAGGTTACTTTAGTTTTAAGTTACGATCTTTAATTTTTAAAATTTTAAAATTTTGAAGTATAAAATAACATTTTTTCAAGTGGCTACGTTGTGGGTACGCACCCACAAGTATTGGCAGTGTATCGGTACCCGTACCAAGTACGTATCACACCTAGTACAGGAGGGCAAGTATGTTTTAGGGCAGTTCAGATTTTAAACACTTTCACACAAAACCCTTTACATCACATCCTTTCAATCATCTATGGAGTTGGGGCTTAATTTCATCAATGGTCCATTCTTTTTCTTGATCCAAAGATTTGAACATACCGACTTGGAATTGAGCATTTAAGAAATATGCCAAAACCAACCTCATCTGTTTTCCATGAAATTTTCCAATAATAATACACTAGATATGACTGGGACAAGGAACATTGATGTAGAAAATCGTCAAATTTGTTGTCTATCGTGTAACTAACCTTAGTGAAAATTTTAGTTTACCATATTAGTCAGACAGAAGAAAAAAAGATCGGCCTTACAAATGTTTGATCAAGGATATTGGCAAGGTATTTGCAGTGGTGGCATTTCATTATGTTGATCATCACACTAGATTGTACAAATTTTCCAATTTCAATCCCACTTCTTCCACATTTCATTCTCGTCCATAATTGTGCATGCCAATGATGTTAGTAAATTATGACATAAGAGGTTTAATCATTTTAATTACAAAAGTATTTGATTCATGGTCATGTTGGGCATAGTCCATGGTTTGTTCACTATGTACCCTAAGTATGATGTGTGAAGCTTGTACTACTAGGAAGCACCAGAGAAAGAAATTTGATAGTGTAAATACCTAGATAGCGGAAACAATTTTGCAACTTGGGTATATTAAACTTGGGGATGCTTGACAATGCATCTCTTATAGGCATGAAATGTGTGCTTGTTGTCGAAAAAAAATTTAAACACTTTCTCGTAAAGTTCCTAAAGTATAAAATTTTCTTCAAAGAATTACATATTGGAAAAAAATTGTTTGAAAACAGCAGCAAGTTTGTAGTCATTTTTACACACATCAAGAACAAGGGAATCCCATGCACGCGACCTATCACCCAGCAGGCGTTAGGCGCTCACATGAGGCATGCATAGGCGCTGAGTCTCTCTTTTATGGGAGTTATGTGGGAAACATCATCTATGATAAGGGCTTAAAAAGAGTGAGTGGGAACGAGACATACACTTATCATAGAACTCAGAACGGCTTCTAGACAAATGCAGTCATCCCAGACCGAATGGTACTTAACAGATTATAGAGGAACCAAAACAGAAAGGAAATGCATAAGGAGTTATATTCATTCCATAAACATTCATGAATCAGAACTGTAAGCTATAAACATGGCTCAGAAACATTAATAACCATATTCATCAAGTTTGGTAAAACCTCATTCTATTCATTGGATTCATTACAGATTATCACAGTTGTGCAAACCGAAGTCATACATCATAGCTGGATTTACACCCATCAGTTATGAAGAGAAAATTGCAATCCCAACCCCTTATTACACCCTTTTCGTATAGATCCCTGCCCAACTTATGGAGCTCTCACAATATTCCTGCATGGCATCTCCTTTTTCTGCTTCTCTCTTCTTTTCCTCTAGCGGGTGCTTGTATTTATAGCCCTTCTTGACATCATCAAGCCTTTGCGGGAGTTGCAAATCCGTTGCCAAGTGTCCAAGGTGGTCCTTCATGGGAGCATGCTACTTCAGGTCCGAGCTCTCCACTCTTTGCAATGATGGCCTTCTAAATACTTCCATCGAAGGGTATATTCCTTTTTAGGCCACCCTGTCGCCAGGCTGGCACCTTATCCATTCCGCATGCGCAATCGGGTCACGCTTTTCTCATGTTCTACCTGATGTGTCAAATGTGGCTAAGTCTTGAAACCTTTGTTCTATCTTGCACGCGCGCCACTTACTCTGTTAAACCCTCCTAGAACCCTGTCCTGTGCGCTTTCTCCTAACGCGCCCTTTCTTAACTAGGCCTTGCGCGCCCACGCACCTTCTTGTACTTGGTAAATATTTTAGGGGCCCAACATCACCCCTCACTACGCCTGTTCTCCGCCCGCGGGAATACCTTCTCAATGAATAAACAATGACTACCTTTAAATGGTTTGGGGAAAGGGAATGAAGAACTTTGGGGAAGAAAGAAAGAATGGGGGAACTCTGATCACTTCTGTAACAGGAGAGGGAAATCTTTTATTAGGTCTGCCTCTAGCTTATTCCAGGTATCGACCTCGCTCTGCACCCGCTGCCAAATGTCGTTGACTAGGGCACTCACCTCTTCAAAGCTTAGCCCCTCTCCTTGGGTATTCATCGTTTCCACAATCTCCTCCAATTGTTTGCACAAGTCTTCGAGCGCTTCCATCCTTCAAGTGACTTGGGGATACAACTTCTTCAGTTGGTTCTTGATTGAGCCCCGCAAGGTCTCAATAGCCTCTGATTTCTTCTCAACTTCGGCTAAGATCTTGTCACGTTCCGCTCTATTCCCCTTGTTCTTCTCTTGGAACTCCTTAAGCTCCACTTCATGGGAGGCGACTAGAATGCTCGCGACTCTATCTCTATCGGTGCAATTGTCATAAACGGCCTCAACGGCTTGGGCGGCAACTTTCACATCTGCGAGGACTTTCTTGTATTCGGTAGCAATTTCCACAACCTTCATCTTGCCCTCCTTTTCTTTGTGCGTCGATGCCTCCTCCGCAAACTCTAAGGCCAGTGGTTGCCTTTCCATTGTGAGGATACGGGTCAAGTCCTCTAGACACTCTAGGGTGGATCCATACTTCTGCCCCAGCGGCGTTAGATGTGGATGCTTTAAGAAAATGGCATTTATGATCATCTCTGCTTTCTTGCAAACCTCGCACACCCTTGCCTTCTCTTCTTTCAACTCACGCCATAGTTGTGTGCTGATTAGTTCCTCGCGCTTTAAGTCCTTGGTCCTTTCTTCGAGCTCTTCTTCCTTCTTCTCCAGCTCTGCCTCTAGGAAATTTACCTTGTCGTTCCTCCCAAATAACCTAGCTTCTAGTTCAACCAAAACGTTCAGCACATTGCAGACTTGTTCGTCTGAGAGCTGTTGACCGCTCACCAAGGGGTTGTCTCCTTTAGACTCAGGCACCTTCATTATTGCCCCTTGCCTTACCTTGAATTTTCGCTCATCGATGTGGGACTCAATTGCCCAAGAATGCATTTTCCTCGTCCAAGGGTATGCACCTTCCTCATCAAACGACTTCATAGCCAAGAGTTGCTCTGTTGGTACTGTGCTTTGGAAACGCACGCGCAACACCTTGTTTCGATCATCAATATAGTCCATTCTTGGGCTCTGGATCTCCGTGCGCCTTCCTCCTATGTGTGTTCCCTTTGGAATACATACTGTCAAACTGGGGCCTCCTCCTGTGTTGCCGTGATCTTTTCCCACACTTTCTTCCTTATCTTCATTCATTACTAAATCAACGCTGCGCTCCAACTCTTGTTCTACAAAGGCTTGAATGGTTTTTGCCACTTCTTTTTCTGCCGCCTCGTTTATCTGCTCCTGCATAAGGCTTGGAGTCTGATATTTTGTACTCACTTCTTCACTTCCTCCCTTATCTTGGGCGCCTTCCTCCTCCTTGTTACCCTTCCTCCGCACAAAGAGAAACTCATTTTCCTCTTCTCCGCCGTCTTCCTCTTAATCATGCACATCAAACACTGGTGGGCTCCTTCAGGTTCATCTTCTTAGTCATCATCCCTCTCTCCTCTGTAGGCCTCCAAGCTCTTCGTGTCTTACGAATCAGCCTCCTCCATCACCTTTTGTTTCTTCCTAACTGGGGATTCCAGTATAGGAGATTCGGCTCTTTCTTCTTCCTCCTCTGGTGGCTTCTCCTTTGTGATAGGTTTTTCTTGTTCTGGCACCTCCTCTCTGACTGGGGACCTCTTCATGCGCGTGTAAGTACTAGTTATAGCGGTTGTCCCTGGGCCACCCACTTGTGGTGTACTTTGGACACTTGGTGCCTTCTTCCCTTGCACCTCTTCTTTTCCTTTCTTTGTCAGCGTGGGCTTCTTTCTCCCCATGGGGTCTTCAGGGATGGAGATATCACATTCCAGGTATGCGCCCTTCTCAAACTTTGGTCTTATGCGCAGATATACCCTTGCCATGGTCTTTCCTGCTATTAACAAAGTCAGGGGCTTTGTCATTTGAACTTCGTGGGAGACATACCTCTCCATGTACGCTCGCTTCTTGGGGTAAACGAGCTTTCTGCGCAGCTCCCTATGGTCTTGATCTACCTCACTAAGGTCGAACCTTAGTCTTTTGGCCTCTTTAAACCTGTTTACCCCTACTTGGAAATATTGAGCGGTGAAGGAGAAGGGGAGCTTGCACCAGGGGCCCATGTTTTCATCTGTCAATTTAAATCTGCCAATGCAGAAATGTTGGTACACCGCAAATTCGGCTTCTCCGTCAACAAGCATTGGCAGCTACTCTAGGATCCTCCACTCCGCCCCGAACGCATCCCTTAAGCACTTATACCATTTTTCCAAGCGTGCTTTGTGAGCAGCCGTCATGCTATCGCAAGTGTACTTTGCGAATATTTTCATAGGTGAGGGGTCTTCCTCCGGATATTCCGAAACAAACTTATATGTTGCATCTGGCACTCCGATCTCTGAAAACATAATTGTCAAGAGGACATTGCCAAAGAGTATCTTGTCTCCTTCCTACACGCTGCTGATAATTTCATCTACGATGAAGGCAGACAAGTTGTAGATGGTGCTTTCGGATATTTTCCTACACACATTTAACCAAGCCTTATTTACCTATGTCCACCTCTCTTGGTCATTTAGCTTTGTCACCAAGCACGCAGCCATTCTCATGACAAGGTCTTGGATCTCCGCAATATCAATGTACCGTGACCCCTTCTTATAGTCATATGCGATGACGGTTGCTTTGATGGCTTCCTTGTCGCTTAGATCATCATCTATACTTTCTCCTTCACATATGAGGCCTGTGAATTTTGAAATCAGCTGAGGAGTTATGCGCATCTTGCGCCTTGCGAAGTAAAAGTGGTCCTCGTGTACGCGCGACATTAACCATTGATAGAGGCGCTCAGGCTTTCCAAAATAAGGCAACTCATAGAGTTGCAATAATCCCACCTTCTCCAACTTTACTTTTACCTCGTCGCTATAGATAGGTAAACCCTCTGGTGTCCTCTTGTTTTTCGGGTGCACTAACTCCAGCACCAATTCCTTTTCTGTCGTGTTCATGTGATGGTTGTAATCGCTCACCATCATGTTTCTTAAGTGGGACTCCCATTCTTTCCCGAGAAAAACCCCATCCGGGTACTGCATCTCTACGTACCATTCTTCATTCATGCTTACGGGGGTTTCTAGTTGTTTTCCCTTACCCTTGCCCTTGCCCTTCAGCTTCTTAGGTGATATAGTTGGTTTCTTAGGTGTCATGGTTTAGGTTATCTTAGCACTTCAACTTCTCTTACTTTCTCTGCTTTTCTACCTTCTCCAAGCTCAGACCTCAATCTTGTGAAGAAACCCTTTTCAGCCCGTGCCCTAGCTGCCAAACCCTAACTGGAATAACCTCTTTCACCAAACGGTGCTTCTCCACAAAAAAAATTTCTCTACGCCCGTGAACTTCTTTCCTTTTGGTTTGCAGATCAAATCTAGTCACTCACACCTTAATTCCTCAAACTTTTCTTCACACAGATCAACTTTGGAAACCCTATTCCATAAGAGATTTCTTTTTTCGTATTCAATGTCCATAATGAAGTGCCCAACCTTCTATTTATAGTTTTCCGTTCTTTTTAGCATTAAATGCTACTTCACCTACCACCATACTTCAACACTTATTGTGGCTTTTTCCACTAAGTCATACTCTAGCGCCCCAACTCACGCGCCCAACCTTTGCGCGGACAATCCTACAACCTTCTGGCGTGCAAACAATCTATCTGACAGAAGACTCTTATGCGCGCGTTACCAGCGCCGAAGGTACTTCTTCCTCCCTTGTAAGTGGAACCAAGATGTAGTCTTATCCGACAGCAACCATCCTCGTTCACCCTTTTTTCACAAGGCCATCCATGCGCTTCTTTTCACAGGGCCATTCAATCCGGGCTTTCCAATGCAATCCTTCCTGGTACTTTGCACCTTGCACTTTCTTTCACATCATTCCACCCCACACTAAAATGATGTGTGGTCCTCTGCGCATTCACAACCTTTGAAAAAGTAATGAGGTTACCGACGCCCAAGGCGCAACACAAAACAGCAACGAGAAAGGGAAACACAAGAAAAGAAAAAAATGCATTAAAGGAAGTCCTAACCTATCTGACAATACTGCCTTATTACAAACACCAAGAAGACTTATTTATAGTAGGGCTTCAGCCTACTCCCATTAAAGTGTCCTGGCAATCTCGTCCCATCCAGCACTTGTAACTGGCATGTGCCTGAATCAAGGATGTACAAGATGATGTAGGGACCCAACCAATGGACTTTTAACTTCCCAGGATGGCGCAGAAACTTGGAATCATATAGTAGCACCATCTGCCCAACCTCAAACTTTTTGTTCTTAATGTGACGATCATGCCATGCCTTTTGTTTTGCTTTTTCAGTCTTCTGGCTCCACCTGGCGAGTGATCGTCTTTCGTCCAATTGCATTAACTTGTCAATTCTTTCTTCCAGCGCTTGTTCATCGGCCAATCCTCCTGCGCACGCTATACGCAGAAGAAGGTAACATGAATTCAACTGGTAGGACAGCCTCCACGCCAAACACTAATTGAAACGGTGTGGCCTTATTTAACCTCTTGTAGGTTGTCCTATATGCCCAAAGAACGGCTGATACTTTGTCATCCCAATCTTGTCTACCAATGTCACAAATTTTGGTTAGGGTATGACTTAGTATTTTGTTAAATGCCTCCGCGGTTCCATTTGCTTGTGGATGGTAAGGGGTAGTCTTGTGATGAGCCACCATGAATTCTGCTAACAGAATCCTTACTGTCTCATTTAAGAAATGTGTACCCCTGTCACTAGTCAAACTCAAAGGGCACCCATACCTTGTAATAATGTTTTCCCACAAAAACCTTGTTGCAGTAGCTGTTGTACAATCCTTGGTAGGTGTTGCTTCTGCCCACCTTGTCAAGTAATCTGTGCAAGTGATTATATAACGTGACCTAGTCCTACGCGCGGCTGGTGCAATAGGGCCTACGAAGTCTATAGCCCACTTTTCGAATGGCTCGGCGCTAGGAATAGGGCGCAGAGGCATTTCATCTCTTCGCCCTAGTTTGCCAATGCACTGACAATGGTCACACACCTTGCAATATTCCTTGTAGTCTTGATATAGGGTCTCCCACCATAATCCAGCCATCAATATCTTGCGTGCAGTGGCATCGCCTACATAGTGCCCACCTGCACTACCTTTGTGTGCCTCTTCTATTATGGCTAGGTGCTCATGTTCTAGCACACACCGGCGCAGAATCTCATCACGTCCTAATTTGTATAAATCCCCACTAATCAACATGTAGGGCGCGGAGCATATAGCTAACTGCTTTTTATCCAATGCCTTCATTCCTTCTGGTGCTACACCTGTCTTGAGAAATACTACAATATCTTCTAAGTCTGAGGGCGCGCGCCGCAACCTAAATAGTTGTGCATCTGGCATGGTATCCTCAATGCTTTGCGCGTCCTCCCCTGAATCGATTCTAGACAAATGATCAGGTCCGGAATTACTTTTTCCTGGTTTGACAACCACTGTGAACTCGAATTCTTGGAACAATAGTACCCACCGACATATGCACCCTTGTAGAATGGGCTTGTTCACTAAATATTTCAATGCCATATGGTCAGTGTAAAATATAAAAGGGGTTGCCAGCAGATACTGTCTGAACTTGTGAAGCGCGTAGATCATTGACAATGCCTCGCGCTCAGTTGTAGTATAATTCTGCTCTGCTAGTGTCAACTTCCTGCTTGCAAAGCATAAAGGATGATCAACAATCCCTTCACCAGGTTGTGCAAGTACTGCTCCAATGGCAGTTCCTGAGGCATCAACATGAACATGGAAGGGCTTATCCCAAGAGGGGAATCGTAGTATGGGCGCGGTGATAAGCCTATCCTTTAAAGTGTCAAATGCCTTCTGTTGCACCTCTCCCCAAAGGAAGGCACTCTTGTGTCTAAGTAACTCTTCTAAAGGCGCGACGATCTTGGCGTATCCCTTGATGAACTTCCTGTAGTAACCCATGTGTCCAAGGAATCCGTGCACTGCGCTTTGACTAGTAGGCTCCCCCAATCCTACAATTACTGCAACTTTGGCGGGATCTACTAGTAAGCCCTCCCTACATATGATGTGCCCCAATAATGTTCCAAAGGGGGTAGCAAAGACACATTTCTTAATGTTGAGGGATATCCTCAACTGCCGACACCTTTCAAACATCAACCTTAAGTTGTCACAATGGTCCTTCACTAACCCATATACTGTCCAATCATCTAGGTAAACTTGAAGAAATTTATGGATGAAGTCCTAGAAAGCTTGCACCACAATGCGTGAGAACACAGCAGGCACATTCTTCAACCCAAAAGGCATGACCGTATAGGCAAAACATCCCCACTCAGTGGCGAAAGTCGTCTTTCTCTGGTCCTCTTTCGCAATCCTTACCTGGTGATAGCCCAAGAATCCATCTGTGAAAGAGTAGACCTCGCATCCTGCCACTCCCTCTAAGATTTCTTCAGTAAATGGGGTTGGGAAAGGATCAATGACACATACTGCATTCAGGTCCCTGTAATCAACACAGATCCTTATCCTCATGTCCTTCATAATACTAATCACCACTAGACTTATCCATTCCAACTCTTCCATAGCCTCAATGATACATGATGCTATCATTTTGTCTATCTCCTCCTTGACCTTTATGCGTAAATTGGGATTCATCCGGTATGGCCTCTTCCTGATTGGGCACACACCTTCCTTCAGCTTTATCCTCATCTCCCCCAAAGAATGGTGGATGCCTTTAAGCTCATGGTACCCACGTGGGAACAAATCTTGGAATTCGCGTAACAGATCAATGATTTTAGAGACTTCTTTCTCCGACCAATAGTCTCCAATGATTGCCTCCTTGGGTTCTGCTTCTGAGCCGATGTTAACCTTTTTCATCTTTAAAGGTTCATGGTAGGCACGCATGCTCGTTCATCAACACTATCTATGACTTCGCGCGTCCCTACAGAATGGTTAACATCCAAGCTTTCTGCCTCTTCCCCATCAATAACATACACCATCTTCCCCTTTTCTTTTTCTATACACGCGCACTCAAGTTGTATCTCTTTTGTTTCTTCTTCCTCAAAGTGCGCCTCCAGGCCAGGTTCACCTAGCAATTCTTGTATTTTGTCTTCCGCCATAGCACTATCCCCTGTTGTAAGGCGCTTGACTACCTGCAACGCCTTATGTACTGATGGCTTTGTACTCTGATACTCGAATGTTTGAATGAGATCAGCCACCAATTCTTGCCAATTACCAGTTTGACGACGCATCTCCGAGTGGATATACCATGCACGCGCACAACCTTGTAGGGTGGAGTACAACTTGTGAACCCATAATGAAGGTGGTAATGCTTCTGCGCTCCCCATCCAGGCTGTCTCACATGCTTGGATATGGAAGGAAGTGATCTCTTTACCATGGTAGTCTTTTATAGCCGTGGGTGCGTTGCTCCTGCAAAACCTTATGGAGAAGGCAATTCTCACCTCGCACCATTCCAAGAGGTTCTCCCAATGTGTCGCCCACCAGCACGCAACAATTTCGAGTAGGCTGTAGTTAAACATTTTCCTCCTTTCCTTCTCATTTCTCCAATGGGCCTCCATTTCTCACAAGAAATCTTCCGGATTAGCCCCTCCCAAGTAACTTGGTAGTTTTCTTCCTCCCAGGCGCCGGACTGTACGCGCTTTTGTCACCTTGGTTACCAATCCTCTTAAATGTCGTCCGATCAACTCATAGGTCCCGTGTGCCCAATTGTCACATGCCATGCTTGTGGTATCACTCACAGACTGGGCATCCTCAAATTGGATAACTCCTTCTGTAGGGTGAATTATCTCAGGATCTCTGATTGAGCAGCACGTATATTCTATCAAGGACTTCTTCTCCCAATGGCTCTGTGTAGGGCACCGACTTCCCATCTGTCAAAGGGATGATCACCCGTTCTTCCTTGTTTTCAAAACTGATATATCCTTTGTTAAACCTTATGTCAGCATTATTCTTGTAACACCATGGGCACCCAAGCAATGCTGGAAAATTCTCTGCCTCAGCGAAGCACCAAGACTTCGAATTCCCCAGTAAAATTGGCCCCTTGAATGGTGATAGCTGCATCCTTTAATACTCTAATGGGAATTGCCTTAGTTTTTTTGCCATATACAGCACATTTGAAGATGGCTGCAACGCGGGCCTTCCCATCTGATGCCAAGCATCTAAGGTAAGAACATTCACTTTTGCTCCTGTGTTGAGGGGGATATTGCTCAGGAGCCATCCATCAATAACTGCATTCAGAGTAATCTCTTTTTCATATTCAAGGCTGTGTGGAGAAAGGTTTGCATGTAACACCTGTTTCTCGCGCTCTGCTCTGACGCATGGTACCTTCTCCCTTAGCCATTCTCCCAACAAGGGAATAATATTCTCTTGCCTCAACATTTTACATACTTCTTTGACCTTATCCATGTCACTTCTTGGAACCTCGTTATCCTTCCGCTGCCCCACCTACCTTGATTGCTCCTCGAGATACTATATCTACCCTTGTAAACTTAGAATTACCTCCATAGTCTCCTGGTATACTTCTTTCTGATGGGCAGGGTCAGGGTACTTTCCATGTGGCACCTCCTCATTGGAAACTGAAGTCCTTGGTCTGGACATCTCCTTGGCGCACGCGGCCTCTGCATGTGTTGTCACCATGAACCGATCAAGATTAGGATCCTCTATACACCGTGATAATCTAACTGTCATCTTCCAATGTAGTATAGCTGGAATGCCAAATAACTCTAGAATGCAATGATCAATATCAGGCCGGTGACTCGAGTACTAAATCAATTCACCCTAGATGGGGATCCGCATAATACGCCATATGTCCTCCAAGGTAATAGTGATCTCATTAGTGGGGAGTTAGAAGCACTGACTCTCGCTATGCCACCGCTCGGCTATAGCTATTAGGAGGCCATGATCTAGAGTGATCTGTGACATATCAGCCATATAGGCTAGACCTATAATGTATATAAGAATATCTAATATCCTCTGATAATCCTCATCAAATTACTCCTCTATCATAGCCAAGTGTCTATATCTCTCTCTGGTGTGGAGGATGGGTAGTATATGTTCCACATAAATTAATGATACATGCGTTAGGGTTATATTTATATCTACTTCTACCTAGTTTTCTAGTAAATTATTCTTTCATTCATCTAACATACTAATTTTCACTTTCTTCTACAACAATATAGTCTATTTTCATCTATACTTGACTAATTGTTTCTAAAAGGGTAAGTTATGTACTTTTCCCTAGCACATGTGCACTTGTTGTTAGGTTGTGGAGCCTGTTTTCTTGTGTGAAAGTGTTGAAGACTGTACACTAAGAGTATTGTACACTTATCATGTATCCTCGCCGAGGTCCGGGGCCGTGTCGGGCCTCGAGTCCACACACAAGCTCAGGTCCAAACTACTACAGCAGATAGAGATCGGCATGCTGCCACTTTGAGATAGGCCCATACTAATATGAGTAGAATGAAAGGGGAGCTAGATTCTACTGTACGGGAAGCCATTACTTTTGGGGATATAGAGATGATTTAGGACATCATGAGAGCCAATGGTGAGGCCTTGTATTATAAGGCCACCTACCAATGCGCAGTTCTAAAAGGAAAACGAGTTGTACCCTTTGATAATCTAGGTGTGAGCATGACATCCTATGGATCATGGAGGGCAGGGTAGTCACTTAGATTAGTACATCAACTAGCTAGATAGAAGGGTGGTACACCTGGAGCCGGCCCATCACAACACCCATCGTTTTGTCCTCTAGGTCATAGATCATGCATCCTTGGAGAGGGAAAGAGTCATGGTTTGCTCTCTTTTTGTGTACAGACACATGTATGTATACATGCCTCTTATGAAGGCTGATTTTGATTGATGTATGATTGTTTTTATTATACCTCTTGATGAAGGCTCAGTTTTGATTCATGCCCTTTAAATGACAGATTTGTATCGATGATGTATATCTTATTTTGAGACAGATATTTATACATGTATATATGGACATTTGATATATGCTCTATGATTATGATTCATGTTTATAGATGTATGAGTGTATCATGGTGATGTATGATTCTCATTTCCTATGTATATTTCATGCTAGATAGAGATGTTGTACCACATGTTTTTATATTGATGATATATCTTCAAATAATATCATATGTTTTGGACACGAGATATTCTGGTAGATGCTAGCATTTGAGATGATACTAGATGATATTGGTGCGGGGGGGATAGATTTTTGATCATGCACAACCCCTCTTGCCCCCATTGATGATAAGATATGTGATGATTAGCTTAGTATACATGCATGATGTAAAACTTAGAATTTTTGTATATTTGATGTATTAGATGATGTTATATGTGATGCATAATAGATGATAGATGTGATAACAAAAAAAATGTGCAATAAAATAAAAACACACAAAAAGTTAACAAAACTAAAAAAATATACACCTTCAAAAATGCACAACAAAATGTAACTAGAAATGAATTCATGAAAATTTTAACAGATTAAATTGGTATCCAATCTAAGTAAAATGAATCTTAATAGATGCATACAATAAATGATGAATACATAACAATATCCTATAAGTATGAAAGTTAAAAATGGACTCAATGCGACACATAATTAAATGAAAAAAGATTCAATGTAAGGTAATAAAATGAACGATACTTTAAATCATACAACGCGAAAATATATTTACAACCAAAACTATAGAAACCGACAACTAAAAGCAATTTAATCACTACCTTGTTTTTGCGGGACAACATTGATATATTTTCTAATGTTTTTGGGTCATTTGGAGAGATAAGTTTTCAAGGCTAATGTTCTCATTATTTTCAAGGTTTCCCTAAGACAATGTTGTGAATTTGGTGTAGCTTCATTCCTAAGGGGGTTTTCTAAATGTTTAGATTTTTGTGTATCTTTTTATGAATGTTTTTGTATTTTATAAGGTCATGTTTTGAAAGCAATGTACAAGGACAAAGAAGCGTGGATGCCCCCATCATGATGTGGGAATATACAAAGGGAAGAATGCCATGCGTATATGTATGAGAAAGTGGAATATGAAGGTTCCCCCAACGTTAGATGGGAATATACAAAGACACATGCTTCACACAGATATACGAACAAATAAGCCAGATCACAACTTGGCGGAGATAAACTCGGTAGGGTTCTTAGAATGAACAAAGGAAACTAATCCTAGATAATGGTGAGAGTTACTCATCCAAATGTAAGAGTAGCTTGTGACCAAAAAATCCTCCTTGAGCAATGAACACTGGTTTTCACCCAAGGACCTACCCACTGCACAATAATTACATGGTTTTCACATGTGGACGACCTGCTTCTTCTTTATTGTTTTCTTGATTTTATGATGTTTTACTTGTTTTTCTAATTTTTAGGTATTTTCTGATATCTGTGCCATGCTTAAGTATAGAAACGCTTGAGATGCATGGCATTAATAGGTTCTGTAATCTCTTCACCATCTTAGTATGCCAGTTTATAAGCTCTTGATCCATATTTAACAACCACCACATACGGCCCTAACCAGTTAGCCTCAAATTTACCCTTATTTTCTCTATCCTTGACAATTTTCTTTTGATTTTCTTTTAAAACAAGATCTCCTACATCAAATTCATGATGAACGATATATTTATTATATCCTCTTGATACTCTATTCAGTAAACATTTAGGAGATTAAGCGCTCTCATATTATTTTCATCCAATAGCTATAGCTCTGCTAGCCGAGCAACTATATAGTCTTTTTCCTTATCAAGATAGTCTTGGAGAGATATTCTTAGGGAGGGAAGCTCCACTTCCAAGGGTATGATGGCTTTAGTGCTTTAGACTAGTGAATATAGGGTCGCACCAGTAGGAGTGCAAATGGAGGTTTGATAAGCCCAGAGGGTGGGATGTATCTATAAGTGCCAATCATGACCAGTCTTACTTACCATTTTCTCCATGATCCATACAAAATTTTTATTGGTAGACTCGGCTTTCCCATTACCTTGGGGATAATAGGGCGTAGACCACTTGAGTTGAATATGGAAGCATTGGCACAATGTCTTAAGTGTTTTATTCTTGAAGGACTTACCATTATTTGTGATAATGGCGACGGGGATACCGTAATGACAAATGAGGTGATTCATAATGAATTTGGAAATTTGTACACCAGTGACATAAATAAGAGGTAAATCCTCTAGCCATTTAGTAAATTATTCATTGGCGGTAATAATGTGGGTATGGCCATATGAAGAAGAAGGACGAAGCTTCCCTATGAGATCCAATCCCCATTTAGAAAACGACCAAGGTGTCACAATGGGTTATAAAGCCTGTGCTGGCGCATGTATCAAGTTGCCATATTTTTGGCATAACTCACATTTATTTACAAAATTACAATAGTTTGCTTCCATGGTGGGACAATAATAACCCACCCTTACGATATTTTTAGCCAAGACCATGCCACTAGTGTGCACTCCACAAATACCTCAATGTACTTCCATAATAGTGTGGACCGATTCAGTAACATCCAAAAAACAAAGCAAATTCCTATCATAGCCATGACAATAAAGGGTACCTCCTAGGAGGGTGTAATGGGCTATACGGAGGATAAGGGATTTATTTTAAGTATGGGTAATGTTTGGAGGAAATGTGCCATCTTATAGGTATCTAAATATAGTGTCATACCAAGGGGAGAAGGGACCAACAACTTCACATGCCAAACAAGATTCCGTTATGTCATATACGAGTACTCGTAAATTCTCTACAAAGAAGCGAATTTTACTTGGCTAAGGTGGAATGCATAAGAGAGACCCAATAGTAGTTATGGCATCTGCTGATCTATTGTACGACCTTGGATTTTGTTCAAAGATAATCTATATAAAATATTCCTTCAAGGTTTCAACAAATTTCTTGTATGGAATAAGCTTTTTCATCTTTAACCTTATACTCATCATTAACTTGTTTAATAACAAGTTGGGAGTCCCCAATGACTCGAAACTACCTGATATTCCAAGTGATAGCCAACTTGAGGCCAACAATGAGTGCCTCATATTCCATAATGTTATTGGTGCATGGAAATCCCCAAAAAAATGATCTTGGACCGATATGTGGAAGGTGAATGATCCATCAAAATGGAATTTTCACTCCACAGACTATTCAACATACATCATGAATGCATCTGGCATACCCAGACATAAAGGTTCCATCCCTGGTAGAGGATCTTCTGTCAACTAATCAACCAATACATGTCATTTTAATGACTTATGGTTAACAAACTCAATATCAAATTCACTTAGGAGAATGATCCAATTAGCCATTCATCTCGTAAGGGCAGGTTTGGATAAAAGGTATTTGAGAGGGTAAAATTTGGATATTATCTTGGTATTATTGTTAAGGAGATAGTGGCGCAGTTTTTGAAATGTAAAGACAACTGCTAGGCAAGCCTTTTCAATCTGTGGGTAATTCAGTTCATAGGAAATCAAGGTGTGACTAAGGTAATAAACTACCCTTTATCTATGGTCTAGGTCATATTGGGCAAGCAGTGCACCAATAGAAAATTGGGTAGCTGAAATGTATAATAGGAGAGGTTCACCTGGGGTAGGCGACATGAGTACGGGCGGGTTAACAAGGTATTGTTTAAGCAGTGTAAATGCCTTTTAACAATCTAGTCCCTAGTTGAATGTAACATCCTTCTTGAGGAGATGTGTAAATGGGTGAAACTTATCTACAAGATGTGTAATGAAACGATGGATTTCCTATATCTTTCCTTGTAAACTTCTTAGTTGTTTGATATTTGTAGGTAGAGACATTTCTGTGATAGCTGTAACCTTTGCAAGTTGCAATTCTATTCCTTTTAAGGGGTTGGGGTTGCAATTTTCTCTTCAGAACTGATGGGTGTAAATTCAGCTATGATGTATGACTTCGGTCTGCACAACTGTGATAATCTGTAATGAATCCAATGAATATAACGAGGTTACCAAACTTGATGAATATGGTTATTAATGTTTTTGATCCATGTTTATAGCTTACAATTCTTATTCATGAATGTTTATGGAATCAATATAACTCCTTATGCATTTCGTTTCTGTTTTGGTTCCTCTCTATAATCTGTTAAGTACCATTCGGTCTGGGATGACTGCATTTGTCTAGAAGCCGTTCTGAGTTCTATGATAAGTGTATGTCTCGTTCCCACTCACTCTTTTTAAGCCCCACATAACTCCCATAAAAGAGAGACTCGGCGCCCGCGCGTGCCTCGTGTGAGCGCCCAACGCCCGCTTTGTGATAGGCCGACGCACATGGGATTCCCTTCTTGGTGGGTGTAAAAATGACTACATCTTGGCTTCGTTGCCGGGACCTCTTTTCAAAGTTGTAGTGGGAAATAACATACATCATGATCTGTGCAATGAGTGATGACAGAACGCCTAACTCTGGAAAGTATTGAATCATGGTTCAAGAGCACAGGGGAAGAATTTGCTTAGAGATTCAACACATGGCCCGAGTTTGATGCATGCAGATGGGTAGAAGAGAACCTCTACCATGAGTTGTATGAAACTTTCTTCTATTGCTTCCCAGTAGACCTGTATGAATGGTTCTCAGCATATGCGTCCAGATCAAATTGGTATTATAGATCTCGCGCGTGGACACATGAAGTGTACCAGAGGTTGCAAGATGCAAATCTGACGTGGACTCGTGTTGTGGATCATTGGTGGAAAGGAGTACTAGCTAGCTACATTCTGGAATACACTATTTCTACATATTCTTGTCCGGAAGTCGCTGAGTTCGAGTTTCTGCGGGAGCCCAGAGGATCATTTCTATGTGCTATTTCTTTGGCGATGAAGATCTTGATCGTTACCTTGAGTTTAGAGGCATTTCCGATGGCCGACTAAACCTTCCTTAGCGCTAGGCGAGGAAACTAGGATGGAGGAAGATGGCAGATATTGTGACTGAGAAAGAAAGGGAGGAGAGACGACTCAAGTATAGTGAAGTGCGTGAAAGGGAGATTGCTAGACAACGCGAGGTTGCAAGTGTGATGGATCTATGGAGGCAGACGTTGCGGGAAGGAGTTGAGGTTCACCCAGAGGATGTGGAACTTGAGCAGTCTGCGCTACCCCATCTTGTCAAGCGCGGGAGAGAGACCCTTGCGGCTTCTGGTGAGAGTTCGTCGCGCGGAGAGAGAAGATTCGGCACGCATCTTAACCCACCTAGTGACTAAACCTTGGCGCTTGGTTTTCCAAATCAGAGGAGTGTTGATAACACAGTTGGTATCGATGGGAGTGACCGATCGACACCCAGGAGGTATAATTTCTCGTTTGGAAATTCTATGGCTGCACACTCTATTCTAGTGTTTGAAAGAATTTTCGGACAAGGTGCAAATACGCAAAGCTTGGGCAACACGTCGGGTAGTGGCACGGGGCATACATTTGGTAGTGGAACGATCTCGCAGACCATTGGCGCACAGTTCGGCGGGACGTTGGGGACATCCTCTAGGGAAGAATCTTAAATTTTGGTTAACCTACCTCTAGGGAAGAATCTTGCAAGTTGAAAATGGATATACAAGATAAAACTTACATCCAATGGTGACATCACAAAACACAACCCAAATTGTTGCAAGGGTGTTTATTAGAAGGAAGGCATTGATTATTATGAAAACATTACACCTTTTGCCATACTTGATACCATTAGAAATGTTATTTTTATTATCGTTATATTTAGACAAGAGTTGCATCAAATGGATGTTTATAGAACTTTTTTTCATGGGATTTAAGTTGAGAAATATAAATGCAACAAATCATTGGTTTAATCAAGCTTACACCAAAGTACGTTGTTTGCATTTCGAAGAAATTATTATATAATCCCATGTAAGCCTCTTCCTTTCCTACTGCTAAGTGGGTTGTTGGCAGTGATTTTAATATGGTCGAATGGGAGGGTTATCGGGTTTGCAATGTGGGCTCTGTTGTATGTGGTTTAGAAAGAAAAGCATGATTAGGATACAAAACCTCTCTCCAACTCTTTGACCCGAACTAAGGAAAGAAAGGTTTAGCAAAATTTGGCTGGTAGACAGTTTAATTTTCAAAGAGGAAAGTACAAAATACAAGCAAGGTTGAATCAGTTTTCTGGCCCTCCACATTTGCTGTTTTCAAGCCCCTTTCATCCAACCAAGGTGTTAATTGGAGAAACAAATCATCTCCCAATCCAGGCTTCCATTTTCGTCGGACATTCAAAAGAGGAAAAAAAAATTTCCTTCGTTTAAATTGAATCTCATGCCTCAACCTAGTGGAGAGAGGATGGATTTTGTGGTGGGAGTTTGTTGTTCGTCGAACCATAAAATTTATCAGGGAATGAGGGTGTATGATTGCTCGACAGTGCAAACGTACTCTTTAGGAAGATACATACTCTTCAGGAAGCCAAACAAAAGCTAGTGTCAGCCCGCATTGCCTTTAAGGAGGATCTCCATAATGATTCTTTGCAACAAGAGGCTTCCCACTTAGAAAATTTAATTCGTAAGGCAGAGGAATATGTTACAAGGGGAGCTCGGGTTCATGTTCGACTTCAATGGATTCAAGCGGGTGGTGGGGGATCTAAATTCTTCTTTGACTATTTGAAGAGGAAAATGTGTTTTGAAAAGGTTCATGGTCTACGTAAACCAGATGGATCGTTATAAGAGGATCTTGAAGGGATAAAAAATATGTTTCAGCAACACTTTCAGAAGATTTTTTCTCATTATTCAATCTTGCCTGTAATTATGAAAGCAGGGAATACATGTTTTAAGGTGATCCCTAATAAAGTGACATCTTGCGATCACAACAAACGAGACAATAATTTTTTGAAAGAATTGTTTACTGCTTTTTCCTTGATACAGAATGGAAAATCCCCGAGAATTGATGGACTACCCTGTGAAATTTTACAAGGAGATGTGGGATATTGTTGGCGATGATTTCAGTTGCTTAGCAGGTGAAATATTTTCTTCAAGATCATTGTCAAAATTACTTAAACAAGGTTTATATAAGTTAATCCCTAGATCTTCAACTAGAGACACCATAGGTGATTGGAGGCTTGTCACTCTTATAAAGTTTCGTATAAGATTCTTGCCAAGGCTCTTGCACTTCGAGTGAGAAGCATTGCTAGCCAGACTTTCCATAAAGAACAAACAAATTTTGGTCAAGGGCATTTCATACTAGACATTGTCTTATCTGATTGGGGGAGTTATGGATTGGGCGAGAGAGACAGGACAGCAGATTTTGTTCCTCAAGATGGACTTCGATAAAGCTTATGGTAGAATTAATTAGTCTTTCATCAATGAAATGCTAAATTGTCTTGGCTTTGGATCAAAGTTTGTGAAGATGGTGAGCACTTTATTCTATTGTTCTTCCTCCTTTGTTTCTGTTAGCAATGTCCTTTCCCCACATATTGTGCTTCATCATTCCATAAGACAAGGCCGCCCTCTAGCACCTTATCTTTATGTTCTTACAGCTAATGTTTTAGATTATTTTATTGGAAGTTGCTCGTGTTTAGAAAAGTGTTTTGCATTTATTTTCCTAATGGTTCTCAAATGCTTAATAATCACTTTGCAGATGACTCTCTCCTTTTTGTTCAAGCAACCAAAAGCTCACTTGCGGGAGTCGAGGATTGCTTGGATACATTTTGCACAGCTTTTGAAGTTATAGTCAATCATTATAAATCTGAATTTTGGCTGATTGGTTGGGATAACCGACCTCATTGGATTCCAATTGTGTGGTCCTTTGTCCATCGAAGCGTTATTGTCATATACGTTGGCATCCTTTGGATTGGATCTTTCCCCAGGTAACATGTGGGATTGGGTTCTTCAATGTTTGTAGAATAAACATCTTCTCTAGTAGAACAAGAAGCTTTCTTTTGCATGTGGTGTCATGCTAAAGTTCTAGCATGCAAAATTGAAAATTTTTGTCATGGAAACCAAGCCCACCATTTGAAAACATTTTTCCCGGTCATTTTGAACCCTTTCTCTAGCCAGCCCATCAACTCACACAGCCCCTCTGAGTCTGTGTCATCCTCATTCTAGCTAAGACGAACGTGCTAACATGGTTTTCAAGTGTGTTTCATGTGCAGATGAATCAATCCAAGTTTATTTCACGGTGAGACTAAGCTCCGAGGTGGAATGGTGCCTTTTGAAGTACTAAATTAGCAAGTTTTAGCCATATTGCAGCATGAGGACATCCTCTAGAAGCTGATTGGAAAGAATCAACCCATCTAGGAGTTGTGCAGAAGAGAAATCAAGTGATCTAAAGCAGTTTAGGGAAAATTTGTGGAGGCAAGTGATTTCGGGAACAGTTCAAGAAAAACCAGGTCATTTCTGGCACAGGGAATGAAGGTTTCAACGAAGAAAATCATCTTGTTTAGAAGATTCGGGGAGTTTCAGGAGGAGATGTAAGCTCATCAAATAGTCAATGGAAAGCTCTTGGAGTCCATTAAATGGTGAATGCATTAATTTTGATCCTTGACCTCACCACCCTCCGTGGTATTCTAGGTCATTGCTATTGCAAATATTGCTACTTCGTGCCCAAAGGGTGACTGGTGCCATAACTCAAGTTCTAGGCTGAATCAAGTCTTAAAAGTGGTTGAAATGAACTCAGTAGAGATTTTGGAGTCAAAATCATATAAGGTTTCACCTCTGAACTCCAAAATTTACTCCCAGGGCGGAAAAGGCAAGCTACGTGGTCTAATTGTGCATTAGGATGATGACATCAACATAACTTAAAAGCTTTAGTACACTTTTGACCCTGTTTGTCCCCTGTCCCTTGGAGCAAGGGGACAAGAGGAACAACGAAGTGTACTCCCCCTATGCATGTGTCTCTTTCGGCACTTAAAAGTTGCAACTTGTGACCTAGACAAGTGTAAAACATAAAATGTGGACCCCCTCCTCATGTTGTGTTGACCCTTGGCGCATTTTACAAGGTATGTTGTCCCTTGTCCCTTGTCCCTTTGTGCAAGAGGACAGAGGAGACAGTAATGTGCACTCCCCTTGTGCTTATAATGTTTTCATCTCTTAATAGTGACAACTTGAAGTGTTAGGAATCATAGTTAGCATATTCGGCGATTACTCGCTGAGTTGGCAAGTACTCTCCAAACAAATCCCAAACGAGTACTCTCCTGAAAAACTCGTCACCCGAGTATTCGCCGAGTTTTGGCAAGTATTCGCCGAGTTTTGGCGAGTATTCCCGAGTATTTTCAATGTCGATCATCATAAATTCATATTACTTATCAGTCGGCTGTTGTATTCGCATGATGATACGTTTTTGTATTGTATTTGTATTCAAATCTAATAGAAAACACTTCTCTAACATTTTATGGGCTCATTTGATATATTTTGTAGCTATGTGTTGCTTAAAAATTATGTTTTTAACAGAAATTTGCATATATTTTCAGTTGCCAAGTATTGGCCGAATATTGCCGAGTCAAATTTTTTTTGGTCTGCCGAGTACAATTATGTGAACTATGTCAGGAATAGTGGGCATGCACAAACTTGTTTTAAGTCAAATTTTGTCCCCTTCTCATGATAGTTGCACCCATGGCACATTTTTGAGTTGTTCTTCTCCCTTATACCTTCTCCCTTGTCCCTTGTCCCATGGTCCCAGGGGACAAGAGCGAAAAAAGAAAGTGTGCTCCACCTCTCTCAGTTAGCCCTCGAACACATGCAGAACCACAGTTGAACCCCGAGAGCTTGTTTCTAGCCCCCTTCATCTCACTCTCATGAAACATCTTGTTGACACTTGTCATGACCAGATGCAAAGCACATTTTGATGCACCTCATGTCCCCTTTATTTATCCCCTATTTTTTAGGGTCCAACTCCACTTCAACCCCCGTCTAATCCCGGTTGACCCTGGCTAGGTTAGATGTGAGTTAAAGTGCAAAGCATCGAGTGAAATGCTTAAAATCCATACTTCGCCATTATTGTTATTTTTGAAATGGCATTTTTCCCTCCCAAGCTAACTTTCCTTGTAATATTGTTGGAATGTTCCTGAGACCTCATATACTAAAAATAGAAACTTTCGCGTATCATACAAACCCCTTGTTCGTTTCCCATGAAAATTTAACAATACCTTTTTCCCAAAAAAGCCCTTTTGATGATCCCAACCATGCATTCATTGGTAGTCCAAAGAATTTTTAATGGCCAGATAAAATTTCCAGTTATAAAAACTCATTTTTCAGATCTATGGAGTTTTGGCAATTGAAATACTCTAAAAATCGGAGCAAAGAACCCTTGTGAAATAACAAAACTTTTAAGACCACTCTCAGCTCATTCCAACACCCGAAAGACCCATTTCTAAAAATAGTAAGTCTTATCAAGCTTTACAATCTATAAATAATAACCGTTGCAAACAGTTCATTTTGAGTTGACATGACTCCTCCCACATCAAGAACACTCAAAAGTGTTAAATTGAGAAACTTACTAAAAATATATTTCCTAAATTATGACTTACTAAAAATAGTAAGTTTCGAGATATTGGTCGCGAAAAAAGGATGTTGAGCTACACGTGTTGATGAAGGAACATCCAGGAGTGATTGGGCCGATTGCGAGACATCATGGTGACTTGAAGAACCCAGAATTTCATAGTATGCACCTTCAGTTGAGTATGGGAGTGATTTTTCTACTTGGCAATGATAAGGGTCATAGACATCTTGGCTTTCCACCAATCAAACTTGGGATGATAAGTGATGCGGACCATGAAATGAAAGTGATATCAAACAAGGTCTGTAAAGAAGAAGACTGTCTCAATGAGGAACGGGTGGACAAGAAGGTGTTTGGGTCTCCGGAGGTTGATTCCATCCAAGAAGAAGATTTTTTGTCACAGAGGTGAATTTTGAAGTTCAGCGAGTCACGAGGAGGAAGGTGATGATCTCCACATTCCAACTTTGATCTTGTGTTCAATTCTCTTTCCAAAAGGAGGGACATCATGTGAATCACACCATGGCAAGGAACAAGTCAGAATGAGCCAATGCGTGTAAAAGATTTCCACTTGGGCAGCAGGTCAACACAAAAGCATCATGAAGATTATGAGGGTGTTGAAACATCAATATCACTATCGAGAGCCAAGGCATTAAGGCAATGGTCATGAGGAGCGTGACAGGCGAGGATCACATGCTCTGATCAAAAAAGCAGCCAAGGAACATTCCACCAGTTGTAGCATTCATCTCAGCAACAAAGGAGATCATCGAGAGCAAGCTCTTCATCAACAGAAGTTTTTGTCTCTGGATTTATCACTTCTCTCTCTTCTTCTCTCTCCTCCTCTCTCTTACATTCTAATTCTTCATTGGGAATGTACTTTTTGGCTTTTCATCCTATTCACTTAAGAGACTTCTAATTATGCATTATAAAAGTTCCTTTTCAAAAAGAAGAAAAGGACTTAATTTCATTTCTAGCGAATGTGAAAGGTCACAAGTGGTGGCAGGATGAAAAGTCACATGGGGGGAGATGAAGAGACATCATTGAAAAGCTATAAATTGGGATGGCTTCTCCAATCCAAGGGGTCATTGGTTGTTGTTAGTTGTTGGCCTTTGTTTCACTACTACTACACATAATAAGCTACATTCTTTTATCTCCTTGCCTATGTTCTTCTACTCTATCTATGGATATGAGCATATCTCCTCCCTTGAAACCTCTGTCTCGGAATTACGAGACAATGATGTAAAGCACATGAATTTAGAAGATTTTTGGGCTAGGATGAAAGATGACAACCCAACCCCATTGACCCAATGTATTATATTGGCTTTCCTTTCCTCTCCTCTTTGTGAATGTTCGAGTTTGCTCTAAGGGGTTCGTGCCCTTCGTGCAGGTCTGTTTACCTCATCTTTGCCCTTTGTTGGTTGGGTATGTCGTCGTTTTCCTTTATTTCGTGGTCACGACTCCTATCTAAACCAAGGCCTGTAAAATCGTGAATTCCTTTTCGTGTTTTCTTTTTTATTTGTGGTCACGACTCTTGTCTTCACCATGACCTGTAAAATCGTGATTTCCTTTGAGTGATTGCTATCTGTTTCATGATTGCTCGTGACTGCTCGTTGTGGTTCGTTTTACCTCATTTCTGCACCACCGTAGCTCATCGTGGCTCGTCTTTGCTGATTAAGGAGGGTTTCGTTGTCACACAACCTGTCATGGGTTTCATTTTTGCTACATTTTTCACAGGCCTTTGGTGCCCTGTTACCTCCACGATTTCGTGGCTTTCCCTACAGTCGTGGCTCCTGGTTTTGCCCGTGGCCTCTCTTTTGCAATCGTGGCTCCTTTCCTTATAGTCGTGGCTCCTGGTTCTACACGTGGCCTTTCTTCTGCAACCTTCCTCCGTGGTTGTGCCTGTAACCTGCTCCAACTGTAACCTACGTCTGGCTTCTGCAATATTTTTCTGGCTTTTACGATTGCTAATCCTATGCACAGTAATCAATTCGGAGGTATCGGAGGTTTTACAGAGATCCCTCTAATAGTTTCCCCTCTCCAAGCAGTCTACCTAGCTCTGATGTCTCCCTCCTCCGCTGCTCAGGTGTTTTCCCATCTCAAGTCAAACGAATAGGGAAAGCAGGATGACAACCTTCCTAACATCATTGCAGAACTTCTCAGCAGGCTTGAGACTATGGAATCATCCAACAAATCCCTCCGGACTGAGATTTTCGATTTAACCTCTTGGGTGGAAAAGGTTGAAGCTGATAATATCTCCTTGCGAGGGCAGCTCAAAGACACAACAACCACTGCTAATAATGATCAATTACAGGTTGAGCTCTCAGATTTACTAGAGAACAAGTTGCCAAACTCAAGAAATCTCGGGAAATTGTCATGGCGGCCAAAAAAGCAAGGAAATGGGCGGTAATTCGTAACCTCAGGCCAGTGGTTCAAGATTCCTTCCCCCCTGGTTGGGCTCCCGGATCCAGCTCTAGTTCCAAATGATGGTTCCGGCGGGAGAAGGCTCGGAAGCAGGGCCTCTCCATCGCATGTTGAAATGGAAATGGGTCCTTTTGGTCTTCTCTTGGCCTCCTGCATGATGCTTTAGGTCTCTCGAACCTTCTCTTTGTTACGGAGACACATGCGAGCCTAGTTTGCCCTCTCCCGAACATCAGTGGTTACTACTGGCTTTCCGTTTGCAGACAGGAGACTCGGAGTTCTGGCAGCCTCAGAGGATCCGGCGGGGTTGCTTGTTTAGTCAAAGACACTCTTCGGAGCAGGATTTCTATTGTCGCTGAGGATAAGTCTGCCCGCTTTCTTTGGGTACGGATCAGCCGTAATTCTCCCCTCCTGAGAGACATCTTTATTGCAGTATGTTACTTCCCTCCAGCTTCCCCTTCATTCGCCATCCACAACGGCCCAAATGGAGACCCCTTCTTTGACCTTTATGTTGGTATATTTCAGTTCTCGGGCTCTGGGGAGATCATCATCTTAGGGGACTTCAATGCCCATACCAAAACATGCAGATTCTGAAGCATGACAGGACCGACGATGTACTTTGCACCGCTGAGGTGGATCCACAGTTGGTTGGTTTCCAGCGTGATTCTGAGGACATGACAGGGCCCCTGACGTCCTATGGCCGACACTTTCTCCAATTAGGGGAATCTCATGACCTACTCATCCTGAATGGCATTCCTCGCTTTCCTAAATCCCGTTTTTCACCTACAGACCATTTTGTGGTGGGGCCAATGTGGTTGATTACGTCATGACTACCCCCGACTTGATTCCTTGCATACACCACTTTTGTGTCTCCCCCATCCCTCTTGTTGACCATGCGACCCTCTCCTTTTCCCTTCAGGCTATCCTCCCCCAGGACCCCACTCCCACCCCTACCCCTCGCATATCACGTACTATTTGGAAATTTGACACAGGGGATCCCGACACCTTTTCCTCCTGCCTTCGTCTGCTTCTCCCCCCCATTCGCCACTTCACCTCACTCACCTCAAATCAAATGTTTAATACCCTCTCCTGCGCTATTCTTGAGGCAGCCACGAGTTCCTTCCCCCACGTCACCCACTCCACCCTACGCCATGGTACATGCCCTATGACCAAATGGTACAACGAGGAATGCAAAGCCTTCCATCATAAACTCCGCTTTGCTTTCCTGCATGCCCTTCCCTCCTTCCCCCCCTGAAGTCAGCCTATTGCCTCCTCCTTCGACACAAGAAACGCACATTTTTCTCTCATAGGCGTTGTGAGCTTCGTTTGTCACTTATCCACTCTCCTAAACTTTTCTGGCACACCATTCTTCCCCGTCATTCGCCTTTACCCCTGGACCTTGACCCCAATTCCATGTTCACCCACACCTACACTCTTTATGACTTCCCAGGCCAGCCCCACATCCGGGTTCATTCCCCTCCCTCCCTTTGCCATATTTTCACCCACACCAATGTGAGGAATGCCATTCTTGCTATGAGTTGCAGTAAAGCAGGGGATGAGGAAGAGTTCCATGCGAAATTCTTCAAATATGGTCGACAGACGCTCCTCAGTTATCTGGTGGACCTCTTCAATCAGGTGGTTTGTACAAGTTTTCCAGTCTCTTGGTCCCACCACATCATCCACCCCATTCACAAGTCGGGGCCCACTTCCGACCCCAACAATCACATGAATAGGTGGGTCACACATTCTCCAAGCTCTATGCTGCGGTTCATCACTTACAGCTTTCTAAGTTCCTCGATCAGTATCATTGTAGAGCTAAGGGGCAGGCGGGCTTCCAACCGACTTACCAGACTACTAACCACATCCTCAGTCTTCGGGCTATCATCGAAGAGGCTCGCCACCGCTCTTCCAGCGTTTTCTGTTATTTCGTAGATTTTCGGAAAGCCTTTGATTATGTCCCACGGGAAGCCCTTTTCCATAGGCTCAGAGATATAGGCATTTTCGAGACCTTTCTTACAGCCATCACGCGCCTTTACGAGGAGGTCCTTGGCCGCCTTCACACTTCTGTTGGCATGTCCGATTTCATCAAGAGTACCATTGGTGTTAAACAGGGCTGCCCTCTCTCTCCCACCTTATTTAGGATCTATATCGATGAGCTCGAGGACTTTCTCAGGGATCACATACAGGAAGGTGATGGGTGCCTTCTGCACCAAGTTCTGATTTACATCCTCCTCTTTGCAGATGACATAGTTCTCATTGTTTCTTCTGTTGAGGGTCTCCAGAGATAGCTAAATGGCTTAGCCCTTTTCTGTGATCGTCGACAGCTGACTGTGAATCTTGCGAAAACCAAAGTTATGGTTTTCAATTGTCTAGAGACTTCAAACCTCCACTTCTTCTTTAAGGGTGTGGAAATTGAGATCACTTGCTCTTATACCTACCTGGGGATTCTTTTCTTTGGGCCTCGTTTTAGCCTCCGTCCTGTTCTCCAACCCCGAGTTAATAAGGGCTATGGTTCTCTGGCGATTCTTGAGAGACAGTGTTTCTGCCACCACTTTCAGGACATTCCTTCAAAGATGTCCCTCTCCAATTACCTGGTTAGGCCCACAGTTCTGTATGGTTCGGAAGTTTGGGGTCCCTCTCTTTTGGACTCAAATTGGGCCACTATCAAGCGCGTCCAAATTCTCATGCTCAAACGCATTCTCAAGTGCAAAGAATATGTTCCTCACAACATTATCCTCGTTGAGTTTGGGGCTCGCCCTTTTCGGTTGGAGACCATCTTCAGTCTTGTGTTGTTGTTGCACCGTATTCCGGGTATTCTAGTTCTTCTGTTGACAAGGACATGTACACTTATCTTGCCTACTGCTCCTCTGAAGCTATTGCTTCCTCGGATCACAATAGACGTTCTCGCTGCTAGTATGCTTGCGTTTCACGCCTCTTCGAGTCTATTGGCATCCAGATGGACCATCTCCCACCCTTCAGCTATTCTTTGGATGCCCCTGCCCACCTACTACCCAAACAACATGATCTTCAAAGGATAATCAAAGATGATATCTACAGACAGTTCATCCAGCACACATGGACCAACTCCTAGGGGGGTTGTGTCCGAAGATGTCATTCTATGCGGCACACTTTCTCGAGATCTATGATGGGGTCATCTTCAGACCCATGTACATTTCCCGGCATTGGTTGCAGGTCCTTTGTATCTCTCTGGGTCAGTTTCGAGTGGGCTCACATCAACTCCGTATTGAGACTGACCACCACTTAGACCACTCGAAGCGGACTTGCCTGCTTTGTTATCTCCAGGAGGTTGAAACCGAAGAACACTTCATTTTCAGATGTCCTATTTACTATGAGATTCATGGGTGATTCCATTGCCTGTTCCGCGACCTTCCTTCCTTCACGACTTTCTTCAAATACTATGATCAGAGATGTCTTGCTCTCTACCTTCAGGAGGTCATCAGGCTTCAGGACAAGCTCCTCCCTCCTCCCCCCCGACGGATGGCTACTAGACAGATCACTTCCTTCTTCCCGTTGCTCTCCCCGGTGAGGGGTGCTAAGCAGCATTTGGTCACGTGTCTAGACCCCCAATCTAGGTCCGTCAGGTCTCGTGACTCCGTTCCTTCCCCCTGAGGCTCCCTATCTCATGCATGTCCCAGGGCACCTACACATAGACAACGATCCACCAGGCCTACTTTGAGGCGCCACCTTCCTCCCGGACGTCGGCCCCCCAAGCATTCCACAGTCTCTGCTTCTTGTCGTCGGCGCACTGCGAATCACTCCCATCCGACCTTGAGTGTTAGGTGACATTGTTGGGGATGTTGCTCCTTCTTCCGCTCCCTCCCCACACTGTCATTTCTCTCTTCTTCGTTTCTGGTCTCTCGGCCTCTGTTGTTTCCTTCTCCTCCTCTCCTTCTCTCATTGTATTTTGGGTGACCCGTTTGGGTCCTCTTGCTGGGTTTGTTTGCTTTGTACTCTGCAGTCCCATTGACCTACTTTTGTGGTCATGTGTTGGACATTAATAATATTATCTTATCTTATCTTATCTACTTTCCAACTTTGCAAGCATTGCAATATTGTACAACCAAGAAACAACTTTGTGTCTTTGATTAATGAGTCCATAGAACTTTGCGTCTCCCATTTGTTAGTCTTGTTATTGCTTACATTGTTGTTCTTACTATTGATTATGGAAATACTCTTGTTAATGTTGGCGAGAATTTGCCAGTGCCTACTCACAATCTTAACCCTCTCTCTCTATTTTCCTACCTCCCTCCACCTCTCTCCAAGGAAATTCCTCGCTTGTACAGTATACAAGCAGTTTGCCACCGGTTTAGTGGAGTATTCTTGTGTGATCCCCGGCCTAACGCCCACCCACAATTTTATTTAGTCCTTGCATTCAATAAATGGGAGCCTCCCCATACTCAAGGAGGGACCTAACCCCGTGACCGTTGGTGAAAACCACTAATATATCCTGGAACAAACTATTTCGGTAACAACAAGCAAATTGACAGTGTTGAGCAGTATACTTCAGGCATTTCATATTTATTATGCATCTTGTTGGCTCCCTTCAAAATCTCAATTTCTTCATCTTGAAAGGATATTGAGAACTTATTTATGGTCCAAACATGGTGGCAGTTGAGGTCTTCATATGGTTTTGTGGGCTGTTTGTTTATTGCCTAGGGAGGAAGGTGGTTTGGGGTCAAAAGATATTGCCACTCAAAGGTGTATACTTGTAACCAAATGGGTGATCTATTGCATGGAGGGATCTTCTCCATAGCAGATGCTTATGAGACATAGCTTATTCACAGCCTGTCATTTGGGGAAGGTCAAAAGCTCTTTCGAGCATTTTGATACTACAACTGATCCGCATAATTTTCAGATTGAAGCATCTGTTGTTCTCAAGAGCATCTAGGTTGCCTGGAGAAAAAATGCAAGCTTGCTCACTGGGAGAGTATCTGGTAGTCATACTGGGTAGGACTTGGCCAAAAGGCAAATTTGGACCTCGAAATTACATGATATGTGTAATGCCAATATCCCACAATTTCAAGCAAACTTACTAAGTAAAAAGGGAATTTTCTTCTGGAGTGATTTGTGGGATGCGAACTCCCATAACTTGAAAGAATGGAGATCTCTAGCCCATGAGTTATATCTAACTCCTGCAAACCGATCTTCTATTAAAGAAATTTAATACCTTATTTCTCAAGAGGATCTATTTACGTTAAACTTGGAGATGATAGGTCCCATTTTGCAAGATTGGAGATGGATCTATGGACATCCTTTATCTCAAATTGACATTCCACGTCTTTATCATCTATTACATCAGACATGCACTATTGCACCTGCTCTCGATGCTAGATGAATTGCCTCTGATGCAGAAGTCTTGTGGGTCCGTAGACTCCATAATGTGTGGACATTGAGGGTTTCATACAAGCATCGGGTTTTTGATTGGCTTGTGATATATCAGGGGCCTCTTACAAAAGTTTGTCTATCCAAGAGATTCTTATTGTGGGACTGTACTGTTTCAAGATCCTGTTGGAATCTTGTTCAGTTTAGTCTAACAACCTTTTTTCAAGGCCATCTTAATTGGCGGGCAGCTTTCTTAGATGATTCCAATGCTCTTATCCATGGTCTGTTTCGGAGTATTTGGAATTGTGTGTGGGTTTCTGCCTTATTTGTCAACTGGAATCTTAGATGTGATTATGTCTTCAGGAATGAGGTATGCAATTTGCATGATTTTTGTCACACTTGGAAAAGTGAAGTTCACTGGCAATTGCTTGCAAAAGGGTTTCTTTTGCCAAAGGAAGCCAAAAACCTTGAACTTGAGAATTATTCAAACTTAATTCTTGTCTAGTTTCTTAGAACAAAGTTGTAATCTTCATTGTACATATCGTTGTACTGTTCTTTATTCTTTTTTACAACTCTTTGTTGTAAATATTGTTTTCTGCTAATATATGAAGCATCTATTCAGTAAATTAAAAAATCTTCTACCATCTAGTATAAGAAAATTGTTTCATTTTTCCATAACATATAACATGGTGTCTAATGATTAAGTTAATAAATATCTATGCAAAAAAACATTAGTTTATTAAGCTTACACCTGAGCACAAAATCATTATATAATCCCAAGTATATCAAACATACTTTGATTGTGGTCTCATATTTTGATGAGCAGATCATCACTGACAGCTATATTGGTCTTATTCATGTTACAAAACGAACTCTGAAAATAATATTGATATGATAGTCTGGCATTATAAATTTTATTTTAGAATGCAGGTTTGGTAGCTGGGAGAAGGTTTTTCTCTTTTGGGCCAATTATGTATGATTGCAAGTGTAGACCACCTCCAACACCTATCCACACGGATTATGTTGAGATCGTATTGTGATGACAAAAAAAAATCAATGCACTTCATATTGGTAGCTGGCTGGTAGTCCTTTAAATATGACTCATACTCAACCAAGTATTGCTTATGTTGTTGGTTTATTCTCTAGATTCATCCAGGATTGTAGAAAAACATAGAGAAGGAAGCTAAGCATTTTTTCTGAGGTATGTTAGGGGTACCTATTCTCTTTCCATTAAATATAGAACACAGAATGGTGGTCCTTTGATTGACTACAGTGACTCAGATTCGGCAGGTGATGTGGATGATAGGAAGCCCGTTTCTGGTATTTTGAACTACCTTTTTTTTTTTTGAATTAAGAAAGAAATTTTTTCCCTCTCTACTACTGAAGCTGACAATAGAAGCATTGTCACTATTGAACAAAAAGTAATTTAGAATTGATAAATGCTTGAAGAGCTGGGTTTGCGAAAAAAATAATATATAATCCTAACAGGTCATAATCATTGTGCTATCTAGTTGGCTAATAAGCCATGATTGAATCAGGCATATTGAGGTCCATAATCACTAAATTGTGGAAGTGATTTGTGGTCAAACTTCTATCCTAAAATAATGTAGTACAGAAAACCAAGTTGTTGACATATTTACAAAGAGCGTGACAGAAGCCAAATTTGTCAAGTTTTGAAACATGCTAGTGCTCGAAGAAGGATGGGATGGGATGCAGGAATGCTAGCATAATGACACCTTCCCCATAAATGTTAGTGTCCCTTAGTCTTTGTATTTTCTCCATAAATAAATATTAAGGGGGATGCTGGGAATGATATTTACTTGGGCAGCATAAGTAGCCTTCATGTTGCTTACTATGAAATACCTTTATTTTTCGTGTGGATATTTTCTCTTTTTCCTTCCCCATATAGCCAATCTTCCACATGTATTTAGCATTCTTATGTTGTGCTCCTGCATACTTTTTGAAACCTTCCGTTCTTGCATGTGTGTACTTCCACTTCTGCTACTGCATATTTTTGGGAATATTCCATTTGTTATAATGGATGTTTATGGAACACTCCACTCGCAATTGTCACACTCTATGTTTGTATCTATATAATGAGAGCATTTTCTCTCACAGCATAACTAATTATTCATGTATTGCATACAATGTATATTCTTTATAGTAAGTTGGATTCATGTTTATGCTTGAATGGGGCAATGAGATGCTAGTTAGAATGCTCTCCTGACCTAAAAAACCTACTTAAGGATCTTCATTTACATTTAATGTAATTTGATTTTATGTGTGTGTTATGGAGGTTGTAGCCCCTTATGTATTTTTAGACTGGTGTCCCCAGATTTCACCCTGAAATCTGAGACTATCCCATCTAAAAACATTTCATACTTTTAAAATAATGGGTCGTTTTGTGTTTTTATTGCCAGAAAGTTCCTGTATTGTGTCAAGATATTCCCAAGGAGCCATATTAGCCATTTTCACCAAATACCTAGATGCCTAAAATTGTTATATTCTGTCGTCGGCATTTGCCTGCGGGAAATTTGTATTTAATTATTTTGAGCCCCATTTGAGGCAAATTGTGCTCCAGTTTAACCCTGTTGTGATCGTACATATCATTATTCTCATATACTAGTAGGGTTTTAACCAGGAATGAATCTTGGGCTTTATTTGTGACTTCTGGCAACGTTTTGTGTTTTTTGTGTTTTCCCGTTTCGTTTTCTGTGGAATTTCTCTGGATCAATTCTTTTGTCGGTTTGGCCTGATTCTTGGCCTGGAGTATCTGGAGATCACATGTGCACGTTGTGCCAGAAGGAATTCGCCATCGGAGGTCTGGTTCTCTTGGAAAAGACGAAGTCGTGCACCAAAAAAGCTTCTTCTAGGCTGGCCGCATTTTTGGAAAAAGATGGTTTGAAGTGAATCATGGGATTTTTGGAAGCAGCAGGCAGGTGGGAATTTTGTACCTGCCTAGCAGGGTACTTTTTCCCATGGAAGCAACGTCACTTAAGTCACAATGGGAAAATTAGAGGCAGCAGGCAGGCGGAAATTTCTTACCTGCCTTGTAAGGTTAAAATTCTCATTGTGGAATAAAAGAAAAATCACTTAAGGCATTGATAAGATTTTATTACCTGCCTTGCAAGGTAAATAATCTAAATAATCCCATTATGAAAGTCAAACAGCTTAAGTAAATCATGGGATTTTCAGGGCTGTCTTGCAGGGTAAATAATCCCATTGTCATCTGACTTTTAAAAATAAAAATTCCTTATTCCAAAAAGTGCGACCCACCTTGGGTGAATAATAATGCATTAAATAAATATTTGTTAATATTTATTCACCCAATTTTGGCGCCCAAGCTATAGGAAAAGTCAACAGAGGCAAATGGACAAAAGGAAGTTGGAAATAGACTATTCTAAAATTAAATAAATAATATTTATTTAATGCAACCCCTTTATGTCAAAAAGTGTGCCCCATTTGGGAGAGAAATAATACTTTTTAAAGTATTAAATGATTAAATTAATTCATATTTTCAGTGGCTAAGGTCAAAGCATACTGTGAGGCTTGAGTTAACTGGAAGCAGAAGTCTAAAATTAAATAAATTTAATTTATTTAATGGCAGCCATGAGCATGCACAAAATAGGCACCCCATTTGAAGAGTAAAGCTTATTAAATAATTAATTAATTGTCAGGAATAGGAAAGGCATTAATTAATTATAGAATTGTGAGGATTATATAAGCAGGGGCTGCCATAAGGATGAATTAATTAATTCAAAGGCAGAGAAGTGCAGCCCAGAGGAAAAGTGTGCCCCATTTGGAGAGGATTTTTGCTCAAAGGAAGGTGAAATTAATGCTGAAAGCTTCCAAATTTGGCACCAAGGTTGAAGGAGGTTGATTTGTGTCTGGATAATTATTTGCATAGCGGTACAGGTGCTCAAGTGAAGTTGGTAAAATTCATGTTTGCTTTGCATGCAAATAAAGAATCAAATTTTGGGGCAGCAGACTTGATATATGCAGATTTTTATGATTAAAATCCACTGTTCATGTTCCGGTTGCCATCTTTGTCTGAATTAATTGCAGGAATTCATCACAGGTGCTTTTATAAGAGAAAGGGAGCTTAAATCAATGTCCAATACATTGAACATATCCTCCGAATCTGAAGAATTATCCAAATCTGCACCGGTTGTGAAGAATTCTAGCCAAATAAAGAGGAAAAGAATTGTTCAAACAAAGATCGCCCTAGCCATGGCAAAGCGGGATGAACGAGAAAGCTCAACGGAATCATGCATCACTTCCAGATTTGCTGACATCGGAGACACAAATCCAGGCCCAGATCTAGATCCAGATTCAGATTCAGATTCAGATCTCATAATTACAAAAGCTTCCGGCAAAAATTCATCCTCTTGTTTCTGATGCAGCCCGTGTAAAAGTCATAGAAGTCAGTGCGTGGAAAATTTCTTCCAGGATCTTGCGCAAATTCTCCCAAACTTCCAGTTGAAGCCTTCATTGAAGTTGCATTCACCCAAAGTGTTTTCTATAATTTTTAATTGCTCATATGCAATTAAAAATAAAAATGATGAGTTATTTACGACGAACATTGCACTAATGCATGTACTGGAGAAGAAGTGCAAAAGCTTCAAGGATAAGAGGGAAAACATGTCAAAGACAATACCTGCAAGCAAATCATAGTCACTTGTTCCCAGATCTAGCTTGGTGAGAATCAAAGGCAAAAGAATCAACTGCATGCAGAATATGAAAAAGGACAAGACTACAGCTTTCCTCTTTCTACTTCTTTCTCTTATTTCCTCCGACAAAATAATTGAGCGATCAATTAAATTATACAACTTAAGTGATTGGTTTAAAAGCCATTACTTGAAGAAGTCAACTACTTGGAGATAGGTGGCAGACGTGCAAAATAGAAGGTTCTATTTTCAGTTGCAAATCATGCATGTCATGCAAAGAGGAATTCTAGGAGGGAGATTGCCAGTTGTTTCCTTTCCCACTTCCACATGTGTCAGTTCAACTAAAAGCTTCCGACTTGTAATTGCCCCTCTACATTCTATAAGTAGAGGAAGAACCTACGGGTAAATGATAAGAATTTGTAAGCAGCATTCTTGTGTTCCAGACTTTGTGCTGAAACCCTTGAGAGCCACTTGAAGCAAAGGAATATACAGGAGCAGATTTCCAGATAACTTTGTGTCACGGTGCAATTTGTTTCTAGCTTTCTATCTTATATCTTTTAATAGACTTTGTGTTATTTTAGATCTAGATCTTAAGTGTCTTTGCTTATAATTATGTGCACTGATATCTATTGGTTTCTTCTATGTGCATGCAATCAACTCTGTTATCTATTGATTGGGTTGCACATCTTCCCCATTTCTTCCCTGTGTTTTATTACTTTTCTTCCTCTATAAATATTTCCTTTCTTAAACAACTGCTTACTTGCTGCAAAGCTATACAGCTATAGTTCATGAGCTGAATAGTTAAAGTAAAACCCCCATATAGATACTAGCATATTTTATTGACAAATCTGACACGGAAGCCTCACCAGTAAATGAGGGAGATTTATCTCATGACTGCCTAGGTTTTCAACAATGCAGAAAATCTAGCCAACATAGACATTAATGTCTTTAGAAGGTATACTTGCTGGTTTTCGGACAGAAATATGATGCAATTATCTTCTATGATAGTGGAAATTTCCTTAAGAGGATGAGATTCTTGAGGTATAGTTAGCCTCCCCTTGCACATTCTACATCCATACTCTTCACTGTGTATGCAATAAGGTTGATGGTCCCTTGATCTTACATTGAGGGATGTTGAATATATTTATGTGTGTTTTGATTATAATGATGATGGATGCTTGTGGACTCCCCATTTGCTTAATCAAATGGCTCACAATGCTAGAGTAGATGTGCATTGTTAAAGATGGTAACAAAACCCTTGGCACATTGTTCATATTTAATCTATAGGCTTAGATGAACAGTTGGTAAACACCTTGTAGAGGTGTTACATGATAGGGGTCTCCACATAACTCGAGGTATACTCTATTTGCCTAGGTTGTTGAAGACAGATTAGAAGACCTCAGTGCATGAATAGTATGGCAATGAATCAAATGGACATAGACTAGTGCACGTAATAGTTAATTGAAAGAAAATTTCTGTAGCACAGGTTTGGAATTTTAGCTAGGTAACACAAGAGAGGCATTGCAATCCAGTAATATTTTGAGGATGTATACAACAGTTACATGGGATAGCAAGTTAGAAATCAATAGTCATGGTCTACAGAATGAGCCCCAAATGATATATAAAACAAAAGTATGTAACAATAGGTACTTTGTATACAACAAGTCAGCCAAGCAGGAAAAACTATTTCAAATTGTATTAGTATTAAGAACTTTTCGAACAAGTTAACACTCACAATGGTCACTAGACATGTTCGAGAAAAAGCTTCAATACAGCAAACTGCAATGACATACATGTCAAAATATTTCACTTATGGGGAAAAAATAGGACAATGAAAAAGGCATTTAATTACCTGAGAAGGCTGCATGATCTGCATTGATATATACTGAGATGCAATTAGAAGCACTGGCAAAACAAGATAAGCTAAAGTGTCTGACCATCCTAGAGGTGGATGCCCGTCCTGCCAAATAAAACAGTACTTATGCATCATTGCCATTGTTTAACATGTAAAATCATGAGTGAAAAGTAAATTTCAAACATATGTTGATTGAATCCCCACTGACTTTCAGATATGGAAAAAAAATGAAATTTTCGGACTTCTCAAAATTCTCACACAGTTTTCCAGATAAAAGTAGAATTATGTCAAACTATGGAAATCTCAGAAGATCAAGAAATATACTAATGTTGTTCGCTGACCAAAAGTAGTCAATGGGGCTAAAAAGCGTTTTGGCGTGTTATCGCAACTGCTTAGAAAGAAAGGAAAAAAATATGTTTATGTCCACAAATTACCGTGGTAGGTTGGCTGGTTAGATATTTATTAAAGAATCTACCTGAACTATAAAATTATAAGTTAGGTATTATCCGTTGGGAAAAAACACTTCATGACGCCAGACCATGAATCCAATAACGGATATGTGGAAGCTTGACGAGCAGCATAGTTTTCCATCATGCACAATAACAATGTGAGCCATTCCAGCTGGAGGATATGTCAGCTCTAGGATTTAAAATTTAAGTTATAAAATATTAAAAGTCAATATGGCAAGTATAACTCCAACTAGTTTGGTATCATATAGCTATCAACAATGAAATAAATTTTAAAATACATGCTCCATTTACCCCACTCTCTATTTAACTCTTAATAATTGATATCGTATCAGAGTATTTAAAGTTCAAACACCTCAGATCCATGTTTGACTTATGTCTTAAAGAGCCACCAGATGGTTTGACAGTGTCGATCCATAGACTGTTATGGAGTAAGTTTACCTTTATCAACTAAAAACGTACATGATCTGTGTGTTTTTTGAATCAAACAGACTTCGGAAGTTATGATTTTTCATATGTAGAATTCCAGGAAATCGCTTGTCTGCTGAAGGAATGTTGACGCATTTGCACGAAAGAAGAAAGCAGATATTTTGTTGTTTTCAAAGACTTTTTTAAACATTAAGAGTGTTCTAGCCATGGTAAAAATGGATTGTGCATAACCAAAGGAATGAAACTAATCACAATCCAAATTCAGTCAACACTAAAAATGCATATCTTACACATGAAAGAGGCTCAACATCAGTTGTATCCTACATAGCTGAAGATGCACAGTGCTCATTATATTGATAATTGTATACAATCGATGCCAATAGCAGTGGTAAGATATGAACGATCTGCAATTTGAGATTGCTTTTTTCCCTGTAAGACAAATTTATATAAAATTTCAATGCCACGATTTATTTTTAAAAAACCTTGTTCTTTATGGAGTTTAAAATCACTGTCATAGACACGCCATGAGAAGTTTTTATTTTAAATAGAAAAACATTTAACTCCTTACCTTTTTTATATGTTCATTTATCCTTTATTTTCTGAACCTCATTCAAACCTTTCAAACATTTTCAGAAATCACAAAAAAATGGTGAACATCTCCCCATCAAACATGAAAAACATTTTAAACCTCTTAACTATGGTTCTACAAGTTGGAATGTTGTTCATCTCTGGATTTTTATCTGGCCCTCTTGCCACTCAGCATCTAAGCCCGTGAAGTGCATGAACTCAGTCTACCTCCCATGATTGTCATGCTTCAAACATGTGTCATTAGGAGATCTAAAAAGGTATGGTAGTGAGTAAAGGCCGTGCATTCTCTAATCTAATGCTAGGTACCAAGAGTTCCAAAGCAATGCTTCCATCTATGATTGGATGAGAACGTCTGAAGAATAGCATTGCAACTTGTAGAGAAAATGTCAGCCATGTACAAGCCTTCAAAAGCTTAAAAATATGTTTTGCAACATGGTGATAAGACTGACATTACAATCCACTAGTCATTTCAATAGGACTCTTTACAAACAACAATGAATAGGCAACACAAACACAAGACAATTCTACAATGGTTAATGAAATGGCTAAGATCCAGCCAAGATTACAAAAATTCGATTTATTGTGCTGATAATATGCTTCATTTTTAATTCACGTATTGCGTTGTGGACAATGAAACTATTAACAAGTTTAAGTGATCCAAGATGGACAAAGAAATCCTAAATGACACAAGACTACATTGAAGACCATGCCACTTTGCAACATGCAACGCCTTGGATTGCTGCAGAATGCAATACATCCTAACAAAAGTAGATGGAAACATACCAATTGAGAACTCATGTCGCACCTTCCATAGCAAGGGATCACTGAGAAAACTCAAGGAAAACAAGGAGGAGAGCTTGATGACAAGCTTCACAAAAAATAAGCAAGAGGCATCAATTTTCAAAAGCCACTTCAATAAGCAGTATTGCTACCAAAATCTCAATAAATTCCAACAGGCTCAAGCTTAGCAAGAAAAAGTTTGGTCGCATTAAAGTTACGTTAATTATCTTGACGAATGTAGGTATTGCTATGATATATCCTCACATGAACTACAGAAAAACCAATAAAGGATTAGCCACCGAAAACCAATGCTTTACACTCTTCATTAGCATCATTATATAGATTTACAAGGGTGAGGATGTGTGTTGGTTGAGGAGTGCCAAGCACGTGCAAAATGTCCCACAACTGGACATGCAAAATCATCTCTCAGAACAATCTAGAGACAATAACTGAGGCTCTAGTGAATTAAAATCATCCTCAACTATTCTAGCATCCATTCAGACAGTGAACCTCCAGTGAACTGAAATCCTTTTCACTTAGTCTAACATGCATGCAAAGTATCCTCACGAAATGGGTGTTTCAAGCCTGGAATGGCAGCCTAATTATTAGTAACGAACACATCTTGCTCCAGTTGTAATGGCTCATAGAGCTTGAGCACAGTTATATTGACCACAAGAAGAATGCCAGACTGACCTGAAAGATTGAAGGTGTTAGGCCTGATGCCTCAAAGAATAGCATATGACCTGTATCTGATTCAGTTGGAGTGCAAGCTCCGCAAGCTACTGAAAACACATCAGTTCCTGTGAAACGTGATCTCAATTCTTCTCTTTGGTGACATCTGACAAGGGTAGAGTAACTTGTTGGTGGGGGGGGTCATATTTGCATATGCCATGGTTGTCATGCTCAATACAAATCCTCATATAGTCAACTGAAAATTCATTTGACTGGGGTTGGAGGTGTGGGGATAAAGAAGAGCCCCAAACTATCAAAAGAGAAAATGGCAGAGTACCTCGGAGAGCAAGAAGAGGCTGATAGACAAGCTGAATGAAATAGGTCTAGACTCTAAAACAAATCCATTGCAAAGGTCTTCATCAAGACCACTCACACCTACATCTGCTACTCATACTTTCATTCTAACTCAAAGTCAAGCTCGTGTCATTCACTTGATACCCCTTTTGATGAAGAGTCATTACAAAAAAAAGCCAAAAGGAGCATTGGAAAAAGCATTCAATAATGACAATAGGGACATTGTTGACAAGTTGATTGCTCACAATGTTTTAAAAATCGGAAACGGTCGAGGGTTGGACTGGACCGGAACAGGACCGGTTCAAACTTTATGAACCGATTTACTAAAAAACACATAAAAAATTATATTTTTAATGAAAACAATATATTTGAAAGATTAGAAACCGATATAATGCATGAACTAATTAAAATTTTGTGGAAGTGATTGTTTGTTGAGAGTATTCAATGAATGGCAGTATGTTCATGGTTGGTACTTTTTACATGACTTGTTAGTTCAGCAGATGCTTTTCTTTAATCACTTAATCAATTTATAATTGTACAAACTTTCATGTTATTTAAATTGAAGAATTGAAAATTTCAAGGACAATACTTGTTGAATGCTTTATGTTTTGTCATGAAAAATATCAATGGAATGTCAGCAACCTGTTATGTTTCCCTACTTGGTAAGTCCAGACTCACTTAAGTTATATATGTGGAATTTTTCATGTGGGTCACTATGCCATTTATATAGCATTTTGGGTCTTGGCTTATGTGATGAATAATTGGATTAATCATTAATGGTTTCAATCTTCAAACTTTCAATTTTAAGTCTTAGTTTATTGAATTATTCATGTTATATTTCTAAAATTAATAAATTATATATATATATATATATATATATATATATATCCGTCCGCTCACCATTCCCAAATTTCCAAAAAAAATTGCCACCCCGGAGTCTTAGGTAACTATGGTTTCAAGGGTTTTGTGCTTGCGTTGTGTTTCATCCTTATGATCATATTTCCTCTAAAAATTGATCTATTCTCTTATCCCTTTCGTTTTTGGATAAAATGATGTTCACCGATTAAATGGATTAAACCCTGAAATTTTAAATATTTGGTGTCCCAACGGAATTTTTGCGGATGAAGAAATAGAGACATGGAAGAAGTTAGAAAGGTCAATTTTATTATATTCTTTGCCCTCTCCATGGCGCAAATGTATGAGAATTCTCATAAGAAGTCCAAGAATAATTTCATGTTGACCCTCACAAGTAAAGTACTTGATTACCCATTTTATAACAAAGCCCCATTACTTTGGAAGACTGGACCTTTTTATGCCCTTTGTTTTGCCAGCATGGTCAAAGACCAATTCTAACTTTTCTTTCTTCCGTGCTGAAAATCTTTTTATGACTTCTGAAAATGGAGCTCTAAAATTTACCTATTGACTTGCCTCTGGAATTCTGAAAATTTCACTAATAATTGAAGCATTAAATGGAATTTTAGTACCTTTTATAAGTGAATAATCATCTCCAAGGTTGTTGGAAAACTCCTTTGTCGTCTCTAGATTGAATTCTTCATATTTAAGCATGAAATCCAACCACCCTACCTTTTCAAAAATGGTGACATACTTAGCGTCCGCCAACAATTCCATGGGGCAAGTTGGGTCATGATGAACGCTTATACCCATGATGGCACACGAATGGAAACAATGATGGTGCAGGACTAGCTTTTGGCAGTAAGTGTTGCACTAGTTTAGAGTTGTAGAAGTAGAGTCAGTCTGAGAATAGAGATTAGGCAATTGAAATGAGGTCAATTAGATTCAAAGTAGAGAGTACAACCCCTCTATGAGTTATGGGAAGCATGCGAGAATCATGGGAAGCATGCGAGAATCATGGGAAGCGTGCGAGAGATCGTGGGAAGCCTGAAGAAATCGTGGGAAAAGAATTATACCTTGCACTAACTGATCATTAGTGCTATCATAATTAAACTTTTTCTAACTTAAAAAAAGAAGCGTTTAGCACATAACTTGTCATTTCCCATCTTGTCATATGCTCCCTCAATGTCTGATAGCCAATTATTGTCTTGCTTCAATCCTGCATGACATGCTTCTAGAATGAGGTGACCACCATCATTGGTTTTCAATCACCTCTTATTATTTAAAACAAATATTATATTTTTTTATTTTTTTGGAAGGAATGGCCACAATCTCTCGTTTTCAACCATCCCTTCATGGGAAGATGGTCGTCGTTTCTGGTTTTCAACCATCTTCCTCTTATTGTCATTTTAGAAAACAATTTAGCTCAGAAATAGCTTGGATGAGATGAACTCCTCCAAGCAATTCAGAGCTAAGTTGGTTTGCGTCTAGATTTTAAATCGTTCTCGGGACACTGGTTTCTACTATAGGCGTAGACTATGACCATTAACCAGCATTACCCTTCGTTCACCATCAATAGGAACAAGTTGAACAATACCATTGTTATAGATTTCTTTTATTTAGTACGGACCCATCCATCTAGTTTGTAACTTCCCCTTGAAATCTTTATACTTTGAATCAAATAGCAGAGTCCGCTCTCTTTTTTGAAATGTCCTTTGCTTGATGTGGCGGTCATGTCACACTTGTCTCTGATGTTGGACTAGTTCAGTTTGATGCAATGCTTTCAATCTCATTTCATCCAACTCATTTAGTTGGACAATTCTTAATTTCTATGCCGCTGGCAGTTCAATCCCCACTTCTGCAATTGTCTTTAATGTTTTATCTCAAATTATATGCGAAAGATAGGTTTCTTCCCATATAGAGTAAATCTCATAGTTGTTTTTTAGGTTGAGTTATACTCTCATACCGCCTCTGGAATCCTTTGCACCCATTTTTTCCTTGAAACATCCACTGTTTGGGTTAAGATGTTTTCTAATTCCCTATTGGTCACTTCCACTTGACCATTAGACTGAGGGTGGTAAGGGGATGACTTCTTGTGCCTTATTTGATAGGTTTCCACAAAAGAGCTAATCACATTTGACACAAATTGAGCCCTTGATCTAAAAAAATTGACCTTGGAGCTCCAAATTTGTGAAAAATATGTTCGTACATGAAATATGCCACCTTTTCATTCCTAACATACTGAAGAGCCTTTACTTATGCCCATTTTGTCACATAGTCTGTACACACAAGAATGTATTCTTTTCCTCAAGAAGGTGGATCGATTGGTCCAATGAAATCCAATCCCCACTTCTCAAATGGTTCCAGAATTATCTAAGGTTGAAGAGGCATTTCGTTTGGCAATGGTGGTTTCCCCATACGTTGGCACCTATCACATTGCCATATGTATCTCTTGACATCTTTGTGCATTGAAGGTCGGTATTACCCAACTCCTACAATTTTATGAATTGTTCTTTTGACTGAATAATGCCCTCCTAATGGTTCATCATGGCAAGCTCTAAGTATGTCAAAGATTTCATACCCAAATACACACCTGCGTAAAACATAGTCACGTCCACATTTAAAAAGCATTCCATCAAACCATTTGTACGTTACACTTTGTTTGATCAATTGTTTCCTTTGCTTGTTGGTGAAAAAAGGTGGAAACTTCCCTGTGGCTAAATAATTAGCCATACCAACAAACCAAGGAGAGTTGGTGGAGATAGCAAATAAGTGTTCATCTGGGAAATCATCATTCACTTGTTCATTTGTACCTGAAACAATGATCATTGAAAGAAAATCAACCACCACATTTGCTTTTCCAGGTTTATCAACAATTTTAACATTGAAATCTTGCAATAATAACAGCCATCTAACAACTCTACCCTGAACCAAAGGCTTGATTATTAAATATTTAATGGCAGAATGGTATATATGAATAATAACCTCATAGCTTGTAATGTAGTGGCGAAATTTGTTTATTGCGTAAACTACTGCTAGGAATTCATTTTCTGTGGTGGTATAATTCCTTTTAGTTGGAGAGAGATTTTTACTGATGTAATAAATTGCATGCATTGATTCTCCCTCCTCTTGTTGACCCAAAACAACCCCAACTACCTCGTTGGAAGCATCCATTTGAATATGAAAGGGAAGCTTCCAATTTGGTCCCCTACGAACTGGAGTATTGGTCAGTATCTTTGAAAAACTTTGAAGAGCGCCCAAGGGAAAAAAGGTATTCTATAAATCTAATGAAGATCTGGAATGAAAAAGAAAGCTTGAAAATGAAAAGTCTTGCTCTCAGACACCCCAATTCGTGCCCTAATGGAAGATGCCCAAAACGAGGCATTGAAAGAATAAGCAATCTTCAACAAGGATGCAATACCAACTGACATATCCTCACATGAACGGAAGAATCAAATAGAGGATTAGCTAACAAAAACTTCTGCTGTATACTCTTCATTAGTATGCTTGTACACATTTACAAGGGTGAGGATGTCCACTGGCTTGATAACTTACTATGCAAAATCATCTCAGTAAGTAGAGGCTCCAGAAGATTGGAATCCTCAGTTAGTGTAGCTTACATGTATCCAGTAAGGCTCCAATGAACTGAAATCCTTTTCAGAAGTCTAAATCACATGTAATCAGTCAGGCTCCAGTGAATTGGGTCAGACGTACAAGTAGGATATTATTATTTAAACTTAATGCAAATAGCTACACGAGATGAGATAATTATGAAGGTGATTCACGTCATGCATATAGGATATACTAGGATTTTCTATAACAGCATTAAGTATTGAGGATGATAGTTTTCTATTGCTTACAAAAATGCTACACAGAATTTATTTTTGTTACAATATTATTGGATTTGCAGTTTTTACAAACAATAAATACAGAAAATTATTTGAGCAGGAATGTATCCTTTTCACTTCAATCATGGTTAGCACTGGATACTAGTCCATTTTTTTAAAACCCGCCTATTTCTGCATTGATATTAGGAAAAATGAGAGTGCACCTCTAAAATGAGGAGGCCTCATAACTTCCTCAAAGCCTAACAGACCCAATGCATTATCCCATTGAGGGTTAGCGGTTGAGCGTTGAAGAGTAGAAAGAGCAGCAAGGATGCTTTTAGGTGCTCTGGTAGCGGAATTATGCCCACACCGGACTGGTCTAGCGGGACAATGGCTCATTTGAACCACTCTGTAAGAAAAAAAAAATTAATAAAAAGGGCAAAATATATATTAACATAAAAAGCATTACAATGAAAGGATCGTCGTAAAGAGATGCTCAGGGACAAAAAGTAATTACAAAGAGTGATCTGCTCCGGGGTAATCTTTGCAATTGACCTTTGAAAATGTTCTTATACAAACAACTAATGAAATATATTCTTCAGCACAAAAAAATCAAATTTATATAAATAAAGACACCTGTAACGCTTTCTTTATGTATGAAAAGTTAAAACTAATAACATTGATTGAATGCAGCTAACCTTTTGTACACATGTGCATTTGACAAGGACAATATGCATTCATACAAATATAATCTTGATGCTAAGCTGAACAGACAAATGTAATCTCTTGTGCCCAGATATAAACAATGGTGACAAGATTCATCTCTGCATTACAAGGGAAGTTTGTAATCACCACAAATGGAAAGAGCCATGAGATCCCGCTCCCATTTTGTCGAGACGCAATAGTTGTTGGACCAGCCAGAGAGGGGATCCAAAAGAAACCTTCTGTCAACAGGCCCTTCAACCATGGAACACCAATACAAAAACACTTATTTATCTTTAGGAAGAATGCAGGCAAAAGATTCAACCTCAACAATCATTTTCATCAACTGCTTTAGAAAGAGACAATAGTTAACAATGATGATAAAATCCAGCCCACTTTACCTTATCTGCCACATTTGACAGAGCCCGATACAGACCGATCCAAACAGGTATTGTTGCAAGTGTTGGTAAACATCCTGTAATTATGATAATTATATTATAGTTAAGACGAATAATAAATTTGTTTAAAGCAATATAATGCATTAACCCTTGATTCAAATAAACATGAGATTAGGAAGACTCAAGTGTTAATTGCTAAAACTTGTCTCTTCAGAGATCTATATGCAAGGTACAACCAAAACACAGTAAATAGCATTGCCTATCTATCTGTAGAAGAGAGAATACAGAATACATGCACAATATTCTTTAGAAATCACCAAAAAGAAGTTAAAGATACTGGAGACTGAATTTCCAACTGTAGAAGTTAAGAGAATGCAATAGAATTCGTGACACCTTTCTAATAAAGTGCAGACCAAGGGCCCACTGGAAAAAATAACAGATTAATACAAAATCAAAATAAGCTTGGTAATGCAGTATGAGTGCCCACAGATTTAAAGTACTCCAGTAAGACCAGAATGTCCTCTATGATGCAAACAACACTGGTTGGACTGGTTAAAACCTAAACAGATAAGGACGCTTATCAAAAAACTTGGTCAGCAACACTCCTAACATCGAAGTTCATGGTTCTCATTCCAGAATTCTAAAAGCATATGTTAAAATGCAAAAGGTGATCTTTTCTAAGGCTTGCATATAGATAGGCCCAAACATTCCACTATAAAATTGTGGAATAAAACCCTTACTAGGGGAAAATGACACATTATTCGGTGCGCTTTCATATATTCGGATGACTCATAGCAAGAAGCAAATCCATCATCATAAAGCCAAGAGCCTGAATAACTTGAGGTGTGCTCTTCGTCTAGATATCCAAACCTTTGCCATGAAAACTTACCAAGATTATAGATGGGAGGAACATTGATAAGAGGCACGTTGGATTGACAATAACTACGTGGAGATAATGGTAGATTGCCAACGTGAAGAGCATTTTGGAATTCGTACTCTCGAAGACCTTTGTCTATAATTTTCAACGTAGGGAGGGTGGAAGAAGTGGATGATTGAGGCTACATAAAAACCTCTGTGTCTATGCAAGTTCCATCAGTAAATGGAATAAGGCAGGGAGCCGAGGATTTATCCGCAAAAGGACAATAATTTGCATGTGTGTGTCTACCTTCTAAAAGTTTACAATACTCAAAGGGTTTAACATCTACACGTAACGTGAACTCTTTACCTTCATAGGGGAATTTGAAGCACTGATGGTATGTAGAAGGAACGGCTTGCATGGCGTGATTCCCTGCGCAGCCGAGGAGGATATTATAGGATGTTGCTATGTCCACAACATGGCAAAAGGTGTTCAGGGTTTGAGTTCCAACAATGATCTGTAAAGAGATAGTACCCGCGGATTGCCTTTCACTATCATCATAACCATGAATGGTAATGATATTAGTGCCAAGACTTTCTTCAATATAACCTAGACATCTCAACAATTCATGGAGCAGATATTATAACATGTGATGACGTGTGATGAACCTAGACAGCTCCGTTATCTATAAGCACTCGTTTGATCTTATGACGTGTGATGAATGCTTCTACATATAAGGAATTATTATTGATTTAGAGGGTGTGGTAGCGAGGAAATTCAGACATGGAGTGGATTGGGATGTACGTGGTGGTTATTTGGTGGAGACATCTTTAGAAACAGGACTACTACCTTTGACATGTTGAATGAGTCTCTCCAATTGTTTAGGATGAGTTCGTAAGTATTCAAACGCAGACATTTGGATCTTGGACTTTTTGAAATGGTCAATGATATCTAAGGATGAAGAGGTGGTGTGAAAATCATGGGATATGGCAGCATTAACAAAGATGTTTTTAGAAACTGATTTTCCAAGAGAAGCAGAATAGGAATTACTTGAAGAGGCAGGATGATTCTTTTTCGGGGTGGCTTAATGCTTCTTCTCAGTTGTCCTTGTTGAAGCAGGATTTGATGATCCTCCTTTCGTTGTTATTTTTCTCGGAGTCGCCATTGGAGGATTCAATTTCTTAGTTTGGGCAGTGGAAGAGGAGCCTTTTTTCTCCTTTTGGGATTGGGTGAATACTGCATATGAGTAATTATCAGTGGGTTCCTCATCATCAAGCATGAATTCACAAAACCCGATCCTAGCATATTCATTTTCTCCTTCCTCTTCATATTAAAAAATTATCTCTTCTTCGTCTTCGTAGCTCTTGTACATCGCATTGACTTGTTGAGCTTCCAAAGAGAGCCTTTGGGGTGCTCCTGTGATCTGAGAGAGTTGCTTCTTCATGGAAAACATATCATTAGCCATTCTTTGAATCACGGGATCGGTGGGTATTGAACTCGAACTTTGACCTTTCTATTTACCATGGGGATTCTTTAGCTTACCAGACAAGATTAGATTGTCGTCTATTTCAATAGCATAATCTTGTGCTTCTTTCAAATCTCTAGGTTGAGATCTTCTCAAGAAGAACCCAACTTCTGGTTGCATAGCACTGATAAACAATCTTTTCAGATTATTTTCAAAAGGTGTGACATCTTCAGGAATCCTTCTGATTGTCCTATTATACCTGGCTATGAAGTCTCTCATAGATTATGTAGATTCCTTCATTTGTAGTAGTTGAACTAAGAGATCTTGGCAGTCTTTTGTAGGTTTATATCTAGCTTCAAAATTGGTTCTTATATCGTTCCAACAAGTGATAGACCTTGTTGGTAAGAAATAGAACTATTCGGCTGCCTTTTCTTGTAAATATTCCACGAAAAATCTAATAGATACATCTTTGTGTTCGACGCCCAACACACCACATGCAGTCATGAAAGCTGCTACGTGCTCTTCAAGAAGTTGTGTGCCTTCACCTTTGAATTTTGGAAGGTTCTTGCAGGAACACATCTAAAGATCATAAAGAGCAGGTGCAAGAGCAAGTGGACCCATATTCCTTCCCCATGGAACAATGGGTTGGGGTCTTTCTCTATCTATGTCCGCCATGGTTTTTTTCACTTCAACTACTTCTTCAACTCTTATAAAGTGCAGATTTCTCAGTTAGGATTGCAAAGAGGTTTTTCATCATCCAAGTACTTCTTCCTTTTTTTCCTTTTTTTTTTGTATTTTTTGATTTTTTGGGCACAGATCCTTTTTGGGTGCACTTCAGAAAAATTCTCCCCAGCAGAGTCACCAAAAACTATCAGTGAGAAAATTTGTCGAGTGGACAAATCAGGTGTCTCCACCAATGGTCATTGGGCTACGCCCCTCTGCATTGAATGGTACGACTCCCATTATTTAAAGTAAACTAATCCTAATCCTATCTAAATATTGTGGGTGGCCAAATTGGCCAGGGATCACACAAGGACACTCAACTGAACCTGTGGCAAAATGTTTATATGGGGATACAAGGGAGGAAATTCACAGCGTTGAGAAGAAAGAGGGGAAATTACTACCGTGAGTAGATTGCAAAGCTTCACACACAGTAACTGGAGTAGTTCAACATCCAATATAGAAGAAAGCAACAATGAAGCTATTAGTGAGACAAACAAAACCCACATAAACACAAAGTTTTCTAAGGCTCGTTCATTGAAGATTAAAATCTCCCTTTGATCACCATGCTTACAAAGTACATACACGAGGGAAATAGAGAAAAACAAGAAAGGGAAAATAGAAGAAGTGTTGCTTTATTTCATGTGTGTTGATATAAAGTCCAACTATATACAATCCACTATTCCTACAGAGTAGAAGTTCTTCAAAACTACTGAATCCTCTCGAATGGAGAAGCCATCCCAATTTATAACACTTTCAATTTGACCCCTCACCTCCATCACACAACTCTTCATTTCTATATTCCACTTGTGACTTTTCAATTTCCATGAATCAAGTATTTCTTTTATAATTTTGAGATAACATTTTTATAATTTTAATATAGGTAGCTTAAGTGAATAGGATGAAATGCAATGATGAGGCCCAACAAAGAATTAGAAAGGAGGGAGAAAGAAGAGGGAGGATGAAGAAGAGAGAGAAAGAGATCCCTTCATTAACACTCTGTATCTGATGAAGAGTCATTGTTCCCCATCTATGGAATGCTCCAATGTGAAGAAACTTTGAATCTTTAAACTCTTTGCACCCTAAGAAACTCCTTTGGAATTATACTTATGCATATAGAGCCATGAAGTAAGTATCGAAAGACACTATCAATTTCCCTGAGATACATCTCGAATGATGAAATTGACCTAAATGATCCTCCCTCTATGTCCCATTGTGCCAAAATTGCCCTTTGAGTTTGACTTACTATTAATAGCAAGTTCCCAGATGGGAGGATTACTATTTTTGGTAAGAGATGATTTTTGCCTCTTCCTGGCCATCCTGATGTGATGAACTTCTTCATTTACTCCTGTGCACAGTGCCTTCACCGCGACCACTTCTTGGGGTGACTTACTATTTTTAGTAAGCACCCATATAGGGAACTTACTATTTTCAGTAAGTGTTCATTTTCGTTGTTTAATAGTCTGGACAATCATCACGATTTCCTGATGATCTTCAGTGCACATTGCCTTTGCCATATCCACTTTTGATGGTGACTTTCCAAACATAGCAAGCCTGTATAGGGAAGAAAGCTTACTATTTTCGGAAAGTGGATTTTTGGTGCTTGGTTTGTGATGGAACACATATTTTTGGACTTGGTTTATTGTCGCGATCTTACCCTCCGAATTTCACTTGATTTTGTCTGCCAGAAAGCTCGAAAATAAAAAATTAATTTTTTTCTTGGCAAGAGCTTCAAGCACAGAGCTACCATGGCAGCCATTCATGGAGTCATGAAGCTTTTTTGCAGGTCTGATTTTCACCTCCGATCACGATGAAAATGATTCCATTGGGAGAGGTTTTTCATTTGGAGCCTATGTGGAAATTTTTAGCTCCATTCCATTGTCGGATTGATGGGAAATATGATGAATGTGAGCTAGGGCAAAAAATGGGGTTTTTTTGTTGAAAAAAAGATTCAAGGCACCATTGTATCTCCCGTTTGTTGCATCTTGATCATCTTTAAAAATGAGTACGGGTACCCAAACTTGTTTTTGTCTCGTTGTTACAGCGCAAGTAGGAGTGTTAAATTTGATAGTGGCTACCTTGTCCGGCGTATGATCTAACAATGAAATGATAAAATCAAACTCACCATTATTTGATGTTTAACACTTGTATTTTGCATTATTGTTTGTCCCATGCTTAGGGAATGGGTTCCGGAAGACTTGTAATTTTTCATTTGGTGTCTTGTTATTAGATTGTTGTTCTATTTCGATGTACCCATTATTAATTAAATCTTGTATATAGTGACGTAGTCTTACACAAGATCCGTAGGATGGCCATGTATACAATGGTAGTTACAATATTCATTCTCTTTATATCATGCGGGTTTAGGTTGTCCTTCAAAAGGAAATGTGAATGGGTATGTTACCATTTTAGTGTTTGCTAGTTGATGGAGGACACTTGGAAGGCTTTCTCCAAGAGGTGTAAACTGTCGTCTTTTTACCATGTGTGGAGAAATTTCTTTGTTATAAAGGATTAGAGGTTGTTTAGATTTTTGAGTTTTACCAGATTCTTGAAGAGTTGGATTTTGTATATTTTGAACATGACAAGAATCAATGATTCTATTGTTTACAACATTTCCATTTCGGTTGACAAATTTAGATTTATCATGACTTTGATTGTTGTGATTACTAGGTTGATCTTTGGAAGGTGTCTTAATTAGGCCCTTAGCAATAAGAGCCCTCTATTGCCCTTTTTCTATTACTTCTTCAAAGTTAGTCAAACAATGCATTTGCATTTGAAAGTATAGTATGACTTGAGATTTGGAATGAAGATTCTAACTAATTGTTTTTCAAATGTAAAGCAAGGGAATCAGCTTGCAATTCCTCACCACCGTTGAAGAAATGACGCAAAAGTTTCATTATTCCTTTCCTTTGTGTTGCAAAAGTCCATCATTGTAATTTCATAATCTAGATTGAATGAAAAATGTTTGACGAACTTCTCAGAAAGGTCCACGAATGTCCTGATGGATCCCTTTGGAAGGTGCAAGAACCAATCCAAAGTTTTCCCTCCTAAACTCTTAGGGAATAGGCACAAGAGAAAGATGTCAGTGTATACCACTTCTTGGCATGCCATGAAAAATTCTTTGATATGTTCTCTTAGATAATGTTTGCCCTTATATTTATCAAATTTGGGCGTTTCAAAGGATTTAGGAAAAGGTACACTTAACATGTCCATATCGAATGGGTAAGGACGTAGTTCATCAAAATTAAATTGTTTTGTACGCTTTTAGAGTCCCATTAAGGTTTCTTTCATGTTCCTCCACTCTTGCGCGAATGGGGAGTTAGCTTGAGGAATGTCCATGGTTAGGTCATTTTCATGCATGGATTTGTGTTCTTCCTCTTTTTTAGGATTTTCATTGTTTGTGAGTTGGCGTTGTAGTTCTTCAATTTTGGCTATCAACTCTTCTTTTGATGAATTAGATTCAGTGGTTGATTTTGTGTTTTTCGTACTAGTTCATGCCCGATATATGAGGGAAGTTTTGCCCCAATTTCTAGGAGGCAGAACAAATATTGGTTTTTATTTTGCATCATGAGATGATCAATAGCTGCTTTTTCACCTTCCGATAGTTCAGGTTGATCTCCAATGTCTTCGTCGTCAAGAGCGCGATGACCAAAAGGGTTGAATCTTTCATACTCCTCATGGGTACTAGTGCTCTTGCTACGTGTAAACACAATTGTTTTATAGGTAAATACCTACGTGAATAGTGATTTGGAGATTTTGTAGAAGTTTGAGCTAAAAGGATGGATATTTGTGATAGGATCAAAACGTAAGTTTAAGATTGGGAATAATTTTGATCAAATTGGATTTAGATTTGTTAGGAATTAATAATATCTAATGCAGAATAATTCCTCAAAATCGCAATAATAAGAAGTATGAATAGAATTACAGAAATGAAATATGCACAACACGAAGACAATATTTAACGTGGTTCACCCAATGTGGGTTACATCCACCAAGAACACTTGCTCAAATTTTATTACAAGCCAACAGTCTTCACAGTTACAATAATCAGATCTTGTTTGGAGCTGCGCTCAACAAACCCTCCTGAATTCGCACTTGAATTCGCACACACTATTCACCTTCACAAAACACACTCATTTAAACCCTATTGTATGTCCATCTATTTATAAGTACATCAATAGGTAGCCGAAGAGACGGTTTTACAAAACAATGGGTACCGAAAAAACCATGGGCCCAAAAACAACCCATAAAGGTTTCCCATTACCCATGGGTTAATAAACCACCCATGAAAATTTGCTTTGGGAGCTTCGCCCCCAAGCCCCCATCGAGGGGTCTTCACCCCCCCGAACCCCCTTGACCCACTCACCGGCGAGTGGGACCGCCGTAAAAATATCTGAGTGTAACACATAGAAGGTGTACCAAACTCTAACATGAAAACAGGCTCCACAAACATAACAAGATTTACTTAATACGTGAATAAAGTGAATATTCAACGTATAAAGTTTGGAGGTTGGTTTGATTTGCATGAATAAGGTGAATATTCAATGTAAAAAATTTCAGATTTGATTCTTGATTTGATTGCTTATGAATTGCCTATAATTGAATAAAGTGAATATTCAATATATAAGCCTCTTGATTGAGTTCAGTTTGATGTAGTTTAGTACGTGAATAAAATGAATATTCAACGTACAAGGGGATTTGATTAAGATGGGATGTTCTTAAACAATGGATTAAGTGAATATCCAACGAAAAAGACTTAAATCGTGATTTGATTGGATTTTCTTAAGTCTAAGATTTTTGGTGAAGTCAATGACTAAGGCTAAGAATGGTCGATTTTTTTTTTGAATTTCTCTCAGTTTACTACACCAAATGTACTGAAACTTTGTCAGTACGTCTTAAACAAAAGAAATAACACAGAAACAAAGTTAGATTGAAAAGAAACAAGCTAAAAATGATAAAAAGAAATATGTGGGTGTCCCACCGGACGTGCCAGAATGTCTACAAGGAAAACTGAAACAAATGAAAGAAAACAGCAATAACAATGCAATGCAAACCTTCCTACAAGTTCTCTTGCAACCTTGGATGACATAGCTGAAGTGTGGAATGGAGTACCACACTTGTTGGATATCTTTGAATGATTTGGTTGTGGATACTCCAAACTTGGTTCCAAATGGAAGAAGGATGTGCTACGAGCAATGGATGATCAAATGGGCAGCCTTACGACATCTGAATTCCAATGGCAAATTGACAAAATTATGCTGCAAATACCAAAAGCTTCCAAGAAATGATTTGTGAAGGAAAGAGCCTCTTATTTATAGTTGAAGAAGAGACCAAGGATTGTAGATCAAACTTTGAATGAGTTACAGGTAAATGAATGCATTTTCTTGATTTAGCAAGTTGATTTGGTCTGTGTAGTTGGCTATTTTGAATAAGAATTTAAAGGGGAATGAATTTGAATAGTTGGCTCTTGAATTCTTCAATTGTACGTGCAATTTTGTTTCCACCTTTGTAGGGTTCTAGAACTTGACTGATGTGAGCTAGTGATGTGGAGTTGAGTGGGAAATGAGTGGATAAATACATTTTATTTATTTTAAATAGCTAATTAAATCAGCTAAGGAGTGTCAGTGTATAATTTGTGCATGATAGAATTAATTAAATTAATTATAGTGGGATGTGAGTGAATTCTAATGGAATGTGGGAGGATAATGGTATAGGATGCATTCTAGAACTGATTTGGCACATTGTGTAGGAGATGGGGATGATTAGGAATAGGTATGTATTTTTACAGTGTCTACATTTGGCAAGAAATTGATCCCAATAAGATTAAACTTAAGTGGCTTGGGTTGTTTAATATCCTAAAAAAATTGGAGAATGGGGCAGACAAGTTGGAGAACTTGTATGAGACAGAGAATATAAATGTGATTTACATTGAACTTCTATATACGAATAAGGGGACCACCGGAAAAAGTAATAAAGTTACAATTAATTTTAGAGAAAGCAAAATAATAAAGTAAAAGACAACTATAAATTTGAAGGTCAAGACTAACAGGGACAATAAACCAATGAAGAAGATGACTATTTTATATAGCACGGTCAAAATATTATACCGTACATCCAAGCCTTAATAATAAACACTGCCTTTTTAGCACATCTAGCATTGTTCACCCCTTCAACCCACCTACCACGCTTCATCCTCCTACTAATAAAATTTCAATTGTACCTCCAGCATTGTCTAGTGACAAACAGCCCCTATCAACACATTTCTCACACATCAAGCTCCTCTCTGTCGTACGCCTTCCCTCCCTCGTTGTATGATCCTGTGTAACCTATAGTATGGCCATTTAATAATTGAATTTTCATTTTAGTCCCATTCATTTCCCATTTTACATAATGTTTTCCTTCACCACATGAGGATAGCATAGTTGAAAGTTTTGGATTTTTACTTCCACAAGCAGGGGGAGGTTTGACAAACACGCCCTCAATGTCAACATTGGCTTCAAAGAGTAACTAAAGCATATGCTTCAAATAGATCTCGAACACTCGAGGACCAAAAATTTTATCCAAGAAACCATAGTAGGAGGGCTTTAGCAACAATCGTGTAATTAAAAATTTAGGTTTTACCGCAGTAATAAAGGAGGACAAAACAAAAAACCTTTGAATTCAACCATAGCATCCTCTTCTGTGTAGCATAAGAATGCCTTTGACATATCATTTGAGCAATTCGGCATAACTATAGAAGGGCATATAATTCCTAAATCAACTTCTACCACAATTTTGAATTTTTTGCTGCATACTTCAGTGATATCAGGTAGCTACAGGAAAGGGGAAGCAAATGGCATTTAAAAAACAGGAAGTAGGCGAGCCCTTGACAAAGAATAATTCTAAGCCCACACCCAAAATGCTTAGTTGGAACTTGGGACAGCCTTTTGGCTATTAAATCTCGCACCTAGTTGACCAATAATCCCTAGGGGTATGATTTGAAAGCGGAATTACGAAGAGCTGTGGTAGAAAGTGTATTGCAAATGCCCTATTTTAGTGCAAGGAGTTCAAGACATACTTTGTCCAAATGGTGTGCACCGACAACCAGGAGAACATATACTGATTTGTCTGATATATGAACAAAAGAGGTCAAAATCACTTCCGAGGATTTTAATCAACTGTTTGCATATGTCACATGGACAATCGATTAGCAAACAAGTAGGCAGCAAAAGGACTATGTTGTGCAAAATCTATGTAAACCGGATTAGATTGCGAAGGAGTTGGCTCACGCGTGAACTAACGGGCATCATGCATAGAGAAAGAATGTGAACTCAGAGGTATAGTGTTGGATTTTAGACGAGATTCAATGTCATCTTGTGGGGGCCACCCCAGCATCCGATACTCCAGTTAGAATGAAATATCACATTCGCGACTTATGGAGAGTCGAGAATTACAGCTAGGAGGACCTTTTGTTCACTTAGATTCACGAGTTCCTTTCTCTAACATACAAGGCATTCTATATGGCATAGCATGCCATTGACTATTTATGGATGCAATGTATTCACAACCGATATTGGATGGTTGCTCTGCCCGAGATGGCCATCAATATTCCGATGAAAACATCTTGGTATTCCTCCAGCTGATGCTAAGGATGATAATACTGAACACCATGCAGTGGAAAAAAAGAGGACTCTGATACTGTTGCCCTGCTTTAGAGAAGGAGGAAGAACTTAATACGGGGAGGATGACAAGGACGATGGTGGATAAACAGTTAAGCTGCTGGAATCTCACACTACCACTTTTTGTCTCTCTCCTTGCTTCAAGGAGCTTATGGGTTTTCTTGAGCTGTTAGCCCCACAGACTATTCCTTCGTCTAATCCACCTCCTTGCCTTTGGGGGATGATGGGCAGCAGATGGAAGAGCAGGAAATAGAAGACTAGTAGAACAAACTAGGTGAACCATTTAATTCAGACGAGGATATCCCAGTAAGCCCATTGCAGCCCCAAGAGTCTACAACACAGAGCTCAAGGGTGAATACATTCAATTGTTGGTTGAGAAAGAGTTGCATTCAGAAACAAGTCCTTCTGAGACTGGACCTGCTGATTCTCGACTCATGATGTGATTGTTCCATTGTTCCTTCCTACTATGAATGCTGCAAATCCCTATGAGACTTTGTCTCAGTTTTTGTAGGCTAAGGGACCCAAGGCCATTTTCAATGTGATTGGGCACCTGCTTGTTGCAGGTGGCCTGTCAAAAATATAGATGATTTTGGATTAGGCAGTTCTCATACAAAGACTTGCGTAAGAACGGTGTCACCAAGAGTTCACACAAACATATGTCAACAAAGCATGGCTAGAACATAAAATCCTCGACATGTCAGTGTCTTCCCATTTCAATTCCTCATACTATTACTTCTGCTTTGTAGAGCGTGTAGGAGTTTCTACGCATCATCGAGTGTACCTTCATATATGAGTATTTGTTTCTTCAGTCATCCATGTGTAAGCAATGTTGGTTCCAAGATGAGGAGGACAGTGCTACCTGCGAGATTGCAAACTTGCAAAGACAACTTGATGATTCAGCATGGTTGCTTCCAAGACCAGCTCACCCAACAAACTCAGCTTACACAAGAAAGTATTAATAAGGTTGTTGAGTATTGGCAAAAGCTCACACAAGTAAAGGAAAAGTTACAGAACATTAAGCAAGATGATTAATGGGAAGGGAAAGATGCATGAAGTAGTGCATCACTGCATACGGTAAAGGGTTCACGTGAGCGCAGCAGTCAAACAGTTGTGTAAGTGCACATTTGGCATCTATACCCGGATAATACCATTCTCTCCAAGCTCATCATCATTTGAATCTTCACCACCTCCAACAACATATTCCTCTTCCTCGAGTTGATTTTGTATGGTGGTTGTCATAAGGAACTCCAACTTATTTAAAAGGAGAAGATAGTGTACACCGTCATTATGGAAAATTGTAGATGTTTTGTAGCCTTGTACCCGACATAGTTATGTCAATCTTTTGTTGACATTAGGTAGTGATGTAATAGCTTTATGTTCAGTTATTAAAGGTTGCGTTAATCGACTACCATTAGTCTTCGCATTCAAATAGCATATTACATGTCAGGGTAAGGGGGCAGAAACCTGAACCTTTCTGTACCAAATACCTTCTCTTGAGCACTACCTATGAACAGAACAATGATTTTCTCATATTATTCTATGCTCTAAAGTGGTGTGCATTTATTATTCTATAAATGATATTCCTTGGTAGTGTAGTTTCATAGTGTTGGTTGGATATTTTGTCAAGGGCAAAATATGAGGTTCAACAACAGCATGTGTGGGACAAAGTCCCTCCTCAAATAAAGGCAAGGCGCCCTGTTTATTACTTTTCTAACAACACCAAAGAATATTTACAATATTCACAATAATATATCATTGGGGGTGGGATCTCATCCCAGTAGATGGGTTTGCTTCAAAAGGGAAAGTAGATCTGGAATGGAATGGACGAAGGGTTTAGAAGAGACAATGGAAGGGAAATAGAAGGGAATCGAGTGAATACTTGTGCTTTTTCTCTGGCCAACACAGATCCGAAGATACTAACACGAGAAACAATAGTGATAAACTGAAACAAAATCCAAAGAGCGATAAACTGGAATTCAAAGCAAAATATGATGCATAGAACTTAAAAACAATACATTAATCAAAGAAATACACTCAACACAAAGTTTGTAACGCAGTCTCTTCTATTCCTTGTATCAAAGATTGAAAATACAAAGTTTTTCTTCTCTTTATAATTCCAAAAAATGGTTTTCCACCACCAAGTATGAAAGCCCTTGCTCCTTGAATAATCCCCTTTTTTTACAATGCCACAACAGTTTCTATTTATAAAGAGAGGAAGAGAGAGAAAAGGGGGAGTGGTTCGAAAACATTCAATGTTGTTGACTGATTTTTGCACAATGACCAAGTCAACATGCTAATCCATATGAGGTAAAAACATCCAAAATATTTACATGTTCGATTCAAAGATGGAGAAACATGTGAGGAATTAGCCAAACTTCTCTTTTTTTGATCTAGACATTGAAAGATGAGCTTGAAAACTTTGTCTAAAAACTCCTCTAAATGCTAAACAACAGTTGGAACTTCCACCTTGATTTGCACAATGGAAAGCCTGAAAAGACTTTGTTTAGTTTTCCTCCAAGCTTGGCACCTCCGTAAATCCGACACACTAGGCAGCACTTGCTTGATGTTTTGCACCTTGAGAAACCCGACACACTATCGGAGAATTGAACTTGTTGAACATGCTAAAAGATCCGACACAAGCAAGTCAAAGGAAATGCACCTGCTGAGCACCTTGAAAATTCCAACACAAACAAGTCGGGGAAATGCACTTGTTTGACAACCCCGGAAATCCGATAAACTGAGTTGGATTTTTTAGTATGGAGGACAGGTCCAAAATCTCCACTCAATCCAAAATCATGGAAATGAGGATAAAATCACACTTTTCTTCTCTTGAAAAGGAAAACAATTAAAAAATCATACTCAACAAAGTAAAACAATGAGAAGAAAAATGGAAAACAACCTAGCAGCCATGCAAAACCAAGGGAGAAAACCCGACACAAAGGAGCACATGCTTTTTGGGAATCGGGGTTTGATCGACATAAAGCATGTGTTTTTGAGCTAAGATGTTCCAATGTCTCTCACCCCCGAAAACTTGACACACGTAGTTTATCGATTTTTGGGGTTCAGAAGACATGGAACATATGACTTGCATTTGCCCTCACATGTCCCAATACAACTAACCCACAAAAACCCGACACAAAGGGCTTGTTGGGTTTCAGGGATTGGGGAACATACAATGTAGAACATGCTAAGATGCAAGATGTTCTGATGCAAGGAAAACCCAAAACCCGACACAAAGAGACTATGGGGTTTCGGGGATCAAGATGCACTTAACATGAAACATGCAAAGATGTATGGTGAACCTGAAAAACATTGCAAATGCACTCTGAAGACTAGAAACTTCAGATTCTTGGAAAGCTGGGCAATTTCCTAAGGCCTCAAAGATGAAAAATTTGGTGGGTTAGCCAAATTTATCGTAAACTCAAAATTTGGGATAACAACTGGCTTTGGTTGGGGACTGCTTTTGGGTTATGAATAATGCAAAGGGAGAGAACTCCAAATCCTACAAGTGCCTATCCATTAGGCCATAGAATCGAAGAGAAAAGGATCAAAGAGACAACTTGAACAAACAAAGCAAGCATAGAAAACCAAAACAAGAGGAAAAGTGAACAAACAAAAACCCACACCAAAGAAAATGGAAACTATGGTACAAGCAAGGGACAACTTGCTTTACTGTTGTAGAACTGATCTTTACTGAATGTTTACCCGCGCACGGGTATTACCAAATGCCTTTGTTCTGCAAATCCATTGACGAGCTCGAGTTCCATGAAATATGACACTTTTCTTAATTTCCTTGGAAGGTTTGCATGATTGATCTTGTAAGTGAGGGTCCATTTAGACAACTCGTTGCCTTTATTGCTTTGATATCATGTTTCCATCTGCTCATTTATTTGCAAATTTATTCCAATTCCTGATTCTTTATCACTACTACGAGACTGAGTCTTGATCATATCAAACTTACCATTTACACACCAAGGCTTATGGTCTATGATAGACATTTGACCTTTAATTGTTACCTACTTTATGACCATGATCTCTATGAGCTGGTTCTCGGCAGATATTTTGAAATTTTGGACACTGTCATAAGACTCTTAATGCTCCATGTCTCTTAATTGCTCTAAACAATTATTCTTCGCACATATCTACTCACAATTAACTAGCTTGTCAGTATGGTGTGGTGTGCACATTGCTTCATCGTCTTGAAAAGAAAATGAGCACAAGGTTGGGCATAAAATATGCAAATCACCCTTTCTCCCATCTTCACCATTATGAGCCTCAAAATCTATTTCCGTGATGAAAGCATCCTTTCCTTGAGCAGACTCAACTTTGAAAGGTTCAAGCATCTTCATATTCATATATTCCTCATTGAAAAGGTTTTCATCTTCTCCCAATGAGAAAAAGAAGGTTTCAAATTCACAGTCACTTTCATACTCACCAAACAAGCCTTCATGACTTGCACCGCTCAACACCTTGGGATTGCTTTGTTGTAAGTCAATATTTTCGGGATCTTCATCACTATCAAAAAGAGAACCTGCATCCTTACTTAGTGGGAAGAACACACTATCAAATTCCGGCTCCATCAAGTCATTATGTTCTTTTTCCACTAGCTCAATCAAACATGGATACTCCTCCATCAACATGGGCAGCTCAGCATCCTCCTCCTAGGCTGAAAAATATATACCTAGACCTGAACCTTCGAACAAGATTTGCGCTTGAGGATCATCTGACTTAGTCACGAGGTAACTTTTTCTAGACTGAAAGTGTGCGCATTACTCCGTTAACAAGTATTTGTGTTTACGACCAATCCATGTGGATTCCTCTTCCTACATCCCTACAAAAACCTCATCCCAATAATATTCCATAAGAAGTTGGAATGTCTGCAACTAGGATTGTCATCTTGGCCCTCTTCTTAGAAATCACAACAAAAGCGAATTGGGCATCCTTGATTTGTCCTATCAGTGGGATTTGCTTGATTTCCATTGAGTAGAAACGTCTAAAAGGTTTAGTAAGCGTGAGTCCCAAGGCATGAGCTACCTTGGCGGGCATGTTGTTGTCAAAAGCTCTTGAATCTATGACACAGTTACTGAGTTTGAAACCATTAATAAGCAAGCACAAACATAATGGTTCAATTTTTCCTGATGAGGAGGTTGAGACCAAATTGTTTTGGGACAAGGGAGGCATGGGATTAGGAAGGATTCCTTCAGAAGAAGTTGGTGAAGGTTTATCAGCTTTACTCTTAATAAACTAAAACAATCTTTCAAATTGCTCAGGATTAGATTGAAGGTATTTTGCTTCAGACATCTGAATTTCAGTTTTCTTTGCATGATTGATGATGTCAAAGGCAGTGTAAGAGAGGATCAATGAAGGTGCAGCCCCTTCATTACTTACTTGCATAGAAGCGGTATTGGCCTTGGGAGTGACAGAGGAAGAAGACTTGGAAGGAGGAGTCACTTTTTCGACGGGAGGTTTCTCTTCTCGTTGTATGGGCAAAGGAGTTACCTCTTTTCACAATATTTGGAGTAGTCATCAGATCTACTTTTACTTTGACCTTTCCTCTTAACTTCTCCACTTGGATTTTGTGAGCGAGTAAAAACAGCAAAAGATTGGATGTTTATATCATTCACTGCATCATCATAATCTTCCTCTTCGTATTCCAAGTGCCCGATATTGGAGTTGTCAGCCGGTTCATCATAGGACTCTTCAACGTAATCGACTTCTTCATAAGATTCTTTAGCTTCATCACGTGCCTCCTCTTTCGTCAACCACCTCAACAGCAGCATTGACAGGAGGAGCTTCAATAGTTAACCTGGGTTGAGCAATTGGTAACCGATTCCTATCCTTGGTAGGAGCATGGTTATTGAAATTCCTTCTAGGGATATCCCGGTAGGGAGCACTCGGTACATTTTGAGACATATGCTTCTTTAAAGCCAATAAATCATTGGCTAACCTCTAAATAAATAGTAGTTTGAGGTGTACTCAAGTTCTTAAGGTTAGAAAAGTCTCTTCTTAGCTTACCAGCTATGATAAGGTCGTCTTCAATCTATGTGGCCGTTGCTTACGCGGTAACCAGATCAAGAATAACCGACCTTCTTAACAAGAAACCAACCTCAGGTAGTTGAGCATTAACAAAGAAGCATTTCTGGTTCTAAGGGGTTGGAGTAGCACGTTCCCGGTGTTGGTGCTCAATTTGGTCTTGCCCTATTTGCCCTTAAAGTTATCCAGTTTACGGGCTCTGTCCTTTTCTCTATCTCCCCGTATTGATGCATAAAAACATTGTCCTCCATTAGGTTGCCATGATCAATCCCTTGGTCAAGGATCACTTAAAAGTCCAAAATTTATTTTTCGTTTCTCTGTCCATGTGAAAGAATCTGTAACTTGGGCCTAAAACTCGGGTTTTTCCTTTCCTTCCGTTTTCCACAGTCACGTTTTGTTGTCCCTGTCATTTTTGTCCAAAATACCTGTGGAAACGTGATTGGATGTGGCTTGGAGGATCATATTTGGGCCTTATATCAGTTCCAAAATCTCTATCCTTGAAGAAGGATTCATTTCTAGGCAGAAATGGTGATTTTCCTGCATTTTACGGTTTAACGGGTGTATTTTTCCCGGTCAAATTCATATCTCAACATCTGTGGAAACATGGCTCTTTCTGGTTGGATGCGGCTCAGCGGGGCACTTTGAAACTCTAAGGCCCACTTTAGACTCAAAGCTTGTCCATGTGGAGGGTCGGCGCTCATTTGAAAAATCACCTTTTGGTTTAGCCTTGGAGTTGCGCCGGGGAGACACGTGGAAGTTTTCGCTACCTTGTCCAGACTTAGACAAATTTTTCATACGGCCGGTAGAGTTTTGGCCGGCCATGGACACGTGGAGAGCCGGCACTCATTTGAGGATCCGCCTCAGGGTCCCACCTTAACAATTGCAACAGGGAGACATATGGAGGCTTCCACCGGGTCTGCTCTATACTTAAACATTTCAAAGCAATTTTGAAAGGCCTAGGACACGTGGAGGGACCGCGCATGTTTGGGGATTGGCCCCTAAATTTTATTTTGAAGAAGCACCAGGAGGACACTTAGAGGCTTCCGCTCACTCTGTCTTTGCTTGGACTTTTCAACGGCCAAGGAAAACTGTCTCGAACCCTATACACATGGCGCCTTTCGCTGATCCTTCAACTTTTTATCAACTCTTCCGGACTGAGACACGTGGTGAGCCCGCGTTTGTTCAGGGTCTCCGCTTTTGAGGACCATACCAAAGGTGCACCAAGGCGACGCGTGAAGGCTTCCGCTGGCTCCTTTTTACTGAGACTTTTTCAAAGAACAAAAAGGCGTTTTTCTTTCGCCCAGGGCACGTAGAAGGCCCGCGCTTATTTGGAAACTTGCCTCTGTACTTCTCCTTTGCAGTTGTGCCAAGGAAACACGTGGACGGTTATAAAATAAAGTGGAGAAGGGGCAGAATCAACAGTTGTTGTGTATTGCGTCTATTTTTCGGCCATTTTTGCTCCAAGACTCCTGGAGATGCGAATATGCACTGTTTTTCATCAATTTTTTGATGAAATTCCTTCTTGTTTTTGTCTGCAAAGTGCCATTGAATGGATTCAGAACGTAATTTGTGAGTCTTAGGATTGTTAAGATCGATATTTTGAAGTTGAAATTGCTCAAGCACTTGCAAAAACGAGAATTACCAGTGAAGATGGATGTAGGGCAGAATTGCAGAGGAAAGAGAGGGAAACGAATGAAATGATGGAGGTTACAGGCGCAAAAGATGAAAAAGGTGTTGCCTCGAGGGCGAAAAGGATTACCTATCAGATTCAGCTATGCAGAACCTCCGGAAAATGATTAAAAAGGGGATTTCTCGCATGACAGAATCAGAATGATTAGAAAGATTGCCAAAAAGTTGTGGCATGGCATCCTAGTCATTAGTCGAGGACCCAAGAAACGTGATCAGTTCACAATTGGTCCACCTGGCAGATTTCGGATTTCAATTTGTTAATCGTCGCTTTCTGAGGCAAATTGGTAACAAGAAAATGTCCCTCGAATATTCTTCTCTTTTGGGGGCAAAATTGAGCGTGTAAAATGTATAAATGCAATGAGAATACTCTTGCAAAGGATCGGGGGTTAAATTCTTAAGAGAAAATTTGAGAAAGTCGTCTTCCTGAGAGACCGATCCGAGATACCTGGTTAATTCCTTCTGCGTTAGATTTTCTGTCATGTCAAGTTGGTTGCAGATGTATAGCCATTGACGAGCACTGAGATTGCTCTGGAAGCTTTCCCCTGCTGATGAATCTAAGCAATTTTGAAATTAATTTGTGTTCAATCTCTAGCAATTTGTGTCTACTTTGTTTCAGAATGTCTGTAAATGGTTTCTTTTGTTCCTATTGCAATCTTACATTGAAATCTTTTTCAAATCACACAGCATCTCGTCCCTGTCACAATTTAGTGGCATCTGCAATTTCATTTCAGGAAGAGCCTTCATCCTATGATGAGATAAACAAATTTAAAATCACTCCACTGTCATTTGTTGATAAAGATTGTCTGTAAGTCTTTGGGTGTACCTTAGGCGTGATTGATAAGAGATTTTGGTGTTTAATTGAGTCTTTTAACTCGAGCCTTCGTGCTAGATTCTCAAAGACTGTGTGAAAACGTGTTGATCTAGGCCTCCATTGAAGCACACCTTCTAGTTGAAGGAACGTCTTAACTATTCTGAAGCTTTCTGTTGTTGAGTTGTCCATTCTTGTGAAGTTTCTCAGAGATCCGGTATAATCAACTTTATCTTGCTTAATCTCCCACCAAAATCGTCAAAAACCATGAATCCATCCTAAACTACCCCTGTTTGCCCTGTATATCCACAAAGGAACAAAATCTATTTACTAAAATATGCAGAACAATCAGGATTTCTTAATGTCTTCAGTAACCTTAGCCTTGTGTTGAAAGTATCTCCATCTTTTAGAAGTGACAACTCTTGAGAGTTAAATTATGGAGTATTGACCGTATTTTCCCAAGGTTTTCTTCATAAAATTTTTGCAAAAGAAGGATTCTCCATCTCCTTGATCAAACAGAGGTTACACTATGGGTCCTCTCACCCTAGTCGAAAGGCATGGCCTAAAGCAGTGAGGATAGGTCAAATCCTCTTCAAGGTGCTATCCATCTCTCCAAAAATCTGAGTTACAAAGGGCCAGTTAGATCTCATCCCCGGCTACAAAACGACACACATTATGATATATCTGTCTCTAAGCTCCATGTAGAATCTGTGATGTTGCTCGGCTTGAAAAGGAGAACAAATTTCGATACCAACACCCGGATCTTATGAATCAACTTGTTGAAATTGGCTACAAAGTCACACAAAGGCTTTTGTGGTCCGTTCTTCATTTGGGTGAGCTGAGCCAACAACGCATGCGCATCTTTTGCGGGTTTGAATCTTGCCTCGAACCTTGTTCTCCTGGTAGCCCAATTATATGTGGAACGTGGATGTAAATGGTAGAACCATTTACAGCAGCTCCTTCAAGAGTCTCAACATACAAACAAACAGATACGTCTTCATGGGAAATACCCGTAACTCCACAGTTCACAAAAAATGCCACGATATGTTCATCAACATGTTGTTTCCCATCACCGCTGAACTTTGGAAAGTTCTTCCTCGAACAATGAGGTAGATCATGCAAAGGTTAAGCTAATGCAAGAGGACCTATCGCCGCTCCCAAAGGGACTGGTGGCGGAGGTGGCACAGCCATTCTTCGAAGATTGGTGTCCATAGGAATCCGAGTTCCACTCATAAATAAAGCTCTACAAGTTGTGGATGTACCTTGCTCTTGTGTAGTGAGGTTCCTGCGTACAGGCGATGAGTTGTTTAAACACCTGGAGGAACATCTTTCAAGAACAAGGTTAAAGCTATGCAACTACAATTATTCGAACGTAGGATCCACCTCACCTCTCACACTGCTGGCACGAGTAAATACCTTTCCTGCCAACTTGAATCAGGAAAGAAATTGAAGGACAAAGCAAATAAAGAGTCGTCAAAAGTGTGATAAAGCTTGTCTTACATGTCCGTATTCCACAGCGGAGTTACCAAAAATTGTTGGTTGGATATTTTGTCAAGGGCAAAATATGAGGTTGAACCATAGCATGTGGGACAAAGTCCCTCCTAAAATAAACGGGAGGCGCCCTGTTTATTACTATTTTAACAACACCAAAGAATATTTACAATATTCACACTAATCTATCAATGGGGGTGGGATCTCATCCCAGTAGATGGGTTTTCTTTAGAAGGGAAAGTAGATCTGGAATGGAATGGAGGGTTTAGAAGAGAAAATGGAAGGGAAATAGAAGGGAATCGAGTGAATACTTGTGTTTTTTCTCTGGATAATGCAGATTCGAAAATACTAACAAAAGAGAAACAATAGTGATAAACTGAAAGAAAATCCAAAGAGCAATAAACTGGAATTTAAAGGAAAATATGATGCATAGAACTTAAGAACAATACATTAATCAAAGAGATACATTCAACACAAAGTTTGTAATGCGGTCTCTTCTATTCATTATATGAAAGATTAAAATACAAAGTTTTTCTTCTCTTTACAATTCCAAAAAATGGTTTTCCACCACCAAGTATAAAAGCCCTTGCTCCTTGAATAATCCCCTTTTTTTACAATGCCACAACAATTTCTATTTATAGAGAGAGTAAGAGAGAGAAAAAGGGGAGTGGTTGGAAAACATTCAATGTTGTTAGCTGATTCTTGCACAATGACCAAGTCAACATGCTAATCCATGTGAGGTAAAAACATCCAAAAGATTTACATGATCGATTCAAAGATGGAGAAACATGTGAGGACTTATCCAAACTTCTCTTTTTCTGATCCAGACATTGAAAGATGAGCTTGAAATTTTTGTCTGAAAACTACTTTGAAACCTCTAAAACAACAATTGGAACTTTCAGCTTGATTTGCACAATAGAAAGCCTAAAAAGCCTTTGTCGGGTTTTCCTCCTAGCTTGGCACCTCCAGAAATCTAACACACTGGGCAGAACTTGTTTGATTTTTTGAACGTTGAGAAACCTAACACACTGTCGGAGAATTGAACTTGATGAAAATGTTAAAAGATCCGACACAAACAAGTCAAGGAAATGCACTTGTTTGACAACCCCGGAAATCCCATACACTAAGTCAGATTTTTTATTATGTAGGACAGGCCCGAAATCCCGACTCAATCCAAAATCATGGAAATAAGGATAAAATCACATTTTTCTACTCTTGACAAGGAAAACAATTGAGAAATCATACTCGACAAAGTAAAACAAAGAGAAGAAAAATGGAAAACAACCTAATAGCCATCCAAAACCAACAAGGGAGAAAAGCTGACACGAAGGAGCACGTGCTTTTGGGAATCAAGGTTTGATCGACTTTAAAAATGTGTTTTTGAGCTAAGATGTTTCGATGTCTCTAAACCTCAAAAACCCGACACACATATTGTATCGAGTTTTGGGGTTCGGAAGACATGAAACATATGACATGCATTTTCCCTCACATGTCCCGATGCAACTAACCCCCAAAAACCCGACGCAAAGGGGTTGTAAGGTTTTGGGGATTGGGGAACATGCGACGAAGACATTGCTAAGATGCAAGATGTGCTGATGCAAAGGAAAACCTGAAACCCAACACAAAGAGATTGTCGAGTTTCAGGGATTCGTATGCACTTAACATGTAACATGCAAAGATGTATGGTGAACCTAAAAACCCAAAAAACATTGCAAATGGACCCTTAACGAAGCAATCTTTAGATTCTTGGAAAGGTGGGAAAATTCCTAAGGCCCCAAAAATGAAAATTTTGGTTGGTTACCCAAATTTATCGTAAACTCAAAATTTGGGATAACACATAGTAATCAACTTGGAAAATCTTGGTCACGTGAGGTATAAAGGAAAATAAAACTATTATTTTCACCGCTCTCACCATGCAAGAATGCCTTTCAATAATTTGTTGTTCTAAAATGCAGATTTAGCCATGCATCAAATGCAACCTCTAGTTTTTGTATGTGTGTTTCTTATTTTCTTTACCCAACAACTCCAAGCACATTCTCTTGTTCATACTTCTTCCTTTTGGAATCAGAAATGCACTTCACTATAATAATTGTATGGAATCCTTTTCCCATAATATTCCATTATCCTCCTTCCCGATGCCTCATCGATCCACGTCGAACTTGGCGGTGCCATCAACCACACATTTTCTTTCTTGAGGCCAGCAATTTTCCACCTGACCTCCTCTATTTTTCCCTTCTCCTATCTATTAGACCCTCCTATAAGCACCAATAATTTCAATTGCAAAGTACCCCATTTCCATTTCAAAGCTCTCTCCTCTACATTCTTCTCGTCTTCTCCTCCTGCTTGTGCACTCGACGCCTCACACCATCACAATACCACCAAATAGATATAAAGAATTATATTTTTCAAAAAAAGTAAAGTTGTAGTCTTGTCCCTCTTCTCAACCATGTCATCCCACGTCTTTTCAATCTCTTGTACTCCCCCCTCATTCTCCTTGGAAACTACTCCCCCAAAACCCCTAGCCCTTCTCACTGTCCTCCACACACCACTCTGAGACTTGCTGAGGGTGACCCCATAACCTTCTCCTTTCATCTCCACCAGCTTCTCCCCCTTGTCCCAATTTACTATGTTCCCCACTAACAAGATGTACAACCTTCTTGCCACTGTTATCCATGAGGTTGGCTTGCTTTCTTACCCCCATTCCACTTCCAAGCCCTTTAGTACACAGACATGCTCCATGAACCAATGGTATGATGAAGACTGCAAAAACCTCCACCGTCAACTCCGCATGGCCTTTACCCATGACCTCCAATCCTTTCCCCCCCTCAAAATTGCCTATCGCAATCTCCTCTGCCACAACAAATGCACCTTTATTGCCCACAAAAGAAGGGATCTCCGCACCTCACTTTTGCATTCCCCCAAACGCTTTTCACGTACCATCATTCCCCGACGCTCCCCCTTACCCCTTGACCTTAACCCCCATACTATGTTCATTCACACCTCCACCCTTTATGACATCCCTGGTCAGCCCCATACCCAGGTTATATCCCCACCCTCCACCTAACACATCTTCACCCACACAAATGTTAAGAAGGCCATATCGGAGATGAATTGCAGCAAAGCAATAGATGAGGAAGGCTTCCAAGAAGAATTTTTCAAGCATGGGATCAGCACCATCAACAGTTATTTGGTAGACCTTCTCAATCGAGTTGTGTACTGGCTTCCTACAATCTTGGTCCCACCACATTATCCACCCTATTCACAAATCTGGTCCTACTTCTAATACTAATAATTACAAGACAATTATGGTGGGTCACACTGTCTCCAAGTTGTACGCCATTGTTCTCCATTTGCAGCTTTCTCAGTTTCTTAAGCAGTACTAGTGCCGAGCCAGAGGACAAGCTAGCTTCAGGACAGGGTACCAGACTACTGATCACATTCTTACCCTTTGTGTTATCATCGAGGAAGCACATCACCGTTCATGCAAGGTCTTTTGCTGCTTTTTTGACTTTCAGAAAGGCTTTGACTTTGTTCCGCGAGAAGCCCTTTTCAGTAGACTTAGAGACATTGGTATTTCCGAAACCCTTCTTGTCGCCATTACCCGGCTGTACGAGGAGGTTTTGGGTCACCTTCGCACTACTGCTGGGCTTTCTGATTTCATCAGGAGCACCATCGCGGTCAAACAAGGCAGCCCTCTCTCTCCTACTCGGTCACGTATCTATATTGATGAGTTGGAGGAATTTCTCTAAGACCACATACAGGACAGGGACGGTTGTCTTTTCCACCAGGTTCTGATCTACATTCTTCTCTTCGAAGATGATGTGGTCCTTATGGCTTCTTCGGCGGAGAGGTTACAGAGACAACTTGATGCTTTAGCCCTCTTCTGCGATCATAGGCAACTTACAGTCAACATGGGTAAAAACAAGGTTATGGTTTTCAATGTGTTAAAGACCTCTGGTTTCCATTTCTTCAACAAGGGGGAGGAGTTGGAGATCACCAACTCCAACACCTATTTGGGGGTTCTCTGCTCTGGACCTCAGTTCAGCCTACGCCCGGCTATTCAACCCCGCATCAACAAGGGGTATGGTTTCCTCGCGATCTTGGAGAGACAATGCTTCCGCCATCACTTTCAATACACGTTGTCCAAGATGTCTCTCTCGTACTCTCTTGTGAGACCCACAAGTTCATTATGGTTCTGAGGTTTGGGGCCCCTCCCTGCTCGAGTCGGATTGGGCTTCTATTGAGCGAGTTCAAATCCTTTTGCTCAGACGGATCATCAAATACAAAGAGATTGTTCCTCATCATATCATCCTTGCCAAGTTTGGGGCTCGCCCTTTCAAACTAGAGGTCATATTTGGTCTCATCTCACTCTTGCACTGCATCCAAGGACTTTCGGATTCCTCCACTGGCAGGGATGGATACATCTACCTTGCTTACCGTTCTTCTGAGGCCATTGCACTCTCCGATCGTAATGGTCATGTTCGGTGCTGGTATGTTGGGACCTCTTGTCTTCTTGGATCTCTTGGGATCAACATGGACCATCTCCCCCCTTTCAGATACTCCATGGATGCTCCTGCTCACCTCCTTCCGAGCACGCAGGACCTTCACTGAATTATCAAATACGACATTTACAGACAGTTCACTCACATTACATGGACCAACCCCCGAGAGGAGCTACGCCCGAAAATGGCCTTCTAAGCCAATCACTTTCTGAAAGTCAGCAATGGACTCATCATTCGGCCCCCCTATATCTCCGGTCATTGGATGCATGCTCTTCGCATATCTTTGGGCTAGTTCAGAGTTGGATCCCACAGGCTTCAGGTCGAGAGTGATCACAAATTGGTTCGGTCTGAGAGGATCTGCCAGCTTTGCTCCCTCCAGGAGGTTAAGACAGAGGAACACTTCATCTATCGATGCCCCATCTATTATGAGATCAGAGGGAGGTTTTATTGTCTTTTCCGTGAACATCCAACGTTCACGACTTTCTTCAGGTATTATGATCAGAGGTGTCTTGCTCTCTATTTACAGGAAGCTATTAAGCTCCGTGATAGAGCCCTCCATCCTCCTTCCAAGGAGACTACTACTCGACGTATCACATCTTTCTTTGTTGTGCTCCCGGCTGTGAGGGACACCAAGCAGGGGCATGATCCTAGTGGAGATCTTCTGGCTAGATCTGTCAAGACTAGAGGAGCTTCTTCCATGACCAGAGATATCCTGATTCATACACAGCCAAGGGCCCCCTCTTTTAGACGACAGACCACCAGATCCACCCAGAGAGATCGACATTCCATAGATCATAGGCATCTCAAACAGTTTCAGTCCCTGACACCTGACACAAGCACATCATCAGATTCTTTTCAGCTAACCTTGGGCGGCAGTCGTGAGGGTTGGTGTCAAGGCTTTTCCCTCCACCTCTCTCTCTTTCCTTGTACTCTCTTCTTCTTCTTCTTATGTTGTTTTCAATGACCCTTTTGAGTTTTCCCTGCTGCTTCTGCTTTCCTTTGTATGGTGCAGTCCCATTGTCCTATTTTCGTGGTCACTTGTTGGACATTTAATATAATTATCTTATCTCATCTATGTACACGTTATTTCCATTCTCCAAATAGGCTTATAACTCTTCAACATGCTCTATTTGTTTCATTATCTATACACCCCAATGTATGGGCATCTTCATCTTTATATAACTTCTTCCATCACTTAATCAGCTCTTCCACATGGCCCAACCAATAGAATGTACATTTCAAACAGTAGAAATATGCAAACTTACATTCTCTCACACTCCACCCATCTAATTAAATTCCATGCTTACACGCGGCCAAATAAGAATTCTGAAACTTATTAAATTAGAAAGTTAAAACAAGTTTTCACACACATCTTTTCATCTCTTCTTTCACTTCGTGTGAATCATGTTTTGACACTTGGCCCAGTGGGAGTTGAGGCATGTCAAAATGTCAAAAATGTTTAAAGAATGAAAGTATACACATCTTTACTCACATTTACCACTCCATTCCAATGCCCGTTGGACACGTAGTCCAATAGGAAGGAGGCAAAGTTATAAAGACATAAAAACATATTAACACTTTCATCCCTCTCAGTGTCCATATTATGTTTTTATTTTATTTTTTATTTATTAAAGGGGAAAGTTTTCAAAGTGGCATATGCTTTACAAAAAGATCACCAATTCTTTAATCGAGCAATTGGAGAAGGTAGCATGTGTGATGTCAAAAACTTTTAGTTTTCACACTTCAATTTCTTCTAGTCAATCTCTAATTAACAAGCAACCCAATAGAGAGAAAGCAAGTTTGAAAGATGTCCAAAAATGACATTGCATCTTTTCAACATTCCAATCTTTTGCTTTCAAATATTTTAACAAAAAAAATATAAAATTAAAAAAGGCTTCAAATGTATTAAACTGGAAAAACTTGTTTTTGTACAAAGCCATTCTCTCTTCTTGTCAATCTCAAAACCCCAAGAGGAGGCTACAACAAAATAAAGAAAGAGTTCATAAGAACCATATAAAAATTAAATTTCATGGGAGCTTTACAAAAGGAAAGCTTTATTGCATATTCAATTATTTGAGACATTACATATAGGAAAAGGATCTCCTATAAATAAAGAGTCTACCTTCATCACAACTAAAGCAATCCTTGTACTCTCTATACATACCATCTATTCGAAGTGAGTTGTTATAACTCACATACAACTCTCTCAAACAATATTATTCTAATATTACACTATTAACCTATTGTGACGTACTAACTAATAGCTAATAATAACTACTCACATAATGTGAGTACCAACAATATATTACAACATTCCCCCTAGTACGCAGACTCCTTTCATGGCTGTTATTGGTGCACAGACTCCTTTCTTTTATATTTTAAGAGAGAGGGAAATGATATATAATTTATTTTAAGTTGCCATGGGCATGCGAATGATGCATAATTATTTCCGCATTGGAGGATTAACTGTGGATTTACCCTACGGTTGGATAGATAAACGCTTAGATGTTTGCTATTACTTCTTCCCAAAAGTGACAGAATATGAAAGGCTTATTACACGCAATCCTATCTTTTTGAAACGAGTTGAGGGAGTAGGCATTATTGATAGAAAAGAAGCAATAGATTGGAGTTTATCAGGACCCATGTTGCAAGCTTCTAGAATCCAATGGGGTCTTCGTAAAGTGGAAGATTATGAATGTTATGATGAATCGGATTGGGAAATCCAATGGCAAAAAGGAGATTCGTTAGCTCATTATTTGCTTCGAATCGGGGAAATGAAAGAATCTATAAGAATAATTAGACAGGCCCTCGAAGTAATTTTGGGAGGGCCCTATGAGAATTTAGAGGTCCGACGTCTAAATAAGGGTAAAGATTCACAATGGAACGATTTTGAAGCTCGATTTATTAGTAAAAAAACCTCCCCTACATTTGAGTTATCAAAACAAGAACATTATGTGAGAGTAGAATCTCCCAAAGGAGAATTAGGGATTTTTTTAATAGGAGATGATAATATTTTTCCCTAGAAATGGAAAATAAGATCACCTAATCTTATTAATTTGCAGATTCTTCCTCAACTAGTTAAAAGGATGAAAGTAGCCGATATCATGACGATTTTGGGTAGTATAGATATCATTATGGGAGAGGTTGATCGTTAAAATGGTGATTAATATAGCAGATATCGAAGAACAAGCTATCAATTTACTGGGATTTCCAAAAGAAATCTCTAGTCTTACATGGATTTTAATTGACATAATTACTCTTTTATTGCAAATTACGATAGGATTATTAGTTATTTTATGGCTCGAAAGAAAAATATCTGCAGGAATACAACAACGTATTGGGCCTAAATACGCTGGTCCTTTGGGAATTATTCAAGCTTTGACGGTTGGGATCAAACTACTTCTGAAAGAAGATATTCTTCCATCTAGGGGAGATATTTGGTTATTTAGTATTGGACCAGTGATAGTGTTCATACCTATTTTTTCAGGTTATTTAGTAATTCCCTTTGGCCGCCACATTGTTCTACTTGATCTTAGTATAGGTGCTTTTTTTTATTGCCATTTCAAGTATTGCTCCCCTTGGACTTCTTATAGCAAGATATGGATCAAATAATTAATATTCTTTTTCAGGTGGTCTCCGAGTTGTTGCTCAATCTATTAGCTATGAAATTCCTTTAGCTTTATCTATGTTAACTATATCTCTATGTGGGATCCATTGGAATATGAGATAGATTTTCCCCTCTTTTTAGGATTAGGATAAAACAGGAAAAAAAAGTGAATGGGATGAATATTGATTCTTCATTCTGATCGAAAAACTAGATCGGCATATGGGTGATATCAAACAGTTTGCAAATCTGCAGTAAAATGATTGAGGCCCATCCCCCATGTACAAGAGTGAAAGAATGCACAATCAGTGAAGACTGCCCAGTTCATATATTAGTCGTTGGGGCCCAACAGCGGGGAGGCAAAAAAGTATGAAGTTACTATCATACATACCGAAAAATACGCAAATGTAGGTGATGAGAATCACCAAGATATAAAAAGATTAGTGAAAAAAAAAAGATAAATTATTTCCAAAACAAAGATGTTTCAATAGAAATGGGATGACATTAAGGACTTGGCATTGGTAGGGATGATTAAGTAGTACTTCCCCATAACCCCGATCTAAAATATGTTTCTATCTACTCTAAAAAGAATGGTTATCCAAAACGAAGTAATCCTTTACACAGTTTTCCTCTCTCCCACAAAAAAATAGTGAAGGTTGAGATAGATTCAAAAGCTTATATTATTGTAGCAGACAGAATCTCATTGGTCCAATTTATCTAATATAATATTTTGGTGCTTGTTTTCTTTTGGTTATTGTGTTTTTTATTTTTCAATGACCATTGAGACACCATATGAAGTGAAAGTTTCACGTACGGTTTTGGAATAGAGATAAGAACAGTGATGTTCTATCGACTACGATTATCCAACAGTTCAAGTACAATTGATATAGTTGAAACACAGTGCAGATATGGTTTTTAGGATGGAATTTGTGGCGTCAACCTATAGGGTTTATAGCTTTTTTCATCTCGTCTCTAGCAAAATGTGAGAGATTGCCCTTTGATCTACCAGAAGCGAAAGAAGAATTGGTAGCGGGTTATCAAACTGAATATTCGGGTATCAAATTTGGTTTATTCTACATCGCTTCTTACCTAAATCTATTAGCTTCTTCATTCTTCGTAACAGTTCTTTACTTGGGCGGATCGAACTTATCAAAACCATTCATACCCATTCTAGAACCTTTTGAATGGGATTCAATTTCTGGAATTAGCGAGGTTGTTAATATAACGATCGGGATCCTAATTCTATAAACTAAAGCTTATTTGTTCAATGGCAGAACTATTAATATTAAATCCATACGTTCTTGTATACTTGTTCGTTTCAGAGCAACAGGATTTGAACCCACGACCTCCATCACCCCAAGATGGCATGCTATCGAACTGTGTTATGCTTTGTTATAACAACCAACATCACATATTAAATGTGATATCCAAACTAACATTCAGACATTGTTGATACCAATTACTCTTTTATACTACCAATTACTCTTATCTACATATTCCCATTGACAATCTCGGAAAAATAGTCTAATCCACTGACTGGACAATATCAAGCCACCATGGTGAAATTGATAGACACTCTGCTCTTAGGAAGTAGTGCTAGAGCATCTCGGTTTGAAACCGAGTGGTGGCATTCTTGGAAATAAGATACCATGGATTCAATACAGAGTCCTATACAATAATTATAGGAGTACCTAATTATAGGTATAATTACTACCACTGTTCGATCTATGTCGATATGATTGATAACATATCAATCAATTTTATCTTCTTAGCACAAAATCAAATGAAAAAAATGGATTTATCATGATATTAATCACTCTAGAACATATATCAGCTCATGTCACTTTTTCTCTGACTTTTGTTCTATCTCTCATTTATTGGGGAACCTTAGTTTATCAAAGTGAAGAACTAAGTAGTTTGGGAAGAAAGGGCATGATAGTGACATTTATTTGTATAACGGGAGTATTAGTTACTAGTTCGCTCTATTCAGGACATTTACCGTTAAGTAATTTGTATGAGTCATTCATGTTCCTTTCATGGAATTCCCGCATGATTCATATAATTATAGGAGTACGATTTCAGGATACTTGGTGGTTAGGTGCAATCACCGTGCCAAGTGCTATGTTAACTCATGGTTTTGCTACTTTAGGGCTTCCGGATAAAATGCAACAATCTGCAATGTTAGTACCCGCTTTACAATCTCATTGGTTAATGATGCATGTAAGTATGATATAGCTCACCTATGTAGCTCTCTTATGTGGATCCCTAGCATCAATAGCTTTTTTAGTGATTACGTCTCGAATAAATCGAGAGATTCTTCTTAATGCGGGTAATTCCATTTTATGAATCTTCCCTCCCAATCTAAATTGGTATTTAGACAACCAAGAAAAAAAAAGGATTTTAAATCTACTTTTTGCTTTCGATTTACGAATTATCGTAAATGGAAATTGACTATCCAATTAGATAATTGGAGTTATGGTGCCATTGGTCTAGGATTTTCTCTTTTAACTGTAGGTATTCTTTTTGGAGAAGTATGGGCCAATGAAGCATGCCCTCCCCTCCATATAGAGTAGAGACTATATGAGGAATACCGCCATCCCCATTCCTTCAGATAGATAGGGGATAGGGGGGAGATCTCTATATAGGGAGTTGGCCTCCCGATTCTCCATCACCGGTTGATAATGACGCGTGATGGATTCTATACATAACATGAATCCAAGCATATCCACTCAAGATCCCATTCCCATCGTTGATTCTACACGCATCACTCACTTAGTCATACCTCATCCATTGCGGAGCGCCATATCTCCAAATCTATCTATAGGGGAGTGGGCCCCCCTATATAGAGGCTGATATCTAGGTGAAATGCAACTAGAAATGGATGTCACTCTATGGATATGGCACTCTACCGATGGAGGAGGGAGCCTTATGATGAGAGGTGAACAAGAGTATCATTCGTACCGCACCCCCCACCCCATATATATGTCATGTCATGTCATGTCATTTCGTTTCGTGAAGAGTAGAGTGTGTCTCGGTCGATACGATATATATGGGGTGGGGGAGATATAGATATGAGATGTAGATATAGGGACCACCCAAATAGATCAGATCTATAGGGGGGCACCAATGATACTATATACTGTGGGCTAGATATTTAGTAGGGTTGGGGTCATTTATGCCATCCACCCTCTATCTCTATCCATATCTCTATCTATAGTCTAGTCGGGGGAGGCCCTACATTTCTATGGGGTCATTGAGAAACTGCTTAACCTTTAGGTCTAGGCATTTCTACATGTGCTGACCCGGTATAATAAACATGACATTGGGTCTTCTCTCTCGACAATCCAATCTTTATATAGAGAGATGGCTCCCCTATAGAGAGATCTAGAGACATGGGGCAAGGGGGGCCCCACCTATAGATTTTATCTATCTGGCGCTCAACAGATGTATAGGGGGGGGCCTCTAGGCCGAAGACCCAACATCACGATTGGGGTAGGGCCCTAGACTGCACGTAACATGGACCACCCCACTTGCTCACCCAATCTCCCAATAAAGAGGTGGGGGGCCTATCTCGTCTCATACCGACTCTCTTCCTTCTCTACTCGAGCCGACGGAAGCAAATGGACAATCTAGTGTAGGTAGTTCAGTGCCTGAGAATATCCCATACACTATTCCATTCGAAGGAAATATATTACATATGTAATACAAATATATTTATATATATATATATATATATCTGTCTTTATCATCCTTTCCATTCGTCTGATCGGTATCTCTTTCTAGATGGATGGAGAGGTGGCACACAAGCAGATAGGGGATAGCCAATTAGTTACCAGTTCGATCAATTACTCTCCCCTCTGATCCGTCCCAGTCATCTGCTTGGAGCCTGCCGTGTTGGAGAATATCTCGTCTCCTCTTCAAGAAAAGGAGTATCTAGGATAGAGCCCCTATCTATTTCTCTATGGTCCAGAATGGGAACTGCAAGGTAGGGTAGGGTAGGGTAGGACGGGTCATTCAGATTAACAACACAACCCCATCTATCGGAGCTATATAGAGAGTCCCCCATAGATGTCGATGGCCCCTATCTAGTTCTATAGTTCGGGTGGGGGGACCTAATCATAGGGATCATCCTTGTCTGTATGGTGCCATAGTGATCTATAGTCGTCCGCCAATAGGTAAGGAAGGGAGTTGCAGATAGTGATAGGGGGCGAGAGAGAAGGCAGGTGGGAGCGGGCGCCTATCAAATCAACTGAGACATGGGCACTCGATTGATATATCGATGCACTCGACTACCCCCATAGTGATAGTGGTTGACTGCTTCAATGTATCTCTATTCTATATCATACGTAATAGACTCATCCCAGCAACCAACCCCTATCTAGTACTATCACTATGGATCTATGAAGATATAGATATATCCATCCCACTTCATAAACTATAGTATGGAATAGAGGCACTCCCACTCCACATAGAGGTTGGCCCACTCCCCACTCCATCTAGAGAGAATGGAATAGAGTGTTATTTGTATTGCCCTATATTTATCAGGTCGTTCCCATGTCTATATAGCGGGGCAGATATAGATCTATAGGCCAAGCCCTAGCATTTCTATATATGGGGCTAGGGTTGGGGCCTTGTATCTATATGGGGCACTAGAGTCAGGATGGGGCCATATAGAGATATAACGGACTGGAGAGTGGGCCCATATATAGAATTGTTCCTAGCTCTATATAGATAGGGCCTGAGAATTCCAGATAATAGATAGAGCCCCCAAACCCAATATAGATTCATTCTCTCAGGGCCTCCTCATCCTCTATATAGATAGGGCCTGGGAATCCCAGATAATGGATAGGGCCCCCCAGATATAGAGATAGGGCCAATATAGATTCATTCTCTCAGGGCACGAAGTACGTAACATGAATCCGAGCTGTGCATATAGATATGGAGGGGCCCATCTCTCTAGGCAGATCCATCGCATGATTGAATGGATTCTATACGTAACATGAATCAAATCACTCACTCGGCATTTGATGATCGCATGACAATCATGTAGATCATACGGGTCACCCATTACCCATATAGAATCTATAGGCAGGCCACCCGGTGGTTGGGTTGGGTGGGCCATTTCTATCTATCTGAGGTAGGTGGGGCGGGGACATATTCCACGTAATAGATCCCCCCCAGTTCTATATGGATCCCTCCTCATGTAATATAGATCTAATTGGGCAGGAGGGGCGGTTGACCCACAGTTCAGACAGACCCGATGAAAGAAACCAAACCCCCGGCTACCAAAACTATCTTATCTCTATATGGGAGGGGCTAGTCGATAGACATTTAGAGACCCCCCTACTACTCTCTATATAGGGTGGGCTCCCAAAGCGAGATAGGGTAGATAGGGCACCCCTCCATAGTTTAGACAAATGGGAAGAATGGGCCGAGGAAGCAGTTGGTAATTAAAGTACCCTATCCATTATGGTTGTAGCTCCCCATCTTTTGTTTCATGAACTATCGATTCACGGGACCCACTTTCTCGTGAAATCCATAGCTGGGCGGATCTAGCAGGCCCGGAAATCGTTAGTTAAAGGAGCCTCTCCATATCTAAATAGAGGGGAGGGGGTGGGGCATTGAATGGGAATGGGATGGGGACGGAAATGAGGTTGGGACTGTCCCAATCCAAACAGATAGGGATGGGCTAGGCTGGGCCTGTCCCAATCCATAAAGATAGGGATGGGCAATCAAGTGGCGACTATAGAGAGTTGGTCTGGTCTTCATCCCCCTCGGCACCCCTATATAGATACGGTGTAACTAGATAGAGTCCCGACCCTCTATCTATAGATATCCTAGAGAAGGGAAGAAATAGGGGCGCTCCTCGACCTCCCATATCGATTCTGAAAGGGGTCGGCTGGGGCCCATGAATGAGCTCACTCCCAACCCTACCCCATAAGAGTAGAGTCTCGGGGAGGCGGCCAAGGCGCATAGAAATCAATAGGTGCGCTATATAGATAAGATAAGATAAAATAAGAAAAATATATTAATGTCCAACGAATGACCACAAAAGTAGGTCAATGGGACTGCATCCCAGACAATATACAAAGTGCGAGCAAGGACAACTCATAACGAGTTCCCAGAATCAAAAGAAAGAAAAGAAACAAAACAAACAAGAAACCCGAAGCCAAAGCTCCCACAAGTGAGAGCAATGGAACAAGCGGGGGAGAAAGAGGGGAGAAGCAGAGAAGGGAATGACGGAGGCGGAATATGAGGACCAGTGGTCTACTCAAGAATGGTAGCCACACCCCTCCTAACATTCGAGGTCAACGAAAAGAAAAGAAGCTCGTAATGGACTGGCAACCCGAAGAGGGGGGCGAAGGCCTCCTCTCCTGCTGAGATCTGAGACTGAGACGACGACCAGGAGATCGAATGGAGCTGGGTTGGCCCCTGGTATGGGTGTGCATCTGAGTCTGTTGGTGGTGACCATGGGAGATGTGAAGGTCCAACCAGGGACGAACTAATCTATGCACTGTAACAGGGTCAGAAAGGCTTTGTAGTTTAGTTCCTCTGGCTGCAGGTAGAACCAGAAAGAAGGTTGTAATTTGTCTCGTGGGGATGACTCTCGGAGGGGGATGAAGAATTTGGTCCTGGAGCAGCAGAGACTCACGGATGTAGAGGGCAAGACAACACTGGTCAACATATCTAAAGAAAACCGAGAGGGTCTGAACTCCTCTGAAAAGGCAATGAAATCGTCCTCTGACCTCATAGTAAATGGGGCAACAGAAGATGAGATGAGCCTCGATCTCCACCTCCTAAAGGCTACAGAGCCTACAAAGTCTGTCATCCCAATCAATGTGGTGATCAGTCTCGCACCGAAGTTTGTGGGAGCCGACACAAAACTGACCCAGAGGAATGCAGAGGGCATGCATCCAGTGACGGAAGGTGCACTGGGGGCGGATGATGAGTCCATCTCTGATCTCGAGAAAATGCTCTGCATAAAAGGACATCTTAGGGCGCAAATCCCCATGAGGATTCACCCAAATAGTCTGAATGAAGCTCTTGTAGATATCATCCCGAATGGACCTGTTCAACACTTGCTTGGCGGGCAAGAGATGACTGGGAGCATTCAGGGAAAACTGAAAAGGGGGGAGACGATCAATCTGGATACCAACCAAATCCAATAAGGCAGAAGTCTCGAAAAATCAACAACGGCCCATAGTCTGTGCAATACTCGCAGAGGAACAATAAGCGAGATATGGGTACCTCTCACGCCCATCGGAGAGATCATCAAACCTCCTGATACGGTAATGAAAGGTCGATATGTCAAATATAGTCTCCAGACAGAAAGGTCGGGGCCCGAACTCTGCCAAAATAATATGTTGGGGGACGGTCTGCTTGCATTTGATGAAGCGGCAAAGGAGAAGAGTTTGAATCCTCTCAGCAGAAGCCCAATCTGTATCTAAAAGGAGGGCCCCCAGACAACACACCCATAGAGAACAGTGGGCCAGATGAGGGAGTTCATAAGAAACATCTTAGAGGAGATGTCTTGAAAATAGTGTTGAAAGCACTGACTCTCGAGAATGGCAGGAGACCCATACCCTTTATTCACCCCCGGCTGAAGAGCATGCTTCATACTGAATCTAGGCCCGGAGAACTGAACTCCCAGGTAGGTGTATGTATTAGTGATTTCAACCTCTTGTCCCTTGAAGAAGAAATGGAGGTGAGAGGTCATTACTTTCTGAATTCGAGGGACCATTGCAGTAGAATCTATCAATCGCATGAAGGGTCGAGCAACACCAGCACACCCTACCGGCCCTCTCTCCCCCTCACCCTCATTCTTCAGGTGATATCCCCCTCTCTATATATTCAACCTCACCCACCCTTTCTATATATCATATCTGGTGAGATCCCCCCTCTCTCTATATATATTCAACCTCACCCTCCATAGTTCAAATATAGTGGCAGGTGAGTGCAGTTAGATGGATTGGGGGCCCTCCAGAAAGAGAGGGGCGGGCCCCTCCCCTACATCCCCTCTATATAGATCAGATCAAGATCGAGATCTATCAGATCTAGCAAATAGAGAGATTGGGGGCCCTCGATTGATCTCTCAATCAAGTGGTTCGCTCCGCTACGTTACACTCACCCCTCACCCTCCAGATAGATAGATAGATAGAGAGAGAGAGAGAGAGATAGATAGATATTTGGGTTAGCCCACTTCCCCAACTCTATCTAGTAGGTCGTCGCCATCTGTTCTCGTTGTTGCTTCTGTTCCTGCTCTCGTTGTAGCCTATATATTCATAGGGGCTCCTTTCCCCCTATCTATATATGGCGCTACTCTCACCCTATATCTATCGCCCCTAGACTAGACTAGTGTTTACATGAATCGGAATAATAACATGAGTTATTATTATAATTTGTAATTAATAATTTATTTGTTAGTGAGGTTGTTGTAAACAACCCACGTAAAATAGCTTGAGTATAAAATGAGTTGTTAGAACAACTCGTTTATTCGGAGTGAGTAGTTATATGAGCCTTAATAGGTCTCCTAATTTGTAGGAGAAACTCGTCTTATATAATTGTATGTTTTTCCTGGATGAATTAATTGAAGGTGGAATATTATTTGTGTTAAACTTTAACCAAAATTACATTTAGTATCAGAGCGAATATGTGGACTTGAGTCTTTTAAACAGGGCAATTTCATTGATTTTCTTCGTTGCCCGTGCATGCAATTTTTTATTATTGTTTGAAAATATTTCAGCATGCATTGAGTATATAGTTTTGATTAAATGAAGGTATGAGAATTCAAGCCTTAACCATCATCATATTACAACCTCTATAATCTTCATGTGTCCGGCCAATTCAGGCTGGAAATTGTGGAATTTTTCCAAGTTCTTTACATTTTCAGAAAGAGTATAAAAAAAAAATTGTTCTTTGAGTTTTTTCATATTTGGCCGAATTTCTCTCAAAACCCTAAACCCTAAATCTCGACCTTAAGTCCTACTATTTTGGGCATCATCGTGGGACCTTCCGCAAGAAGCAAAAAGAATCTTGTCACTCCGGATAAAACCCCAGACAGCGATGAGGTAAAAGTTGAGGAGTTGGGGTCAGTAGATGTAACTACGATATCCTCAAGGCTAGGGTTTACTTCGTTGGACCATAGGGTAAACGGTAAACCAACTTGAGTATGATTTGTGAATCCTATAGTCTGCCAGCAAAGAAGATGTAGAAAATATTGTTCAACGATTGTATGATTTCATGCAATAACTCGGTACAAATTTGAATGGTCGTCATTGTCTTCCTAATCAACCACAACTCAATCATACTCTTATCAATAAAGGCAAATCTTCAAGTCAAAGTAATGGACAAACTAGCCAGGGTGGATCTTCGAACATGCCCAATCCAAATACAAATACTCTGCATGCCCGGAACATGATGTCGAAAGTGGAAATGTGTAAGTTTGATGGAAAGGATTCACTCAATTGGATTAACCAAATGGAGAATTTCTTTGATCTACATCAGATCCCATCGGGACAAAAGGTGACCATGGCATCCTTGTATCTCAAACCTGACAAATTCGTCTAGTATTGATGTTTATGTGCTCAAAGGCAAAAGAATGGTCTCAATGTCACTTGGACAGTTTTTACCGAAGACCTGCAATTGCACTATAGTTTTAGTGTGCCAAAGAATCACTTCAGCGAATTAGCAAAGCTACAACAAACAGGATCAATCAAAGATTATGTTCATCAATTCCAAAACCTATCCTTGTGTGTGGAGAATATTACAGAAGGGAATCTGGATGACCTATTTCTTGGGGTTTTAAGGACCACATTGAGCATAAGGTGTGTATGTTTAATCCACTTAAGGTTTGTGATTCTATTATCATGGCATGCTAGGAAAAGGAAAATTTTCTTTCCAGCAAGAGGCAAACTTTCTCTAACATCAAAGATAGTAGCACACCGACACCATCATTCCCTCGACCAATTCAACTAACACCTCAACAAATTAGATAAAAAAGAGCAAAAAGGTTATGTTTTTAATATGATAGGAAATATGGACCAAGACATAAATGTGTTGAAAAGAAGTCGTTCTACATTGAGGGGTCCAATAAAGAAGTAGAAAAGGAAGAAGATGAAGAGGTAGAGGTCATTGTCGAGCCAGAGGAGTTAGGAGATCCCCGGCCAATGATCTCATGTCATGCAATTTCAAGTATTAGCACCCCAAACCCTCAAAGTGGTTGGATTCCTAAGAACGGAGGGTAATAGTGTTAATTGACTCGGGAAGTACTCACAACTTCATCAATCATAAGTTGGCGATCCGCATGAACTGTTTTGTTTATTCAGCTCCCAAATGTCAAGTAATGATCATTGACAGGGTATTGTTAATTGTTCAGGAAAATGCCATAACATTAAATTCCCCATGGGAGATTACTTGCTAAATGGCCCTGTGTATGCCATTGCCATGGGAGGTGCAGACATTATGTTAGGAGTTCAATGGCTTACCACCTCGGGAACCATTGAGATGAACTTCCAAGAGTTGTTCATGTGTTTTCAGTCAAAAGAGAGGTATTTTGAACTAAGTGGATTAAGAGCAAAGTCCCCACAATCGGTAAGCTCTCACTAGATGCAAAAAAAGTTTTAAAAAGGTGCAGAGGGGTTAGTGACAACCATTTTAATTGGAAGAACATTTATCAAATGCAATTATACTATCAGATATCCAAGCAATTATAGATGAGCACTCAGTTATGTTTGGAAATATGAAAAAGGGTTTACCTCCAAAAAGAGACCATGACGATGCCATCCAGCTAGTACCAAGGAGCCAACTGCCCAACGTAAGACCTTATCGATACCCATATGTGCAAAAGAGTGAAATTGAGAAGATAATACAAGAGATGTTAGAAATAGGAATTATTTGTCATAGTCATAGTGCTTATTCTTCTCCACTAATGTCTGTGCGTAAAAAAGATGACAATTGGCGCATGTGACTTGATTATAGGGAACTCAATCAGTACACAATCAGATAAGTTTCCTATTCCTATAATTGATGATTTGCTAGATGAGTTGTATGGTGTTGTTTACTTTACAAAACTTGATCTTCGTTCTAAATATCATCAGATCAGAATCAGGGATGAGGATGTTAATAAAACAGCCTTCTAGACCATTATGAATTCTTAGTAATGCCTTTTGGACTCACAAATGCACCCTCTACATTTCAAAATTTGATGAATTCTATCTTTAAGCCATTCTTGAGGAAGTTTGTCTTAGTGTTCTTTGATGATATACTAATATACAACAAAACATGGGAGGAACACTTGCATCAAGTAAATAAGGTGTTGGAAACTCTTGGACAACATCAGCTTTATGCAAATCCCTCTAAGTGTACCTTTAGAGTCGAGGAGGTTGAATATTTGGGTCACATCGTCTCTTATGAAGGTGTTAAAGTGGATCCTAACAAGATAAAGGCCATGCTTGAGTGGAAGGCTCCAAAAACCCTAAAGCATCTCCAAGGTTTTTTTGGGTCTTACAAATTATTATCATAGATTTGTAAGGAATTATGGTAGCATAGCACCATCATTAACAACTTTATTGAAGGACTCGTTCCATTGGAATGAGGAAGCTACCAAAGAATTTGAGAAGTTGAAGGAGGCCACGTACACCACTCTAGTTCTAGCAACTACAAATTCTTCCAAAACATTCATTGTTGAATGTGATGCTTCAGGGTATGGTAAGGGGGCAGTACTCATGCAAGAGGGTCGTCCCATTGCCTTTGAGAACCATTGATTCAAAGGTAAGAATATGTCAAAACCAATTTATGAGAAGGAAATGTTGGCCATACTTCATGCAGTAAAGCAATGGAGACCATATCTAACGGGAAGACACTTCAAAGTAAGGACAGATCATGATAGTTTGAAATACTTCTTATAGCAACGTTTATCATCTAAAGAACAACAAAAATGGGTCTAAAAAATGTTGGGGTATGATTTTGAGATAATCTACAAGAAAGGGAAGGAGAATGTAGTTGTTGATGCTCTATCTCGGAAGAATGAGTCAGCTAAAACATTTTTGTGTGCCATATCTATATTAGAGGAAGATTGGGTAGAGGAGGCAAGGTTTGAATGGCAAGATGACCCAAGTACACAATCTCATTCAGAATCTCCAACACGATCCAAGCATGTAAGGATAAGTTATACCCATGTAAGAACTCACCCCTAAAAAAAGGGTTCTATCTAAGCTCCACGCTTCTCCAATAGGGAGGCATTCTAGTTTCTTGAAGACTTATCATCGAATCAAAGAAGATTTCTTTTGGGAAGGGCTAAAAGGGGATGTCAAAAAAATTGTGGTTGAATGCATGGTTCGTCAGCAAAATAAGGGTGCAACATTTAAGTCCCCAAGTCGTTTACAACCTCTATCTATTCCTAGCCAGAGGTGGGAAGAGGTTTCCATGGACTTCATCACAAGATTGCTTAAATCAGAAGGGAAAAATGTAATCACGATTGAAGTGGATAGACTCACCAAATATGCCCATTTGTGTGCCTTGTCACACCCATTTGTTGCACATACAGTAGCATCATCCTTCATGGATACAATTCAGAAGCTACATGGGACACCAAAGATTATAGTAAGTGATCGAGACCCTATATTTACTAGTAATTTTTGGACTGATCTGTTTTCATGTTTGGGAACTCAACTAGCTCGTAGCTCTTCTTATCATCCTCAGTCTGATGGGCAAACTGAGGTGGTAAACAAGTGCTTGGAAAGATATCCTCATTGCTTTACCTCAGATAAGCAAGTGAGATGGATCCAATGGCTGCCAGTTGTAGAGTGGTGGTATAACACTTCTTTCCATACTTCATCTAAAATGTCTCCTTTTTTGGCATTATATGGGCGCCATCTACCGTCCATCACCTCTTCCTTGAGAGGCCAGCCAAGGGTTAGAGCAATTGAAGAGCACATTCACCACTAGCAAGAGGTACTTTCTAGTCTCAAGGAGAACTTGGCCATGGCACAAAACTGCATGAACAGTAAGCTGATCAACATCATAGTGAAAGACATTTTGAAGTTGGTGATTGGGTTTTTGTGCGTTTACAACCATATATGCAAATGTCTTTGAAACAACAGAAGAAGGATACTAAGCTTTCACCTAAGTATTATGGCCCTTACCAAGTGTTGCAGAACATTGGTATTGTAGCATACAAATTGGAGCTCCCTCAACCAACAAGAATACATGTCGTCTGCCATGTTTCTTGCTTGACGAAGGTAATCGGACAGAAGGTATCAGCCCAGACAGTGTTACCTGAACTCGATCAAGAGGGAAGAATCATCTTGGAACCAGAATGCATCCTTCAGACACACACTAAACGATTGAGGAAAAGGGTCATTACCAAGCATCTGATCAAGTAAAAGAATTTAGACAGTCAAGACGCAACATGAGACGATGCAACATTCCTACAACAACATCCAGAGCTTCTCAACATTGGGGACAATGTTAAGAAGCTAGGGGAAGGGCACGCAATGCCCTTAATCCTATATCTTATATTAGATGTGCATGGCCAACTTGTGGCTATCATAACTTATGTTGTACCTCTTTCATATATGTTATAATATCATAGTGGGTTGACCTTGGTGATGGACATAACATAGGAATAGTATATATACGAGTTAGCATGTAGTATGTGATCACGATATTGAGTACTTACATCTTATTGTGTGATTTGGAGGTTGCCCCCTTGAAGTGGCTAAGTTATTCTACTTGCATCTTGTGAAATTTATCTACATTTAAGTATTATTTGGTGTCATATTGCTGCTGATATTCAGATCTATCTAAGTAATTTCATTACATGTTATGATCCTTATGTACGGATTTCACTAACACCTCGAGGTTTTTGTGTAACGGTTCGTTGCATTTGGTATCAAAGCGACCACCTAGGTTCGAGTCCCGGCACGGGTGGCTACGTCAGCATTGCAGTAATCGCCCAAGGCTCATATAGCATTGGGCATGGTCCTGCAATACGGGCACAAATCTAGCTCGGGGTCTGGGCTACGGAGTGTGGTGGAATGTTATGATCCTCACATGCAAATTTCACTAACGCCTCGAGGTTTTGGTGTAATAGTTCGTTACACTAAACATAGGAATACACCAACCTAACAGTAAATAGAGACTAACAATAATTTAAAAACTAATAATTAAGACTATCAATTATAACCCTATTGCTATATCTAACAGTGACATAGTGCTTGTGGACAGCTTGTGCATGCAGGCAGATCTGGCATGGGCGCACTAGTAAGATGTTTGATGATGCATAGGCAATGATTAGATGGACTATGTTGGCTAGATTTTCTGCATAGCACAAAACCTAAGCAGTCATGAGATAAATCTCCCTCATTTAACCGGTGAGCCTCCCATGTCAGATTTGTCAATAAAAATGTGTTATAATCTATCAGGGGTTTTACTTTAACCACTTAGGTCATGAACCATAACTAAGAAGCTTTGTACCAAGTAAGTAGCTGTTTAAGAAAGGAAGTTTTTTATAAAAGAAGTAAAGGAAATACAGAGAAGAAATGGGGAAGATGTGCATCCCAATTAGTAGATAGCAGAGCTAATTACATGCACATAGAAGAAAACTTAATAGATATGGACACATAGAATTATAAAACAAAGGCAGCTCTAGATCCAGATCTAAAATAACACGGTTTATTAAGAGATCTAAGATTAAAAGCAAGAAACAAAGTACACCGTGACACAAAGTTCTCCAGAAACCTGTGGCTTTGTATTCCTTTGCTCCAAGTGGCTCTCAGGGGTTCAGCACAAAGTCTAGAACACAAGATTGCAGCTTACAAATTATGATCCATCATTAACCCAGAGGTTCTTCTCCTACTTATAGAATGTAGGAGGGAAAGTACAAATGGAAAACTCCAACTGAACTGAAACATAAACAAGTAAAGATGACATTTGGCAATCATCCTCAACTATCTTCTCCTTAAGTGACACATGTATCACTTAACTAACAGAATGGTTCCACATGACTTTAAGTAATGGTTGCAAAACCAATAACTTAGAAGTTTTACAATTTCATCCGAGAACATAGAAAATTGAAAAAGAAAGAATAGAATAAGTCATGTCAGCTGTAATGTTTGTCTTTTTCTTGTTTTGATATTGGATATACTTGTCGAACATGTAATTCAACATCCTTCCATCTGTTTTAGCAACTGTTTATTTCTCTGTCCTGAACTGTAGCAACCCTTCATTCAACACTTTCATGCATGCTTCCACATCTTCCAAACTCGGCCCAAACCTCGCAATGTCTACCTGCAGCGCCACCAATCTACTGATAGAATTCATCGTGAAAGGCTTGGTAGCTTTATCAATTCTTTTTTGTATCATCAGAAGAGATCCTTCCAGGGAATTAGGCACCTTAGTTGAGACGATCCGCACGTATGAAGTGACATTCCCGTCCACTCTCTCCTCAGTGAAAGAAATGACACTGTCTGGTAAATCCGATGTCCTACTCTCAAGTGCCTGCATCCTCTTCAGCAAAACTCTGCAAATTTCCAAACGAAAAGATACTACAAACTCTAGTTGTTTCGCCTTCTCGACTGATCCGTCCGGTACAATCTTTTCCGCAATCAATACATCTCCCGGCAGATTGTTGATCTCGGCTAAAATACTCAGGTTACTCTCTGCAACTGTATTCATGCCTTCTATGTTTGCCATTAGTTGCTTCAGTTGATTTGCTTCATCATGCATAACCTTTAGGCGGGCTGGCACTTCTCCAAGTTGTAGAGAAGCTTGACGAATAATCAAATCCTTCCATTCGTCAATAGCCTTTACTTGATTGTTTGCGTCCTCCATTTCCTGCATAATATGATCACTCACCTGCTCTGAAATGCGCTGAATGGAAGGTTTAGCAACCTTGGCTATGATCTCACATAATTGAGATACTTGCTTTTGCAGCTTTTCTTTCTCCGCCTTTTCACTATCAAGCCTAAGGAATAAAGCATCCATCAATGTTTGCGTGTCCTGCTTCAATCCTTCAGTGGTGGCTTGACCAAGGGGTACTTTGGTTACTGTCACATCCTCTATCGTGAACTCCTCTATCTTTCCTTCTGCTGGAATTGATATCTCAACAAACTTCTCTCCCGAATCCTCGATGATCAACCTAGAAGTTGCTTTGGCAACTTTAGGCCTTATGTCTCTTCCACCCAGATTCTGGAGTAGCTGCAAGTCGTGCTCCTCTAAGTTTATCTCCATTCTCGCTTCTGGAACCAACTGCGAAGCCAACCTTTCTGAGAAGTTACTTCTCGGAGAATGAGAAGTGGCTGAAGTCGCTGAGTGTACTACCATCTTCCACTCTGCATCCTCTCCGTCAGAAAGTGCCACAGTGTTATGGCTGCCATCTTCTGAATCATCCAAGGACAAAGCCCTTTCGAATTCCACCATCTGCAGCTTCAACGTATCCTCTGGAACAGGCGCTGAACGAAGTGGCTGAGGGGAGAAGACGAATGTCGTTGGATTCAGTGGAGGTATGGAAGCGTCCTCTTGTTGCGGTGCAATAGTTGGTGAAGTACTGGGTACTGGAGAAACCGGAGTTAAAGTCACAGTCGTAGAAGTGATCTTCTCCTTGGATTGAGATCTTCTATGCACTTTCAACTTCTCGACTTTCCTGCTGCTTTCTCCTCCGTGCTTTTGCTTGAGGGAATCTCCTGCGCCGAAGTTGCCTGTGACTTGATTCATCAATGCTTCATCAAGGCAATATCCCTTCGTCAGCAACCAGTTTGAAGTATTCACCAACACAGCTCCCGACCTTTCTTCAATTGTGTTGCAGCCTCCTATGTTATTTTGCAGTATGGCTTTATCTCCTCCCATTTGATGGTAAGTGTCAAGTACCACATTCCCATCATCTTTAAGATCCGCAGGTATCCGCGCTAGTCCGAAGTCGTACACTTGCTTTGCTGATAGCCTACTGAAATCTCTCTTTCTAACCTCGTATTCACTTTTGCACTTCATCCAGAAATCTTCTAATGAAGGCACATGTGTGTACTCCTGGGAGATTGTCTTCCTGGCTACTCTAAATGGATTGAAGTTCAGCGGTGCAAGGAAGAACTCTTACTCATACTCGGATAACATTTGCGCCTCCATTCCCCGAGCTCTATGAATGTTAATGCAGCTATAATATCCCACAGTGATTGGGAAGAAGCCCGTAGACTTGTGCCGCTTTGACTGAAATTCGTGTAACTCCACAAGTTGCCTGCTCAGCTCCATGCCAATCAATCTATCATTCGGATGCCTGAGCATCTTTATTGGTTCTCCAGAAAAGCCCATAACCCTGAGGTATGTGAAATCTACAAATTGATTGAATAGACTACCAATCTTGGACACAGCTTCCCACGCTTCCTTGCTTACCCTGTTGGCCTTCAAGTCTTTGTCTAGCCTGCAGATGAAATCATAAAAGAATTCATCGTTGATCACTTTGAAATCTTTCTCGCACGCAGATACAGTAAGATGCGGGTAGCACTCGAAAATGGGTCCTTAGAAAGAACACATCTATCCAGCTTGGAAAAGACGCCTTGTGAAGCTGCAACATACACCAAGTATGAAGTCATCTTGAAGCTGAAAGTACGCTTCACGTTCCGGAGTTGCTCACCAACGTTGATTCTAATAATTTCCGACCAATTGATTATAGAATCAACCTTGTCGATTTCAATGGTCCTCATGAAAGCATACATCCATGTACGGAAAGTGTAGGCATTCGCTTCGCCATTCATCCTGCATAGCAATTTGACGACATCATCTACCTCCTGCACCAAATTGGACCGCGGAAGAGTTCTCGGGAACTTTGAAGGAGATCTAGGCTTCTTCGTGTATTGGATATTCATTATGCTCACGCAATCAGCTCTAAGTTTTTCCCACCTGCTCTCGGCATCCTAAAGACTAATGGAAGTCACCACCTTTCGCACTGGAATCTTCAAACAATAATTGATGAACTCTGCGTCCAAACGAATTATTGTCTTTCCCGAAGCATCACGCACTGATCTGGATGAAGGATGGTAAGATCTAGCGCACTCCATAACAAATTCTAGCAACTAGGCCGTACATGGAAAAGCTGCAGCTCGGATAATTCCACTACTTTTAACCGCTCGCATGAGTGAAGTCTTTCCCGCTCTGGATTTATCAATCAAATCGGCAAGAGGTTCCGGGCCTAGATCTGTGTCTCCTATGTCTGCAAGTTTGGAAGCGACGCATGACTCCATCGTGCTTTCTTTTTCATCTCTCTTCGCCATGGCTTTGTCTATCTTTGTCTGAATGATTCTTTTTCTTCTTACTTGGTCGGATTTCTTCAAAATTGGTGCAGATCTGGACAATTCTTCAGATTCGGAGGATATATGCAATGTATTGGACATTGATAAAAGCTCATTTTCCTTTGTAAAGCACCTGTAATGAATTCCTGCAATTTATTCAGACAAAAATGGCCACCGGAGCATGAATAGTGAATTTTAACTGTAAAAATCTGCACGTTTCAAGCCCGCTGCCCCAAAAATTGGTGTTTAATTTGCACATAAAGAGAGCATGAATCCTTTCAACAACACCTGAGCACCTGTAAACAGTAACACCTATGCAAACAATTATGCAGACAAAGATCCACCTCCTTCAAAACATGCGCCAAATCTGGAAGCCTTTAGCCTTGTTGCCACCCTGCCTGAGTAAAATCCTTCTTCAAATGGGGGCGCACTTTTTCTCTTGGCTTCAATTCTTTACCTGTGAATTAAATAATTCACCCATATGGCTGCCCATGCTTATATAACCTTCACAATTCTATAATTAATAATTGCCCTAACAATTGAAGGCAATTAATTAATTAAAAATCATGTTCTTCTCTTTTAAAAATAGCATGTTTAAGGAAAGCCATCCAATAAATTAAATTAATCCAATTTAATCATTCACACATCACTTCACTTAAACTTCACAATGTGCCTTGACCATAGCCACTGAAAATAGAAATTAATTTAATGATTTAATGCCTTAAAAATCATTAAATAACTCCCAAATGGGGCGCACTTTTTGAAAGAGAGGGGGCAGCCACTAAATAAATTAAATTTAATACATTTAATCCATTTCTTTTATTCCCTCTTTGACTTGTTGACTTCCTTCAAGCTTGGGCGCACTTTTTAGAAGAATAGATTAATTAAAATAATCATTTCAAGGCTGCCATCATCTCACCAAAGGGGGCGCACATTTTTGCACATATAATTCTATTTTTAAAAAAATTTCACAATGGGGTTCTTTACCCTGCAAGGCAGGCACTAAAATCCCATGATCCACTTAAGTGATTTGACTTGAACAATGGGATTATTTACCCTGCAAAGCAGGCACTAAAATCCCATGATTTCACTTAAGTCACTTTCCTTTTATTTTATCATGGAAATTTTCACCCTGCAAGATAAGTGATAAATTCCCACCTGCCTGCGGCCTCTAACTTTCCCACTGCAGCTTAAGTGAATTTTATAACACGGGAAAAAAAAGTACCCTGCTAGGCAGGTATAAAATTCCCACCTTGCCTGCTGCTTGTATTTTTTCCATTGCAACTTAAATCCTTTGTTTTCCAAAAATGCGCCCAACCCCGCAGGAGCTTTTCCGTGCACGACTTCGCTTTTTCCCAATGATCTAGACCTCCGATGGCGATTTCCTCCGGGCATAACGTGCGTATATGTTTTCCAGCTTGCTCCAGGCCAAAAATCGGGCTTACCCGGCAAAGGAATTGTTCCAAAGAAATTTCACAGAAAACGAAACGGGACAACAAAAAAAACACGAAAAATTGCCAAAAGTCACAAATAAAGCCCAAAACTTATTCCTAGTTAAAACCCTTCTGGTACATAAGAGTAATAACATATTCGATCATAACAGAGTTAAAACGGAACACAAATAGCCTCATACGGGACTCAAAATAATTAAATACAAATTTTCCGCAGACAAATTCCGACGACAGAATATAACAATTTTGGGCATCTGGGTATTTGGCGAAAAAGGCTAATATGGCTCTTTGGGAATATCTTGACACAATACAAGAACTCTCAGGCAATAAAAACACAAAACGACCCATTATTTTAAAAGTACGAAAAAATTTCGGATAGGGTGGTCGCAGATTTCAGGATGAAATCTGGGTGACACCAGACTACTATTATGAGCACGCATCCATGATGTTGGCATGTGTTTGTATGGGGAAGGAAGCCAAGATACATGCTGACATAATGAATGATCAGTTGCGGATGTGGATGGTGGATTTGACAAGTTTATAGACAGTTGTCACCGGAGGACACAACTGCTGACATAGAATCACCCAAGGAAGACTAATACAGTCTGACTAGTCACAACAGTGCATGGAAGACTGACATCTGCATCTGGGGGTCAATTGAAAGTTCGAATGCATTGTGGACTGCATTAATGGACAGTCTAACAAAACTATATGCTAAACATAGGATTATACCAACCTAATAATAAATAAAGACTAACGATAATTTAAAAACTAACAATGAAGACTGTCAACTATCACCCTACTGCCATATCTGACAGTGATGCAGTACAGCTTTTATGTGCTGGCAGATCTGACATGGGTGCATGCCTAAGATGTTTGACGATGCACAGGCAATGAACAGATGCATGACTATTATAAGCACATATCACATGATGTTGGCATGTGTTTGTATGGACAAGGAAGCCAACATACGCACTGACATAATGAACGATCAGCTGCAGACGTGGATAGCGGATTAGACAAGTTTATAGACGGTTAAGCAGGAGAACACATCTGCTGATGTAGCCAGCAAAGGAGGATTGACACAGGTCTCACAAGTCACAACAACACGAGGAAGATTGACATTTGCATCCAAGGGTCAATCGAGGGCTCAAATGCACTATGGACAGCATTAATGGACAACTTACACTCTTGCACTTAAGAAAAACCTGCGACCAGCCCCTTGAAGATCATGCTTTTGCTAGTTGGAATCTGCAGAAAAGAGAATGGATGCAAGACGTCAATTCCCAGCCCTGAATGGACGCACCGACAGGACAAGATCCAGTTGACTGAACACATGAAGGTGCGAATTCTACAAATTCAAAATATTGCACAATATGGTAGCAAAGGCATACAAAGTACAAAATAATTGAAAGAATCGTGTGGGCGACAATCCACGATAAGGAGTGTATGTTATCAATTAATACCCAAATGATCAGGAGTCCGATTAATAACCTTGGCATGCTGAGACTGATCACATTTGTAAAGAGATTGAAATCAATGCTAGACTGGAAAACAAAGATACGTGAAACTTTCAAAAGAAGCATACGGGCAGATACGCATATTTGCACGGTATGTTGTTGTTGATGTTGGAGCAGAAACAGAGGCACTAACTATTTGATGATTGATTTGTCAATGAGAAACAATGTTGAGTCTACAGATTGGCAGAGACCTCACAAGTCTTCAACGGTGTCAAAAGAGTTTTGACTAAGCTTCAATCATAAATTAGAAGCGAATAGGAATGATCTTATCAGCAGGTTAATTGATTGCACAGTTCAAGAAAGAATGCACATGCCGAATGGCCTGATTGATATGCAAGAGTTGGAGCAGCTGTATGTAGGAGGAAAACACCAAAGCTATCACATGTGGTAAACTTGTCGAAAAACAAAAATACTTTAAACTATTGCTAACAATGCATCAAAAATTATATAGCATACCAAAGAAAATTGACATTGTTTTGGGGCATGAGAATAGAGGATTTCCCTTTGATGCCTTTTATGCCATCACACGACTAGACCAACCTGCTCTGATAACAAATTGAATTCTGGCAGGTGGCTTACACACGGAAATCTTAATTGCATATTCAATTATTTGACATATTACATAAAGGCAGATGATCTCTTATAAAAAAGGAGTATATCCTTATCACAACTGATACAATCCCTATATTCTTCGTACTTACCATCTATTCCAAGTGAGTTGTTATAGCTCACGTATAACTCTCTCAAATATTATTATTCTAATATTACACAATTGACCTAATGTGACATACTAACTAATAGCTAATACTAACTATTTGCATAATGTGAGTACTACAATATATTTCCAACAACCACCACCACAAGTTTTGTTAGTAGTAGGTTCTAGCACATGAAAATTTTAGATTTTCAATGTCTTTTTATTTTTATTGTTCACAAGTTATAGGGCATGAAGCTTCAACAGAATAAAACATAAAGTCCAAGATTTTCTCTGAAAACCAATGGAAACATGCAAGGAAAGACAATTTGATGGGACTGTCGCAGTGTGATTGGATGAACTTGAGATTCCCACAACATCCATGGAGGCCACACAAAGAGGCATTCATGGGATCATAGTGAAGGGCATCATAAAGTATTTTGGGTTGTTGAAACCCAAATCCGCCTTAGTTTTTGAGTTTGGTGATATGGTTTACAAGGCTTACATTTCAATGGATGATAAGAGTGCAACAAAGAAGGGGTTAGAGTATTTCAACTCATAAGGATTGTTTACTTTAATCATTCAACAAATAGCCTCAAAATTTGTACTTTCGGCCCAAGTTTCAAGTTCATTTCACATATATATACAAAAGGAATGGCTCGTCTATGGAGACCGCAAACATTTCCATAGCAACCAAAAGAGGAACTTGTATTGTCACACGTCCTAGGAGCTCCAAGAGCACTATCAATAATAGTTAAAATGCACTACAGGCAAGTCATACTTCTTGATCTGGGAAAAGTCGGTCATATGTTTGTAAAGTTGTAAGACTTTACTGAAATTGATTTTAAAGGATTTTTTCATAATTTATAATTTACAAATTGATTACCCCGTTATGAAATGATATATCACTAAAAAGTCACCCATGAAGATGTTGGAAGGCCAAGTGTCGCATTATGAATATATAAATATTGCTCCAAAGCAAATTGGAAATGGAAAGCTCTTCAAAGAAATTTTGATCCTTGATAGTGAAGTCTAAAAGACATTAATTGATTTTGTGCAACTAAATTCACTTGCTCAAGCTAATGCTTTCCAAGAGATTTTGTTGTCTATAAAATTTATGAATAGTAATTTATGTTCATACAATATCACTTATCTGTGGATGACAATTCTTTTTGCTTCCAATTTGTATATACATGCTATGTAATGGATGTGATCCAAAGTACTGGATGTGATCCGAATAAATTTCCTAACCAATTAAGTTAATCTTCTGGGACAATTTCAGCTGAAATTTCTTAGGAATTCCTTCAATTGTGTAAAGTTTGATTTTTATCATTTTTGCAAAACAAAATCATACGTCTTAGATTTAGGGATTTGATTTTCACCAATTTACTTTCAAGCATCAATGTCAATTTCCGCAATTCAGAGTTAGCTTTCTTTTTGTTTGAATCTTCATTGCAATTTTTATATAATCTTTGCAAAATAAGGCAACCAATGCCTATTAAACTATAGGGTAGAAACCCTACTATTGCCAGGGATTAAATTATGTGTCTACACGACCCTTAGGAGTCCTTGCCACCCAATGCATACAAATCAAGGAGTGTGCCTTCATAGAGGACATAATCTTCATCTCATTGCTAAAACCTGCATACAATGCCCTAATGGAATGAGTATGAATGAAGGCTGAAAAAAGGCTAAATATGTAGAACATATTGTCGTTAGTATAAGGCACACAAGACAAATATTCACTTTAAGTTTCAAATATTTTGAGCCAATGGTGCTCGAGAATCAAACACTTGCAATGTGCTTTTTAATGTCTCCCGAGTTCAATCCTCAACCATTACGGGTGCTCCCTAAACTCACAGCACAATTCATCACCACTAACATGTGCAACCGCAATTTTCTCATCCGACAAGCATGCAGTCTTGTTGACCATATGAGAGCAGGGGTTCAACCTCTAGAAAACAAATACCCCACCTAACAAATGGTAAAAAACCTAGTTTTGCCACCTAAGCTTACCCAGAAAAAGCGTTTTCCCTACCTGACTAGGTATTGGCTCAAAAGGTTTTCCCCATCCAACATAAACAAGGAAGAAACGAATGATGGAGTCGTCAACTTAATTGAGAATGATACTCTTCAACTCAATCATTGTTCATATAGTGGGCTATTACACGAGCAAATGGGTAACAATGAAGCCTTCTTGCCATATTCCGTAAAGATAGAAGTCAAAAAGAGGAGTGATCCATTAGAGTTGTGTATAGAGAAATACATAAAACTTGACAAGCAGTGAGGCCTCAATGAACCATCCCAGTTCCTAGTTATTTGCAATCTAATGAATCAAGTTCCAACGGTGATTCATATGAACATAAATATCAAATCTCGATCTTTGAGACTAAACATCTTATCCACTAACGATTCTGTCGAGATTATTATAGGATCATAAAAAAATTAAGATCTCGTTCTAATCAAGGCTAGTTGGAAGATTTTGTTTTCCTTTCTTTTTGAATATGTCTCCAAATACTCACCATACTTGGGTAGTTAAAAGATAAAAATAAAAGGTGTGCTTTTATTTCACATCTAAACCAAACACCAAATTGATGATGCATCCTCCTACGGAATCCCACAAGGGGAATTCTTTCTGTTTATCTTTTCTTTGTTATAATTGGTTAGTCAATCTTTTTAAGATCTCATTATATACAAGGCTCATAAGAAAGTTCTATTCCCTTTCATCTTCCAAACAGCTTCACATCCTTCCCTAACTTTGGTGGGGGCGTTCCACTAGTCCCCAAAGGCAGAACAATGCTTCAACTAGGAGATGATATACCCCGCATAATGTATGCCTGACAGTACCAAAAATCAAGGTAGAAAACTTCTAAAGAGACCTTCACAAGAATCTTCTATGAAAGATGAATTGCATCACAACACAACAAAAATCACCTTCACTAGATTTGCATTATTATCAGTGCCATATTAAACAACATGCCTCATATAAAGTGAATCCAATAGAGGGTAATATGCAGTCCAAGGCAAATGGATCAAACCAGAGATGACATCTAAGGCTCCCAAGATGTGACCATTATAGAAAACACTAGAATACACCATACAGCAGTAATCTTTGGTACAGGGTCAAAATCCTTTTGTTACCAGTACCTATCTGAACTTCTTTTCAGAGATGTTCAAATATCTTATATAAGTTATTATTATGCAATAGATTATAATCTATAATCACATGATAGATACTCCTATATTATAATGCTCAGTTGCTATATTTAAATATGTACATTTCTGAAACCCTCTATTTTGGGTGTTGAGGAGGTAACAATTTTCAGATTTTCATTTCATATGCTCAAAATCATCTAAGATCATTCCCCATTCCACTGTAATTTTCCCATTTCAGGTAGCATGCTTTTTTCTTTATATTTCTCTTGAAACCTATGTGACAACACTATTTTTAGTTTAATGAATTTGCAATATGAGAGTTTTCAAGATGGAAAGTATTAATTGTGCAGCTCGAATTATTAGTCTTCTCTGGGTTAGAATAAAATACTCGATGGACAAAGTACATGGATACATAAGAACAAATTATTGATGGAATGTATTTCCCGCATTTATAGGGGTTCAAGGACCAAAATAGAATTGACATGTACAGGAGCATAGAAAGGCAGTTTAAAGCATGGGAAAAGGAGAAAGATCAAATGCCAAGATAAATACAATGAAGAAGCTTATAGCTGCTATAATGTTCAAGATGCTCCAAGAATACAGCATCTACAGGGAGTGCATTAATCAAAAAAATGATGAAAGAATTAACAATTTTAAATTATATTAATTTCAACCAGGGAAAAAAATTTGTTGAAGTATTAATATTGTCTATTTTAACACCAAAGCAATAATAAGTGTTTAACAGAAACCACAAAAACTTTGTAAGGTTCAAAGAAGAACCTTCATTTAAAAATGAAAAAAATAAGCATAAAATGAAACCAAACTTGAAAGATTCGTTTTTACGAACTGACAGTGTCAAGGAAAAGAACATGCATTGCAAGAAGCAATCTCTCAAAACTAATAAGAATCCAAATGGATATATAAAGATAATAATATCATTGAACAATAATAAATGGAAATGAAGTCAAACTTCCACCTGTTTTAAAACAAATGCTAAAATAGCTAGGGACTAGAAAGTAAATCACCTGCTGCTGGATTTACACCCGCTTGCTTATAGAGTTTAGCAGTCTCAAGTTGAATCATTTGCTGCATGGTAAATAACTTGGTCAAATGATGCAGGTGCACTCCTAATTTATTCCTTGAGGGTAAAACCACCAATATCAAACATCATCACCCACATTTGTCTTACAAATGCTAAATATAGAAATAAGTTATAACCATACTGATATGTATGTCAAGTTAAACCATCATTACAAATCATAGTAGAATTTTATTTACACAGCTTTGACACAGAAAACTAAAAGTGTAAATGGAATTCAATTACTTCGATTGAAAATGGGAAAAACTCGGTAAACTAAGTGTAAAATTGAAAAATAGAAAAATCAGAACCTTCATTTAAAAAACTCAGGAATAACTTGCAAGTTATTTCTATGTTTTTCAAAATATCGTGAATTATTGAATGACGCACAAGTTATTCCTGAGCTTTTCAAAAAATTGTGTGTTATTGACTATTAACCTCGGTTCTGACAATTACTAGGTACAGTGAGTTAATTTGACACAGCATTGTCGGTAAGCGGCAATCACTCACGAGAAATTGCAAGTTATTGGTGATTTGTGTTTCTATAATACAAATAAAACAAATCGCTTCACTCTTAAGTTATATGACTGCAAGGATTAAGCCCTGCAAATAACACACTCGTTATTAAGCCATATAGACAAATTTAATTACAAGCACCAATCAAATGGAATGAGAAATGCAGCCTGCAACAGTTATACCAAACAAGCCAGTCAATCGTTCTTTGGTACACCCAAAATGTCTGTTTATATGAAGATTGTTGATAAAATATTGCTGTGACCATAACAAGTATAAAGAGTGTTGATGCACCATATAATCTCGTACTTATCCTGGAAAGATGTAATTTCTTAATTCTTTTATGCATTTGAACTCATTTTTGGCACTTTCTTGCTATTGTTAATTGATGTACTTTTGAATCCCACTGACCTATTTTGATCACTCATCAGCATGAACATAATTTATTTCATCATTCTTTCTTTGTAAATACAAGAAAAATTGCGTTAAAATTAGCAGTTGTGTATCTTAATTGGAGCATTAAAAGTCTTGGTCATTGCTAACCTGACCTAACAATCTAATTCTATTGTTACAAATCATCCCACTATGATACCTACACCCAACAACAACAATACAAGACAAGAAATCTTGACATCAGTAGTATTAGAAGATAAACCACCCAATAAGTCCAAGTCTGAGGAAAGCCATCAACAAACCAAGTCTGAAGACAAGTGTCCCTTGACATTCATCGTCAACACACAACAAAAAAATACAAGACAAGAACTCTTGACGTCAATAGTACTAGAACATAAACTACCAATATGTCCAAGTCAGAGGAAGGCCGTCATCAAACCAAGTCTGATGACAAGTGTCCCTTGACATTCATCATCATGAGGATCTTCTCCATCTAGCCCAAACAAAACAAGTCCAAGGATTTGATCTGAATTCTATTCAATAGATATACCAGTATCTACACAACTTGCCTTAAATGGCAATATCAAAATCATTGGCCCATGAGTTACCTAAACTGAACCCAACATCAGACGATGGGAGCATAAGTTATGTCAACTGAACACCACAAACAGCCATAGGGGATGTGTACCCTCAACTGAATCCCATGATCGCTCATCGGGAGCTTTAGTAACTTTACCATAACCTAGACATGAACCGTGGACTACTTAGGTAACCTCAAGCCAGCCCCAACATCAATCCTAGACGATAAAAGTAACTTCAAATGAACACTACAATCCATCATTACAGACATGAGTGATCTCAACCCAACCTTTCATAATCATGGGGGACGTAAGTAACCTTAACCGAACCCTAAAATCCTAATCCCCGTGAGTTATCTTGATTGAGTATTGTAATCAGAATATTTGTAGTCATTTGTTATGATTATGTTATGTAAATGTCGTCGACAATGAATTTGTCTTAATACAGTGTCGACATGATTAGTGTACTTGAGCATGTCTTGATTAGCATTGTTCAGTACTGAGACAATTTTGGCCTACTGACACACGTCTCAGTCAACCAACCTATATGTAGAACAATGACAGTCATGGAAGGGAACTCTCACATTGCCATACTCTTCATGTACCATAGCAGCTGGATGTACACTACATTATATCAATAAATTTGTCATTGTCTATCTGTTTTGCGTTGTGTGCAATGCCGTACTCAAGAGGAAATAGCCGGATGTACTCTGCTTGCCATACTCAAGAGGAAATAGCATGGCTCGACAACCAAACCGGCGTTGAGCAAGTTAATGGTAAGTGGGTAAATGGTGGATGTGATTAATGTGCAAACCAAAGTAAGCAGGGGGCGCATGGGGGTAAACATTAGTTGACTATGAAAATGAATAAAGGAGGGGAACAAGAGTTAATAGAAATAATAGAAGAGGTATAGTAGCAAGAAGTGAAATAAGGGGAACTTTTTTAAGGAATGATGTGTTAAGATGTTATTAAGAGGGCAAAAGGTGTAAGCCTTAGTTGGACATGTAACTCGGATAAAATAGAGATTAGTTTGTGGGAACCTAATATAGAAGACAATATGTAACCATGGGGCTATGCTTTTTTTATGAGTATTACCTTGGCAAAGCCTAATCATTAGAATCATGGTCCTAGTGGTTGGTTTCTCCAAGTCCACCATGGTTTGGATTTGAACGCTCAATTTGGCTTTGCCTCTGAGAGAAGCGAGATCACTAAGTAAGTCCTGGTCCATTGCTAATTTGGCTAGATCCACCACAATTTTGAGTTCTTTTTTCATGTTAGATGTGAACATCATGAATCCATTCCATGAGCTCTAATTTCTGTGATATTATGTGTTCCACTTTCCAATAACTAGAAAGGGAATTAGAAATGTTCAGCTTTGGGTTTGTTGATGCCAAGGTTTTCTGGGTGCCTGCACCCTACCGCAAATGGGCCACACTGGATACACGCACTGCACCCGCACGCTAGGCAGCCTAATGCACCCTAGGCACACCAGGTGCATTTCCCTTGATTTCATACACACCCCATAAAAAATCAATTACAAGAAAAAATTCAAAACATGGATTATAAACCTTAACACATATTACCATTCACATTGCATTGTTGTTGACTATTGCATTTAGAGTTCATTTTCAACTATATTGCTGAGAATCGCATGTAGTAACAGAAAAACTATTTAGTAAGGATTTGATCTATATGTAGTAATAAACAGTTTCAGAACATTTTAAAAGTTATGTTGTGCATAGTTCACATACTCGTACTCAGCAGACCAAAAAAAATCAACTCGGCAAATAGTCAGCAACTTTAAGAAAACACTTAAATTTCTTTAAAAGACAAAAAAATTATACATCATACAGTTACAAAATGTATCAAATGAGTATTGGCGAGTACTCACCAGGAGTATTGGTAAGTATTGTCAAGTACTCTCCGCGAGAACTCTCGGAAAACTCGTTAAAACTGAGGACTGGCAGACTTGGGACTAGAAGTCAAAAAAAATTCACCCAGTATAAATTTCAGCAATTACTCACGGACTCGCCAAGTATGTAAACTTTAAAGTATGGTTTTGTGATTGGCTCATGACACATATTGATGCATGAGTTTATTTAATACGATTTATATTATATAAAATTATAAATCAATGATAATGAGATATAAGTAAGTAAATCAATGACAATATGATAGGAATTCTATAGCTCAAAGCCTCAATGATAATATCATAAAAGTTTTATGTCATATGATACACCTGATTTGATAAGTTACATGATAATCATATGTTTCAAATTTTGAGTTTCACTTTTCAAGCTTGATGTTTGAGTTTTCAGGTCATAGAAAACCTATATTTTTAGAGGTATGTGCCCTGCATATGCCCAGACCATCGCACCTGCGTACCCATGTTTTGGGAGCTCGCACTGATTGTTACATACATGCACCTTGCATACCCCAGCACCATCGTACCCATGTAACCTTGATTCTTGCCTATCTTTAATTTGGCTGGCCATAGCTAAGAGTTAGGGTTTCCATCCCACATCCATGACATCAGCATATGGAGCACTAAAGTATTTTCTATGAATGATACGGCTCTGAGGGGCATTGAAACATTTCTCAAGCCTCCATGCCATTTCCATCGCTAAAGCCTGATTTAATAGGTAGATATCCTTCGTATTGAGGCCAGCTGTACGTTTAGGTTTGATAATTTCTAACCATGCAAAAAAAAGGCTGTTTGAATTTTCTTTCACCACACTTCAAGAGAAATGGTAGGAAGCAAGAGCAGATAGTTAGGGATAACTTGAAGGGCTTAAGGGATTAATTGGATTCTGACCAACAAAGAGAGCTTGAAGTTCATTTTACAGATTGTGTGCTCCCAATTAGATTGCATGAATTTCCAATGGAGTGGGAAACCCAGATATGTCATTGGAAGCTTGCACTCTTGGGAATCTAGAATCCTGAGAATTTCCCTCCTGCATTGAGTTGGGATGTTGAAACATATAGCACAAGATTTGTTCGTGTTTATTATTTTCTCAAAGCTAATTGGTATTTGGCCAGCAAAATTTTGACTAGTCATATTTCCCAAAGAATGGGTGTAGAGATCAGCACATTTCATACACGAACTAGAAGTTTATAGCTGAACTTTTTCTGTTGCAAGAAGCAAAACTATTTTTCATCAGGTTTTGGCATCACCAACGAGCCTATTGAAGGTTTCCCCCATTCTTATAAAAAGATGTGGATTGAGTGGATCCCCTTGTTTGAGGCCACAAGTTGAGGCAAAAGGATCCCCAATTGTGCCATCTAGAGAATGGTATAGATGGGAGTTATTATGCAAGTGTTGGTCCATGATACTACAGAACTGCTGAATTCAAAGATTTTCAATGTTTGGGATATGAAAATCCAATTACATCTGTGAAAATCTTTAGACATATCCAGCTTAAGTTAAATTTCAGGTCATTTCTGTAACCTGAAGGAGTGAATTATTTCCTGGACAGCCATAACTTTATCTGTTATTGCCTTACAAGGATAAACGCCAATTGGATTTCTGAGATTAGTTTTTTAGACAGTGGCTTCAATCTCTGGGCAATTAGATTGGAGAAAATCTAATAAATGATATTGCATGGTGCATTTTGGTCTATACTAGTTCATTGCTTCCGCTTGTGTCAACTTTGTAATGAAGATTAACCTGATGGCATTCATGCTTCTGAGAATTTTTTTAAATCCTTCTAGACTCCTCTATAACAGCCAGGAGACCTGCTTTACGAGGGGCCAAAAGGTTTGATAGAAATGCACTAGAAAGTCGTCTGGCACTGCAAATTTGTCATAATTAGAAGGATAACACTCTTTGATTTCTTCTTTCATTGCTGGTCTCATCAGTCTTATTGTGTTTGTCGCTCCTGTTAGCCTTTGGATATGCTTAGTTAATGCACCAGATGCTCTTGTTTGTTGATGGTGTTTGGGTCTTCCTTTAGAAGCTTCAAGTAGAAATAAGTGGCATATTGCATGATTTCTAAACTTGCTTGAATATACCTGTTAGTGTCTGTTTTTATTTTCTGAATTGAATTTATGTGTTGTTTGTTCAAAACTGCTTTGTGGAAGTATCCAGTGCTTCCATCTCCTTTTTTGATCCACAATTCACAGGAACATTTCCTCCAGTAGCATTCTTTCCTTTGATGTATAGTGATGAGTTCTTCAATTAATTTATGTTCTTGAATTACTTTCTGTTCTTGGGCTTCCAATGCTCTTAACCATATATCTCTTATTTGTCTATGCAAAGTAGTTAGCTGAGCTAATGTTTGTGCAGATTGGATAAATATATTGCCAAACATTTGGCCCATTCCTTTATTATGAGTTCAAGATGATTCAGCTTGCCTGTGAATTTGTGCATCTCATGTGTCATGATATTGTTAGCCTAATGCCACATTCCTTGCTGAAACTTCCAACTGCATTGGCCAGTGATCGGAGAGGGTTGTATCGTGTACATTTGCAGCCACCAAATTTCGATTTGTTAGCCATTTGTCGGAGAATATAATACTGTCAAACTTTTCTGCAATGTATTTCCTCCCTTTCTGTCTGTTGCTCCATGTTAATAGGCCTTTGGAAAACTTCAAGTCTATCATGGAGTTACTTGTTATCATCTGAACGAGGGAATCAATAATTCATCAATTGAATTTTTGACTCCCTTTTTCCTCTTCTGGAGACTTTATTATGTAAAAATTTCCAAAAAAGATAGATTTTGGTAATGCATTCATTGTCACGTATGTAAAGAACTGATCTAGCAAGGGACTTTGTTGATGCCATATGGGGGGATATATACATTGGCTATACAGAAACTTTCTTGAAATTCATACGAATGGGAATTAAAAATCAATCCCCATGACAAATAGTGGGAATATATCTGGCTGGATCCCATCAGACCAGCATTCGGGCTGTTAGACAAAAAATGATTTGCTTGCCGCCATATATTCCTAGGTACTCCATTCTTTGCAATGAACTCAATCTATAGTAGTTTCCTATAGCACTAGTACATCTATTTTTTCTGCTCTAATATTTTCTTTGGGAAATTGGCTTTATAAGATATGCACCAACGCCTCTAGTATTCCATGAATTTGCTTTACACAGAATGGATAATGTTGGATGTGCCTATGATTAGTCCATGTCATTGACTATGGCTTTCATCTCCCAGATCTGCATTTTCTTCTCTATTTGGTTGCCTCGAATGATATCAAAAACTGACTCCAATGGGTCTATTGATGGTTTTCTATTTTTCACTAGCTTTTCCACTTGTAATATTATCGGACTGAAATCGGTTGGTAATTTTGATTTTTCTTTGCAAATTTTGCCATTGGCTACAGATTTGAAGGAGTCAGCAATGGAGTTGAATTGAAGGTGCAGCCTTGCCTTGCTTTTTTCCTTTCTTGTTTTGGCAGCTATTCTTGTGGAGTTATTTTCCTGGCCGCCCCGTACTCCCTCCTTGTCTTTGATCCCCTGTTTGGTGAGAGACTCAAAAGCATTTTATGTATTCCCTGTTAACTGCCTGAGCTTGAACTTTCCCCTTTCGCGCAAGTGCCCTTTTAAACTAGGCCTCCCCTTGAGTCTCCTTGTTGGAAGGTTGTCTCTTTCCTAGGGGTTGGAGTTGTTTGTTTTCTCCTTGTTGGGAAGTGTTCTTCTCTCATTGTTTTGTGGCGGGTTGTTCCTAACATTGTTGACCACGGCATACTATAGCTAGATGTCCATGCATGTGACTGATATGAAAGTGAAGGAATGTTCTCATAATCTATACACTGCTCCTATTCTATCCCAGCCGTTTCCATCGGTATTTTGTCTGCAAAGGGCTTTTCCATATCAATGTTTACTTCAGATTCTGCCATAATTCAGGACTACTAGTTGCTTCATGAATTCAACAGCCAAGCTCCATTAACCAATAGGGAAACCTATTTTTCTTAGATATGATTCTTGACATTATTCACTGGGCAGTAGAGACCATCTCACCTGCGCTTGTATTGTACTTGGTACATCTTGTATTGGGTTGATGGCTAGGGACCATGGCATCATGAAGAAGCCTGCCTGACTTTTTCATCAAGCAGTGGCCTTCTTGTAAAGCTTGGTCTTTCCCTTGCATTGAGGATAATGTGGCCATAATGTAGCCCTTACGCATCATTAGGATGTCTACTGATCAAGTCAGTCACCAGTTTTCCTACATTAAGAGCTTGAGTTTTCGGGGTCTCGAAAAAGCACCCACTACGCCGCAAACAAGTGTCTTTTTTTTAGCAGCCATGATCTATTTTCCATCTCATCCGAGGATAACTTTACAATGGGTGGGTTCTTCATCCAAAATTAGCAACCATTTTGATTTTTGGTTGGGAAGCTTGACTTTATTGTGGTTTTGTGGGTATGGTATTGTATGTACTTGAGAAGATAAATCTGTAGACACATAAATTTGGCCTTTGGCACTTTGGAAACATCAATTCTTACATACTTTGACACATAGTTTGCACACTCATACTCGGAAAATACTCGGCAGACCAAAAAAAAATTGACTTGGCAATACTCGGGGATACTCGGCAACTTAAAAAATACGCAAATATCTTTAAAAAACATAAATTTTAAGCAACACATAGCTACAAAATGTATCAAATGAGTCCATAAAATGTTGGAGAAGTGTTTTCTATTAGATTTGAATACAAATGCAATACAAAATCGCATCATCATGCGAATACAATAGCCGACTAATAAGTAGTATGAAGTTATGATGATTGACATAGCAAAATATCATCATAAATTTCATATCTATGCAAGTTACAATATACAATAAGTTACATTTTCCTCTTCGCCGTTCTAGAGAAATATTGGGGAGAGGGTCTAGTGCCTCTACTAGGCCCCACACCCAGCTGCGTCTCCTCGCTCCTAGAAGGTTACGACTCTGGCTCCAACCTGGAAGTAGATGGTGGTGGCTCCTCTGTTGCATGTTGGAGATCACCTCCAAAGATGTCATCCAATCCAATATCTCCTCCAGCTGCTAGTGCTTCTCCCTCCATAGCTTCCCTCTCAAAAACAGCAATCTCATCCTCTGTGAATGCAGGGATTTCCTCTTCTCGCCCAGTCGACTCGCTATATGGATCTATCTCATCCAAAAAAATAAGATCCTCTGATGTGGCCTCCAATTTTCTTGTGCGAAGCCGGAGATTATATTGCACAAAAACCAAGTCGTTGAGCCGTTTTTGACTCAACATGTTGCGCTTCTTTGTGTGAATGGCCTCAAACAAACTCCAGTTGCGTTCACATCAAGAAGTGCCACAAGGTTGAGATAGAATTCTAAGGACTAGCTTTTAAAGATGAGGGGTATTCCCTCCCAAATCCTCCCACCAAAAACCTACAAACAAGATAATCAAAAGTTTATAAGTAATTAATAAAATCAAATCTGTAACTAATAAGTAACTTGGTAAACATTTTAATTTTTATTACCGAGTGTCTGTGTAGTTCTCCCTCGAATAGCTAACACCGAAGAAAAGGGCCTCCTTGTAACACATTTGTAATTTTGCATCTCTAAAATGACGAGGTCCCTCATCTCAACATCAAGTATCATGCTCCCAATACATGTTGAAAGGCCCTCCATAACCTCTCTGTTCACATCTGTGAAGTCGTCGGAGAAGAAAGGTTGAGGTAGTACCCCGTTGTATGAATAGGTTGGTGGAGTTGATTGTTCCACCTCCAATCAATAATCTCCTAAAAGGGACCATATCTGACAATATCCCACCTGTAACAGTTTTGGATAGATTCTTTGGCCCTATCCATGGCCTCATAAATATACCCCATGGGGTTTTGTTCTGCATCAACCAAACGCAAAATACTCACCAACAGCTCTGACACCTACACACAAATTAAAATGTAAGGTTACAAACTTACAAATAAAGTAAAAAAGTAAAAACAATATATTTATAATTTAACAAATTAAAATAAAGGAATGAAATATAAATCGAAGTTTCAAATTACCTTGATGATCTCTATAGCTCTCTTTGCAAAGATATCATCAAAAAGTATCTTTGTAACCCTCTCTCCATCTGCTTTTTTTGAATATGTGAGTCTAGCCATGTTTGACTCACAAACATTTGCTTCAAAGATGTCAACAAACTAGAAATACTTTGCAACGTCAAGAAGTTAGTTGCAAACCTTGTGGCACCAGCTCGAACAAGCTCTTTCTCTTTTGTGTTTTCTTTCATCAAACTCAAAACCCAAGGGTGATAGTATATGTACTTTGTTATGTTTCTTGCATCTTCTACAACCAGCCTCACCCAATCAATTTTTCCTATGTCCTCCAAAAGAAGGTCAAAACAATGAGTTGCACAAGGAGTCCAAAAGAGTGATGGATTTCTCTCCTGCAGTAGTTTTCCAGCCGCCACATATGTTGGTGCATTGTCTGTGACAACTTGCACAACATTCTGTACACCAACCTCTAATACAACCGTCTCTAACATAACACTCAAATTCTTTGCATTTTTTACTATGTTAGAGGCATCAATAGACTTCAAAAACACCATCTCACCATTTGAAGCCGCTAAACAATTAATGAAAGTGTGGTTCCTTCCATCCATCCACCCTTCTGAAAGAATGGTGTATCCATCTTTGTTCCATTGTTTCTTTTGCTCTTCTGGAATTGTAGTGGCATCTGCAACTGCACCCTGTAGCAATTTCCCACTCAAATATTTTGTAGAAGGGGTGCCTTGTACCCTTTCCCTACATCTGTCAACAATGTCACCAAGTATTGCCAGTATAGGCTCTTTGCCACATTGAATGTTAGGTTGTTGTAGTACCAAAAATTTGCACATGCTTTATCTGCTTCCTCATGCATATCCTTGTTCCATCCTATACCTTGCAATGAAGGTTGTGCCCCAGGTGTGTTCCTTGCCACAAAAAAAGCTTTGTATGCCTTTGCTCGAACTCAATGAAGATGTGTCTCTTCCAGCTCTTCCGATTCATATGGGTGGACCACGACTAGAGCCCACAATTGTTACTGCATCATCCTTTGAATCCTCTATCATTGCAGCCCTAGGTCTAATAGCTTGTGCTATAATTACCTGCACCCTTTCCCTCTCTAGTTTCTTCTCCTCTAGCTCTGTCAGTTCTGCTCTCATCTCTCGCTATGCCTCTTCTGTAACATTGAGGCAAACCACAGCATCCCAGTAATCAATAGATGCAATGTGATACTTCAGACGATTGACAACTCCAAACATTTTGTTGCCACAGAAATTGCAAATAACGTCTCCTACACCTCCTCCACGTACACCATACTTCCAAGCTTTGGTACAGGGATTCTCAGGAACGGTTCTTGCTAGTGATGTTGAACCAGATGTCGAACATAATGTCGAGCCTGATGCCATTGTTAACCTCTAATCTACAACACAATGCACATTTAAAAAATTAGAAAAACATAAGCTTAATTAAAAAAAAATTAAAAAATGTGCCTAAATAACCATATTTCACCGTAATTTAATAAAAATGGCATACCTACGGTTGCAAATTACAAAACATGATCAATTAATCGATTACAATACGTATACATAAAATTTAAATAGCTTAGAACAAATTTGTGTAGAAAAAAATTTAAAAAATACATACCTCTGGCTACAAATGACTATAAAACATTACAAGCATTCGATTTTACATTACATGTATTTAGAATTACAATATGAATTGATTACAATACACATACATAAAATTTAAATAGTTTAGAATGAATTTGCTTAAAAAAAAAAACATACCTCTAGCTGCAAATGACTATAAAAAAATTACAAGCATTCGATTGTACATTACATGTATTTAGAATTACAATATGAATCTATAAAACATAAAAAATATACACAAAATTTGAAAAAATTTAAAAAAGCTTGAAAGATTTTTTTTTTTTAAAACTTACCTCCAAATGCAATTCTCCCTTCGAATTCGCTCCAAAATCCGCTCAACACAAGCAATGCAAGCTCAAATGGTTGTGTGAGTGAAATTGATGTGGTGTAGGGCCTTAAAAAGAGAAAAAACCGTGTATTTACAGCATTTTTTGAGTGTCAAACCGTGTTTCCATGTATGAGCAACATCTGGCGAGTTAAATACACGGACTAGGGGAGTTAACTCGGCGAGTCTGTTTTGGCAAGTTAAATGGGCGAGTATTCGTTTGAGCAAACGAGTGGCGAGTACTCGCCGAATTTTCCTACTATGCTTTGACACGCTTGGGCAATTCAAATATCTCTGACTCTCGAAGACACTTTCCCTTTATCAATCTACCCATTGAGTATCTTAGTAACCTCTGACTGCCGAAAATACTTATTCAAGATCAGCTTTGTCTATACAAGAACACCTTCAAAATACTAAACACGCAATCTCCATATCTCGAATCCCTATTTGCATTCCCAAGACAAAATACTAAACATGGACAATGCTAATTACTACAGGGGTCTCCCTCTGCCAGCAATGTCCAAGGGCCCTCAAGCTATTTTTCAAATTGGAAAATCTCTATAAGGTCAACTGAGACTGGTTTCATGGGTTGGCTATTGTGGGAAATTAATGAAGAGACGCCTATATATACAAATCATTCCTAAGATTATTAGACTACCTCTTCATTTCTTGATCACCTCTCACTCTCTTGGATCATTATTCAAAAGGCATGTACACATCTCAAATCTTCAAGACACGGCCCTAGAACAGTCCATAGAGCCAAATATGAATACGAGGTCAAATTTGCATGGTGCCAAGTGTTAAACTTCAAAAACGAGACTATATTCTAGATTGTTCTTGATTGTGCACATGCATACTCTCACATAAGTGAGAGAACTACATGAGTTTGAGCCCTCCTCAGAGTATTGGTACATAGTAAATGCTCAACCATTCAACGCAGAGTGGTTAGGGCCAGTCCAACCCAAAACATTAACCCTTTTTTAATGTCTCTTGTGATCAATCAAGCACAATTAGGGTTTGGACAAAGGAGAGCAGGAAAGGCATCATGACACAGGATCGCGAAGAGCTTGCACACATCCAGAAGGAGGTTGCAAACATAGGCGACAAGCTCTTAGAAGTTGTAAACACCCACAACATGCACGGACACTACTTGTATACATCAACTATTTCAGTTGCCGTAGGCATCTAGCCTTGCCGGCAATATCCAGATAGTCTATAAACCCCTATTTCAAACTTGAGCACCAGATGAAACATTTCCAAAACATTCCCAAGTCCTGTGACAATTTCTATGAGTGACAAACAATCAGAATCAAGTGATCACAATATCAACTAACCCATCTTCTATTGTTTTGTAACTCATCTTTTATTTTTTTGTCAATTCTAAATCAAGTGATCACAATATCAATTAACCTATTTCAATTCAGATTATTGTATTTAATGCCATTATTTATATGATCTGAATTAGTTTCAATTTTGGTTACATTTATTATTTATTTCTCTTTGGTATAAAATAATCAAAATATTTTGGTGAATCGGCTATTGATTCGAAAACGAAAAACCCTAAATATCCTCTAACATTAGGCTTTCAAAACCTTTTAAGGCTTCAGATTTCTCATCTTAGGGTTTCAATTTCAATTTCATATTCTGATTTCTTGAGGTCTCATGTACATCACATGAGTTCTCATTCTCTTTTTTCCATGGATGCAAGTTGCTTATATCTAGCATTAAGGGCTATTATATCAGAAATTGTATATTTGTTTCATAGATTATACCATAAATCCATATCCAATGTAACAAAATATGATGAACTTGAATATAATATAATTGAGAATGTTATTATCCATGATGAAGTATTGGCCTTCCTTAGTAACATACATTACATGAATGTCGAATCTGAAATGTTTCCGGTTACTACTCAGACGGAATGGGCATTTATGGCTCCTTCCAACTCTTCTACATTAGAATACCATTGAATTGGCTCATCTATTATCTTTCTTAGGTTAATACTAAATAAGGATGTAGTTGTTATCACAATCCAGGGAGGTGGGGCTCACAATCTTCCTCCTATAGTTAAAAATAAGGGGTAAGCAACACATTCCCCCTAATCCTCTTCAACCACCTATAGCATCAATTAATACAATCAAAGACTATACTATGCTAGAGCAACTTAAAAACGCTCATGTAAAGATCTCTATCATGGAATTGCTCCAAAAATCTGAAAAGTACCAAAGCATCCTTCATGCATCCTTACGGGACACAACCATACCATGTGCTACTGAGTTAGCATGTTTTGCATCGATTGTTATCATTAGAGTGGAGTCAACCAACAACTCCCATTATATATTCAAGTCCAAATTTTTGGAAAAAGGGTTACACATGTCCTGGTGGATAATGGACAGGGCCTTAACATATGCAACATATCATCTCTTCATATACTTAGTATGGGAGAAAAGGACCTCGCCAACTCCAATATGAATATCTAAAGCTTTGATAACATATGGTGACAACTATTGGGCCAAATTACACTAAATATCATTATAGGCCTGAGAACGATAGTGACAACATGTCAAGTCATGCCTAATGATATCAATTACAATCTCTTAATAGGAAGACCTTGGATTCACAATATAAATGCAGTCCCTTCTACGTTACATGCATGTGTCAAATTTCGCCATGAAGGGTACGCTTGTACTTGTCGTATGGACCATGAACCGTTCAAATATTGTGCAGTAATGCAACCCACTGAGAATTGTAACCCTCATATGGATACACAAATCATACCATTAGAACACATACATGGTGATCATAAGGTTAACAACAATGTGGATCACAAGTCTCCCTGACTTATAGCTATGCTAACACAAAGCAAACCAAGCGATTTTGATCTCGCTTAATTACATTGTACTTCTCAAGAATATCAGCACCCCATTCCAGCATGTGAATCAAAAACACCAACACCTACTAAGGCTTTAACCATAGCACCTTCAGCAATTAACTATGTTGCCACTACCCCTCCAACACAAATATGAGACTTCAAGCAATATGGTTTTGGCCTAAAATATATGCAAAAATTGGGATACAATGGTCAGGCACTAGGAAAGTAAGAACAAGGCATTACTGAAATCATCCCCTTATCCGGCCATATAGATAAATGGGGACTTGGATATAAACACGACTCGTATATACAAGAGATCCCTTTCCAAATAGACCATGGGTACCTTCTTACCCGCAACAAGGAGGGTATGACAAAGAAGGCTTTTGTTTATACATATTTCCTCAAACCTATATCAAATCATGAGCAAGAGGTCAACCACATAGAAACTCTAGACTTAATACACCTCCATCTCATTGACAAAATGGTCTCGCCAAACATTTGGACATTGGATGAATCTCCTAATGATGAGTCTCGCTTTGAATGTTTGGGGGCATATGAGGATTTCCCTTCTTTCTATCATAAAAAAAAGTTTCTTTCTAAAAGAAATGCCCATGTATATTTTGGATAAATTGAATTCTCGCAAGTTAAATATGTCCAGTTGGATGGCCCTAATGTTATCCTTACACCACCATATGTGGAGGACCACTCCGCACTATTATCGAGTTTAATTATGGCTTTACTAAAGACCCAAAACTTGTCCTGCTCGCAGCAATAATAAGGGCTGAAGACGACAAATCCTTTAAAGATATGCTCCATAATTTCCTTGAGTTATTTGCTTGGTCCTGTGCTGATATGTCATGTATTGATCCATCGATAGCTTTACACAATATTGTTCTCCGCCAAGATGTCAAACCAATTAAGCAAAAAATTAGAAAAATGCATCCTAAAGTGGACTTGCTAGTTAAATATGAGATCCAAAAATTGCTAGATGTTGGGTTTATTAAACCCATCCATTACTCATCTTGGATTTATAACATTGTTTTTCTTACCAAGCCTGACAAACGAATTTGGATTTGTACAAACTTTCATGACTTAAACAAAGTCTATCCTAAGGACGATTTTCCACTTCCTAACATCCTTATGATTGTTGACTTCATACCCAGCTATGCAATGCTCTCATTTATGGATGATTTTGCAAAGTACAATCAAATAAAGTTCAATTCCAATAACCAATAGAAAACTGCCTTTACAACGTCATGGGGGACATTTTGTTAGGTGGTCATGCCCTTCTAATTAAAGAAAGTTGGAGCCACCTATCAAAGGGCCACGCCACACATATTTCATTACCTCATACATGAAACCAAGGAAGATTAAGTAGATGAAATACTTGCAAAATCCAACTATCAACAAGATTACACTAAGAATTTACGACATATATTTGAATGCTTACGAAAATACAACATACACTTAAACCCTACAAAGTGTGCATTTGGAGTGTCTTCTAGCAAACTGTCAAGCTATATCATATCCCAATGAGGCATAGAAGTCGATCCCAAAAAGTTCAAGTCTATATAGATGAGATGCCCCCACCCACAAGATTAAAACAACTAACTACTAAGATGCCTACACGAAGGGTTCAAGCAATCAGTCCATTCATGGTTCAGCTAGCCAATAAAACGTAACCATTTACCCGATTCCTATGAAAGGATAAAAAATTCCAATGGGATGAAAGTTGTCAATAGAGTTTCACTGACATCAAAGAATATCTTCTTAATCCACTAATCGTGATGCCCATTAATCAGGATGCCACTATTATGGACAAACAAATACTACTATACATTTATACCACAAAGCATGCATTCGGAGATTTGTTGGCACAATTCAAATCAAGAGCATGCAATCATTAGCCGTACACTTGTGGATTACAAAAAAAAAAACGCAATGGAAAAATTGTGCTTGGCCCATGTCTTTGCCACACATAAAATTAGAAATCACATGCTTGACAACAAGACCCATGTCATTGCAAAAGAAGCTCCACTCAAGTATCTCATTTTGAAACCATATTTGTTAAGATGCATAGCCAAGTGGGTAATGTGACTCATGGAATTTGATCTAAAATTTGAATCTCAAAAATCAGTTAAAGGCCATGTAATTGTAGACCAATTAGCGGAAGCCCCATTAGTTGATAGGGCACCTATCAATGATAGTTTTGAGATGATTGTACCATATACCATTGTGGATGATACTTGGACTATGTATTTTGATGGATCTAAATAAGCCTTGGGCGGCAGAGCAGAAATCGTTTTAGTCACTCCCAAGTGGAAAACTATGCCATTGGCATGTTGTTAGGATTTTCATGCACAAATAACATGGTCTAATATGAGGCATTGATTTTAGGATTGTGCGCTGCTCATGTGTTGAAGATAAAATCTATTAAGTATATGGCTACTCTCGGCTGGTAGTTAATCAAGCCATAGATGTTTATCAAACAAAGGAAGACAACTTAGTTCCATACAAAGAAATGGTACAATCCTTGATTCCCTGTTTTGATAAAACTGAGATTGAAATCATAACTCAAAGAAATAACCGCCATACAGACACAATAGCCCATACAACTTCCCCAGTTCCTATAGATATCACTTGCTATTAGGCCATATTGACCATTCAGCGATTACAACAACCTTCCATTACATCGGCTGATTTGGACAACCTAGTAGTATTTACCATTATACATGGTACAGGTACAAGTAATTCAGAATTGTATTGCAACATTTATAATTTCCTATCCAAAGCAGCTACTCCAGACAAGTTTTCATGCAATGACAAATGGAAATTATAGCAATATGCAATTTGATATGTTATCCTCGGGGAGAGCTCTCTTTAAGAGATCATTTGATGGTCAATTACTTCGATGTCTTAACCGTGACAAGGCCAAAATTGATTTACACGAAGTGCGCAATAGTGAATGTGCCAAACATTTCGATGGGAAAGCCATGTCATATAAGTTACTACGAATGGGTTACTAATGGCCGACAATGGACCAAAAATGTTATGAATAGATGAAAATATGTGTACAATGTCAATAAAATAGCAACTTAAAGCATGCAATGTCACAAGAGTTACAACTTATTGTTTCACCCTAGCCCTTCTCCCTTTAGAGATTCGATCTAATAGGTAAGATAAACCCAATATCATGCGAAAGCCACAAGTTCATCATAACAAATATGAAACATTTTACAAAGTGGTTCGAGGCAATCCCTTTAGAATCCGCTATAGAAGAAGAGATATACAAATTCCTAATGACTAATATCATTTGATGATTTGTACTCCCTTCAGCGATCATTACAGATAACAATTCATCCTTCTAAAATAAGATGGTCAAAAAAAATTCCCTAAGTATAAATCCGACACACATTCTCTACTCCTTGATATCCCCAAGAAAATGGGCAAGTACACGCAACAAATTAAACAATTGTTCAAATTTTAAGTAAAACAACTGCAAAACATGTTGAAGATTAGCACAACATGATTATTTACACCTTATGGGCCCATGGCACAAGTGTCTGCACACCTCCAAGGCCTACTCCTTATTCTCTCGTTTATGGTACTGAGGTTGTATTGACCTTAGTGCTTGAGATACCATCCTTGTGTGTGTCTATTAAAGAACAAGTATTGGGAAAAGTTATTGCTGCAACTAAAAAAGTCGGATGATGCATGTATCCACGCTCTCGAACATCTATAAGTTTACCAAAATCGCATTAAGAAAGTCAAAAGAATACCAATGCGGATAAAGAAAGCAAAGAAAAATTCAAGCCCAATTGGTTAGGACCATTCGTTATTACAGAAAAGCTCGGAATAGGAGCCTATTGCTTAGCTGCATTTGAAGGAAAACCTTTGAAAAATCCTATGAGCATCATGCACATGTGCCAGTTGTACAAGTAAGAAGATGCAAAAGCATTCAAATATTTCAAAATACAAAACAGGACCTATGCATGACTTGCCTTGATGCTACATATTATTACTTAATTTCATTGTCATATACATGGTGATTTACATATCCATTTTCCATGGATATGCTTTTCACAATATACATGAGTGAGACATGCACATAGAGATGTGTGACAACGACCACACCCACAGGCAACCTTTCTACATTAGAGCCATGCCCATACCGGGGGCATCTTGGTACACTTATCAAGTTATACCTTTCTATGCTAGTCCAATGACCATATTAAGTTACTTAGACTGTTTAGACATGAGTTGTTCTTGTTCATTATTTTAGAGTGCTACTTTCTATGGACATTGTACCTTTTTATACTAGATAATTAATTGTTTATACAAATTATCACTGCTTGTTGTGTTCTTAATTATTACTAATGATTGTAATATTGATTGTGACACTACTTGATCATTAATGTGTTCTATACTGCTTGCAATGTTTTACAAGTATATTGATATTGTGTGTGTGCATCACGTCGTGTGTCAGTTGTGTCAAAAGATCCTCTCGTCCATGTTATAGGTATGTTGTGTCCATGTCGGGTCAAAGTCATGCCAAATCAATATCGTGCCTTGTATGCTTGTGTGCCTCTTGATCAGTATGACTTATTCACTGTGATATTCCGCACATGTGTATATTTACATGCCTTTCTATAGAACTATTTGATTGTTAATATGTTCTTGGTGTCATGATTTCTATCACACACGACTCTATTGTGAGCTATCTATTTTTATCATGCTTCTACTGTGATACTACAGCATGCTTCATTGATATATCTAGCTAACATTGACACTTATGCCTAGCTAATTTTCAGGATTACATCTAGCTAACATTGACAATTTCCCTTGCCTTGAATTACATACTTCAGATGTACTTGCAATGATAAAACCTTTCTATGATGTTATATCCTATCATGTTTATATATGTAATTTACATTATTGTGATTTATCTATATAACTCATGATGAGCATAACTCTTTTTTAGATGAGTGATTAGCAAACTTCATCCCTCATATCAAAAGGAGGCATATAACGGGCTTGTGGAAAGATTCGGACCATGGCGTAAAGAGCATATCACAGTCAGAGACAGACTATATGATCCAAATGGGTAAGATTGAGCATTGAGACATATTCACATGACTTTTAAGAACAACTGGGACATTCTATATTGTTTGAGGGACGGATTAGTCACCTGATGCAAATATTTTATCTATGTAAACATTTTTTCTATTTTCTGGGCTGAAGAATGATGGTATTATGTGAGCACTCTTGATCTACATCCATCTACAGTGGTTGATCCTTTTTACATATCAATCTACTTTCAGGATTCCACAAATCAAGGTTACTATTGCGACACCCTTGTTTGATTCGTTCGCCAAGAAGAGGATGAGGCTAGATCATTTTTTCTCCATTTCAAACCGGGTTCTTCAAATAATTAAGAGTAGCATTGTTGAGATTACTGCACTACTCAACTTTAAGCATTGCCTTTTCTCCATGGCAATCGAGGCATTTACACTCCTCAAATCACCAATTCAGCAGTTCCATCTCCAGTGGCATGTTCGCCCCATGACACTCTCAAACTAAGTTCAACAAGTGATGGCTAGGTTTGCATACCATCAAATGTATTTGTTCCTAAGCTTTTCAATTACAATCATGGTTCATATTATTCCATATTTCCTATCATGGGGAGACATTAACGTACACATGTTTTCTTGTAGATTTGACATACCAAATTTAATTATTTATCCTTTTAATTTAGCATTTTATAGTAGTTTTAGACGGGGGGGCATTTTTAGACACTATATTTGGTCCTTTGCACTTGAGCACCATCAATTCCGACATACTTTGACACGCTTGGACAATTCACATATATCTAACTCTTAAACACACTTTCCCTCTATCAATATACCCATCCAGTGTCTTACCCATCCATCTGTCAAACAATACTTATTCAAGATTTGCTTAGTCTATAGCGAACACCTTCAAAATCCTAGATACACATTCTCCATACCTCAAATTCCTATTTGCACTCCCACGACACTACCGGTAAACATGGATAGTGCACACTGCCATAGGTGTCTCTTTATGACAGCAGTGTCTAGGGGACCTCAACAGGTATATTTCAAATTGGGAAGTCTCTAATAGGCCGACGTAGACACGTTTCATGGGTCGTCTATGATAAGAAGTTAACAAAGAGTCATTTAAACATAAAAATCATTCCTAAGATTATTAAACCACCTCTTCATCTCTTGATCAACTCACTCTCTTGGAGCATTATTCCAAAGGCACATACACATCTCAAGTCTTCAAGCAGTGGCCATAAAGCAGTTTGTAGAGACAATTCTGACTACAAAGAGTTCAAAGTTGCATGGTGTTGAATGCCAAAATCCAAAGACAAGACTATATTCTACATTGTTTATGAGTGTGTACATCCATACACTCACATAGGTGGGAAAGCTATGTGGGTTCAATTCCTCTTCAAAGTATAGGTATGTAGATAACACTTAGCCACTCAACTGAGAGTGGTTGAGGCCAATCCAACCCAAAATGTTAACCCATTTTTTATGTTTCTTGTGATTGATCAAGCAAAATTAACTTTTGGATAAAAGAAAGCAAAAATAGGCATCATCACACAAGATCAAAGAGCTCACATGTTAAGCACACACTTATACTGAGAGGGGGGGTGAATCAGTATAAGAAAAACTTTTATTTATTAAAACTTATATCCACAAATAAAGCATTCAAAGGCATTCAAATAACATATCACATAGTGTAACACTATATATTTACATGGAAAACCTTATCTCAGTAAAAGCCAACAAAATAAGACTATTTGCATATACCATCCAAATCCAGCCCAAAATTAAATATTTTACAAATGTTTCATAGGAACCAACCTACTGGAGACACCAATACCCTCAAGCTAAGCACAAACTCAACCAATTTGTGAGCACCAACCCACTAAATACACCAATCCCCAAATTTGTGAGGCGTTGAACCTCAACAAAATAAACTTCCACTTTATGTAGTTGCTTCTTCTTCTAGACTGGCTATTCTGACTTCTTATTCTACTTCTCTAAATGATATTCGTCCTTCCTAAAAATATATCCATTAAAATTCTTCTTGTTTTTGAATGATAAGATAGTTTATTCCATTATTTTTTTCTCTTCACTCATGCTTCTTATACTTCAATGATGTATCAAATTTATTTCACTTTATTTTATTTCTTCATCCTCTCATCTATCTTTTATAGCCCCTTGATACCTCTTCACGAAGGGATATGAATTTTCAATGGACACATCTTTGTAAAAAGAGGTGACTCTTCATTGTTAAAATCCTTGGGTGCCAAAATGAATTATTTTTAAACTTGGACAACTTATCCCAAACATCAACACCAAAATGGGGGGCCTAAAAAATATTTCTCTTAGCCTTCTAATTAAATGTTATCCCTTAAATAAATGGCTTCCCTTTAGTAGATGAATCACTGCTCTACAATGTGATTTTTGTACATTATATTCACAGTTATATTAAATTTGATCATTGATCATTGTAATTTTTGTACATTCTCCTTTTACATTCATTGTCATTGTATTAAATCTTATCGTTGTGCATTATCATTTTGATGACCATTACATTCACTATTATTACATTAAATCTGATTGCTATGCATTCTCATTTTAACGACCATTACATTCACTGTTATTATATTAAATCTTATCATTGTGCATTCTCTTTTGACATCAATGACTCCTATTTCGTGCATTCTCTTGTGACATCAGCAACCCCTTTGACATAAATGCCAATATTTCCAACAATTTCCCCCTTTGTCATTGATGGAAACCGTATAAGAAATAATCATCTCCAACCAAAATATTTACTCTTTCTAAACATATTCCTATTGTTTTATTGCTCCCCCTTTGTGTTACTCTGCCCTTTTAACATCAATGACAAAGGGATATTTAACATAATCACAAATTTTATCACAAAAAATATCCATGGATCTGAATAATGTAATGATTAACTCCCCGTTCAATTAATGCTTCTCTTGATGATTTTAATGACTAGATGAAGAATTAATCACTCCTAATTTCTACCTTAGAAAATCAAAAGTTTCTTTTGTGAGGGGCTTCGTGAAGATGTATACTATCTATTATTTTGTGGAAATGTACTCCATATTTACTTGTTGATCTACAATCTGTTCTCTTAAGAAGTGATACTTGATTGGTATGTGTTTTGTTCCTAGAATGCATAACTTGATTCTTCAAAGTGTTTATTACACTAGTGTTATCACATATTATTGAGATTATAAGGTCGTATTCGATCTAAAATCTTGTCAACATGCTTGCTTCTTCCAAAGAAATTTTTTATAACAAGACATTTATGTTATGTATTCTGCTTCAGCTGTAGATAAGGAAAATGAAGGTTGTTTTTTTCTTAGTTATGACACTAGAATTTTCCCAAGAAGGAGTGTTACTCTAATTCTAATATGTTCTTTCATCAACACTTCTTGGCAAATTTACATTTTTTTATGATTTTAGCAGTAAAATCGTCACCTTTTGGATACCACAATTCATAGTCCAAAGTGCCTTTTAGATACATGAATATCCTGTTTCACTTCCTGCACATGTTTCTTTTGGGGTTGTTTGAAAATGTGCTACTATGCCTACAACTTGCATAATGTTTGGTCTTGATGTCATGGTTTATATCAAGCTACCAATCATGGATCTATAAATTATTTAATTCTGCTTCAGGATATTCATCATATTTACTTAAATTACATCATGTAACCATGGGTTTACTAATAGGTTTGCAGTCTTCCATTTTGAAGCTTCTTCAACATATCCTTTATATACTTGGTTTGGAAGATAAATATTCATTTGTTAGATTGGGAAATTTTTAAACCAAGGAACAATGAAAAAACACCCAATATGGAAATTCCAAACTCTTTTTGCACATCTTTTGCAAAAAATATTGGGTCATTCACTCACTATCTCGTCCAAATATGTTATCATCCACATATACCACAACAATCAAATAATTCTCACCTTCAGTAGTGATATAGATATTACTATCATCAACTCCAATTTTGAAACCTTGTTCTTGTAGATATTTATTAAGCCTTGAATACTAGGGTCTATGGGGGCTTGCTTTAGCCCATATAGCGCCTTATTCAATATCGCACACATAGTACTTATTTTCTGATAGAATAAAACCTTTTTTATTATTCAATATATACTTCTTCCTCTAACTTGCCATTTACAAATGCAAATTTTACATCCATTTGATAAACTTTTATGTTCTTAAAAACAACATATACTAGAAACATTCTAATGGATTCTAATCTTGTAACAGGGGCAACATTTTTCTTCATAATCAATACCTTTCACTTTAGAATACCCCTTGAAAACCAATATTTCTTTATTTCTTGTTACTTGGATATCTTCATTCATCTTATTCCCTGAACACCCACTTGGTACCAATTACATTCTTGTCTTTTTGTCTAGGAACAACTTCCCATGTCTTATTTTTTTCAATTGGATTCAATTATTCTTCCATAAAATCGATCCAATGCTTTTCATTTACTAGCTTCTGTAAACAAATTGGGCTCTATTTTGGATAACAAAGAGAAGTTTACTTGTTCATATATACTTAATATTATTCTTCTAGTTTGTACGCCAACATTCTTATAAAAAAGAATTGGACTTTCTGCATGATTTCTCTAGAAAAATCTTGATGGTGTCTTATTATCTTTCTGTTCCACTTCTTGTTTTTCTACTTCTTCTACTTGTTATTTGAATTCTGGTCCCTCTAAATGATCATTTGTTTATGCACTTACATTTTTGAGGCCTTGTTTTATCCATATTTACATTGGCACTTTCTACAAGTTGTTTACAATATTTTATTATAAAATCTATAAGCTTTACTATTTTGAAAAATATCCAAGAAAAATACCTTCATCGGTTCTTGAGTTGAACTTTCCCAAGTCTTCTTCATCTCTCTTAATGAAGCATTTTCACCCAGAACACTTTGAAATATTTGAATGATGTTGGTCTAACATTCCATAAATGATAAGTGGTTTTGTTATGGTTTACTTTTATTTGTTCCTTTGTTCAAAATTTAGTCTATTGTGTTAACTACTTATCTCCAAAACATATCTGATAGCTTATATTCATTTAACATTGTTCTATCCATTTCTTTAACATTTTGATTCTTTCTTTCTACAACTCTATTTTATGTGTAGAGTCCTTACAACTAAGAAATGTCCTTATTATTCCATGTTGCTCACAAATGCCATTGAATTGATTTGAGAGGAACTCACCTCCTCAATCTGTTCACAGGAAGTTTATCTTTAAATTTGTTTCATTTTCCACCAAGGCTTTACAAGCTTTAAACTTCTCGAATGGCTCATACTTTTCTTTTAAAAAAGTGAACATATGTTATTATAGAATAATCAACAATTAACAACATGAAATAACTTTCACCTTATATGTTTTACGTTCTTACAGGCCCAAAAAGGTCTGTAAGGATTAGTTCTAATGGATTAGTTGTTGAGTACTCATTTGATTTGAAACTTGCTCTTATTTGTTTCTCATGCTGACACTACTTGAAAATAATGTTTAATGGTTTTTTAATCTTCATCATATCTCTTACAACTTACCTAATGTTGATTTTCACTAGATTATCAAAATTCTTATGGCCCATCTTTTTATGCCATAGCCAAATTTCATTAGTTTGTCTCATGTAACATTTATCTCCGTTAACTTCAATGAGTATGTATAGGTTGTTTGATGTTCTATTTTCATCTCCAACTAATTTTCATGTGTCTATTTTCTTGATTTCACAACCTTAAGCATACAATGTGAAAGTGTGTCCTTGATCCCAAATTTGATTGACACCTAGAGGGTTATGCTTCAAGCCTTTGAGATACAATACATTTTCTATTTTTATTTTCCCATTATCAAGGCTAAGGGTACCTTTTCTAGTTATCTGTGTTGTGGCATTATGTCCAAATTTTAACATGCCTTCACTTATTTTCTTTAATGTCAGAATTTTTATCTTCTCCCAAGTCATGTGCCTTGAGCATCCACTGTCAATATACCATTATTGCCCTCCATCTTATGCATGAAATGTTGTTTGCACATTCATAGATTTCTCCTTGTCCTGATTAACTTCCTATTGCTTCTGTTTACAAATTTTTGTGAGTTCTCTTTTCTTTACCACAGGAGTACTCAATTTCTTGTTGTCTAGGGGGTTTTACAACAGCACTTCTACAAAACCATGTTATATGTGCATAGTTATTGCAATTATAACATACAATGTTATTCTCTTTGTATTTTGATAAATGGGCAAATGAGTTATAGTTTCTACTTAAACTTCATAAGTGTTTTTGCCATTGTCCCATGCATACCTATTTCTTGCATGTGTCCTACACTCCATTGCTCTATGACCAAAATCATTGCACACAAAGCAATAACCATACAATGAACTTTGGTTCCTAATCATATGAGATTGTTTTGGAAAGAATGATCTTCTATGATTTCTTATGGGAACATCATGCCACTGATTCTCACCTTTGTTTTCTTCTTTAGGAGTATCAATCTTTTGAGAAAACTTATCTTCTTTCTTTAGTAGCTCTTTAGCTTCTAAATCCAAATTCTTCTTACTAACCTCTTGTTTTTCCTCATAGCCAAGACCAATCTTTATGAGTGGTGACCTTTGGCGGTTGATTATATCATCTAGAACTTCAGTGTTCTTTTCAAATTTTGAACTGCTTTTCAATTGAGTATTTGTCTTCTCCAATTCCTTCCTCAAGGTGACAATTTCAGATTCTAGCTTCTTATAGTCTTCTTCCTTTGTCTTCAATTGAATCCTCACGTCTTCCTATGTTATCTTTGCCTCTTCAAGTTGGATCTTTAGGTTAATGATCATTTTTTCTGATTCCTCTAGACTTTGTGACATTTTTGTTTCCAAAGTAGAATTCTCTTCTAAATATTTTGAATCTGTAATCTTTGTTTCAAATTGTTTTTCTTAAGAACTTTTATCTCACCTAAAACATAGATGATTTCTTCTTCAAGATCTACCTCTCCTTCCTCTTCGACATCTTCTTCCTCTTCCAAGGTGTCTTTACTTGAAGAGGCATCGCTTTATATTTCTATAGTCATAAACAAAGTTTCTTCTCTTTCACTATTTGATATGCTCTCATCGACTTTCCTCAGCTTAGCTACTATCCTTTTTGGAACAGAAGATTTTCTTGCGCTTACCAAACTTTTTCTTATATTCCTTTTGTTTGAAGCTTTTCTTGTATTGAGGTTTGCTTTCCTTCCTATTCCTTTCCTCATTATGATTTTCCTCATCATTATTATCATCCTTATGTGGACATTTAGCAGCAAAATGTCCTAATTTACCACAATTGAAACATTTGAAAGGTAGGTTACCTTTGTATTTGCAGGATCCCTTTTAAGCTTTTTGATGAACAAGGCCTCCTCCTCATCTTCTTCATTGCTTGATGCAGACTCTTTATTTTTCCCTTTCTTTGAAGCTTTGAAGGTTGCTTCCCTTTTTGACGACTTCTCTGATTTTGTCCTCATCTCATAGGTTGTGAGGATTCCATGTAACTTGTCCATTTTCAACTGGTCTAGGTCTTTCATCTCTTCAATAGCAGAAACTTTTGCATCAATTCTTAATGGTAGAGACCTTAGTACCTTTTGAATTATTACAAATTCTTCAACTTTTTCACCAAGCCCTCTGATGGTGTTAACAATCTCATCCACACGAAGAAGATATGCCACAACATTTTCTTCATCTTTCATTTTCAAGCTCTCGAACTGTCTCCTATGATTTTGGAGCTTTGCCTTTCTTACTTTGTTGTCACTCTCATAGATGGTTTGAAGTTTATCCCGGATGTCCTTTGCTAAATTGCAATTCATTACTTTGAAAAATTCTAATTCTAATAAGCCTCACAAAATTACATTCATGGCTTTTGCATTATTTTCACTAGCCTTCTTTTCGGCTATATCCGTTGGAGGAGTTTGTGGTGTTATATATCTAGTTACTATTGTTTGCCAAATATCAAAACCCAAGGCCATTAGATATGTTCGCATCCTTATGCTTTAGAATGCGTAGTTTGTTCCGTAAAACAATGGAAGCCTTGTTTATGGAGAAACCTTCTTGAACTTGATGACTAACCATGTGTGCTTCCGAGATCTACCTTCTAGCGGCTAGACTATATCTGAAGGAACCATCTCTAATACCAATTGTTCAAGCACACGCTTATACTTAGAGGGGTGGGAGGTGAATCAATATAAGATAAACTTTTACTTATTAAAACTTATATCAACAAATAAAGCATTCAAAGGTATTCAAATAATATAACACAGTGACAACACCAAATTTACGTGGAAAACCCTCTCTCGGGAAAAACCATAAAATAAGACTACTTGAATCTATTCATCCAAATCCAGCCCAAAATTCAATGTTTTACAAATGTTCGTAGGCATCACCCTATTGGAAACACCAATCCCTCAAGCCAACCACCAACTCAGCCAATTTGTGAAAACCAACCCATTGGAGACACCAATCCACAATTTTTTGAGGCACCGACCTCAACAATATAAACTTCCACCTTCTGTAGTTGCTTCTTCAATTGGATGATGGCTATTCCGCTACTCTTCTTCGTCTCTCAAAGATATTTGTCTTCATAAAAATCCATTCTTCGTAAACATCTGCTCTTCACTCACACTTCTTATTCTTTCAATGATGTATCAAATTCATTTCTCTTGTTTTCCTTTATTCATCCTCTCATCTATCTTTTAGAGCCCCATTGATACCTCTTCTCAGAGGGATGTGACTTTTTAATGGACACATCTTTTCAAAAAGAGGCGACCCTTCATTTTTGAAATCCTTGAGCGCCAAAATGAGTTCTTTTTAACTTGGACGACTTTTCCCAAACATGACCGCCAAAATGGGGGGCCTAAAAAATATTTCTCTTGGGCCTTCCAATTAAAAGTCGTCCCTTAAATAAATAGTTGCCTTTAATAGATGAATCGCTGCTCTACAATGTGATTGTTGTACATTATATTCACAATCTATATTAAATCTGCTCACTATATCACACTTAAATCTAATCACTGTAATTGTTGTACATTCTCCTTTTACATTCGTTGTTATTGTATTAAATCTGATCGCTATGCATTCTCCTTTTAATGACCATTACATTCAATATTATCATATTAAATCTGATTGTTGTGCATTCTCATTTTGACAGCAATGACATCATGTGCATTCTGACATCCTATTTCGTGCATTCTCTTTTGACAGCAATGACTCCTATTATGTGCATTCTCTTGTGACATCAGCAACCATTTGACATCAATGACAATATTTCCAACATCACACACATCCAAAAGCATGTTACGGATAGGCCAAAGGGTCCTAGAAGTTGTAGATCCCACAATGCGCAAGAAGACTGCCAATAAACCTCAACTGTTTTGGTAGCCACATGTGTCTGACCATGCTAGCAGCATCCAAACAGTCTGTCAGCCCCTATTTCATACCTGAGAACCTGACTAAGCATTTCCAAGACATTTACAGGTCCTGCGACAACTTTTGTGAGTGACAACAATCAAAATCAGGTAAGTAACTCATCCTTCTATTGTTTTGTCAATTCTAAATCAAGTGATCGCAATATCAATTAACTCCAAGGTTGCAGTATATGGTACCTCTACTACTAGGATGCACGTATCCACATGTCGAATACGGATACAGGCATGGCACGGCTCCAATACAAGTACGGCATAGCACAAATACGGTATGGATACTGTACCTAGCCATATCCAGTTATGAACCCATTACTGGGCCATATCAAATACATCTGAATACAGTGTACAAGCTAACTATAGTCGTATCTTATTTAAAAGTTCAAAAATTAATTAAAAATACACTTCAAAAGGCTAAATAGATACTAGACAACTGCAAATAATCTGCTATAAAACATTAACAATTGAGGACATGGAGGTGTGAGTGTTGATTCACTCTTTTACTTCAAACTTTAGCATTGGCTTTGCTCAGCCTGCAATTCCTTTCATTTGTTTCTTTTGGCCTACTCTGCTTCTTTTCTTTCATTTCTACTATTTTCCATTGGCCTACACAACCAACATTTTTTATTTTATTTTTTTAATCCAATAAATACCCAACTTCCGACCTTTCCCATGGGTTGGGAATGTATAATTCACGTGTATTTTTAATCCAACATATATATTTGTTTATAATTTAAAATTGATAATTATTATTACTGTGTAATTTTAATTTATAATACACACACACACACACATATATATATATATTAAAATTGCCAATTAATTGTGATATATGTGTGTGCACGCATGCAGCATCCAACTGTAGCCATATCAAGGGCCCTTAAAAACTAGTCTTATCTGTATCTGATACAAGTTATGTGAGTTCATATTATAATCTAGATTTCTTTCAAGGGTCCACAATCTATGTGAGCATTTGGATAAAGAGTTGTCAGAAACTTTTGATAACAAAACAAAAGACAGCCTGACAAAGAGGATTAAACAGAAACAAAAATACTTATCACTACTTTGAGGCACCCAGTGAGCATGAAGCATTCTGGTTTAATGTACATGATAAAAGTATAGCTCTAAAATAAATTGCCTAAGTAGCTTTTATCAAGCAGTCGCTTTGCAGTATAAGTGGTTTTTAGTAACTCCATCATGGAAAGAAATAAAGGATGACTCTTTACAAAAAGCAAAGTATGTTCGGTCCATGTTGCTGTTTTTTTTAAGAATATAAAAACCAAATTATTAGACACCAGAAGTAGTAGCGTCAGAAAAAACCTGATTCCCAGCATACTTCTGCTGAATAGCTTTTATTTTGGGCTGCAGATTCTGAACGGCCATTGTTGACTCAACCTAAATTTAAAATTCAAATATAACTCCTTAGTTCTAAGTCAGGTCAAAAGGTGCATTTCTTTATTAATACACAAGAACTATCACAAATTTCAATTCCAAAGGAAAGAGCAGGTAAATCAAGAACAATTGCATAACATATTTCTAAGTATCTCATAAACAATAATAATTCGGAGAAGGAGAAATAAGAAATATCAGAGTAAATGGACACACACAAATATATTATAGAGGGAAAAATATTACACAACATTCCAAATTCAAAGTAAGCTTTGACGTTAGCAAATGGTCATAATAATGTGAATGAACCCACATAAACATTGCTTCTTGATACCTGTCGGCTTCTCGTTTTTTATTACATCCATTTTGTCTGAATACAAATCTGAGACAGAAAATAGCTCTTTAAAATAAATTATAAAAAGCTGTAACATTATTGCTCTACTTGTGTACACAGTTTACAGTTGAAGAAATAAACATACAGTTCTTAGCACTTTTCATGCTTCTGTTTTTCAGTCTTGTGTACCCTCTTTCAATTCTGTTCTAATTGATGAAACTATGCTCCCGTACGTAATAGACTAATAAGAATTTTGAATTATCATCGACAAAGAAGTAACAGAAGCACATATGGGTAAAAAGATATATGAAGACATGTTAATTTTGTTGATTGGGGGACTCCAATTGAGGTGGTTGTTCCTAACCTCTGTATCCCCTCTCCAGGATTCCTATACAGTATGTTGATTTCACTGTACTTGAGTATCTTTCTATAATGGATCATGAATCATGGTAGTTTGATCATCATATGAGTAACATTATAGAATGATCATTGCTCACTGTAAACAGGAGAGTATTGTACATCACAGACTAATGTGAAAGGTTCTTCTTTCTCTTACTCTACTCATGTATACAGTTTGCAGTTGCCGTAATGAATACAGTTCTTAGCACTTTTGATGCTTCTGTTTTTCAGTCTTGTGTACCCTCTTTCAATTTTTTTTTAATTGTTAGAACTCTGCTTGCGTACATATTAGACTAATAAGAATTTCTAAAAATCATCGATAAATAAGTAAAAGAAGCACATATGTGTGAAAATATGTATGAAGACCTATGTTGCCAGGAAATGGGTATGGGTACGGATCCGAAACGCAGAGACACCAATTTTCAAAAAACCTTGGGTACGAAACATTACGGAAACATCCATACAATAAATTATAAGTAAAATTCAAATTTTAAATTTATATATATATATATATATGCATAGTACTCATTTTCAAAATTTTAGTCAATGGACCATAAGAAATAAAGCACTCAAAATATTTTGTATTCATTGAAGTTCTAAACATTCATCATTCAACATGGTTACAATTTCAATGTTTCATATATACATGATTATAATCTAGATTCTAGAATATATCATCTAGATTTTCCTCATAATCATCTCCGTGAATACCATTGACAGCTCCACTGTGCAACATGAAAAATTGAAAATTTCAAGCATAAACAACTAAGCCCCCTAATTGAAAATTAGGCTTCTCAGTCACTGTGCATCCTTCCTCTGGCCAACTTGCCTTCAGTACCACCCTCCCCCATGCTCAAAGTAAAGTGTTAACAACATCATTAAGTTTGTTTTAGTGTGCAAGGAAGAGTATCTAAGATGGTTGATGAACTCAATAAGTTTTGATGAGAGACGACTTCCTTTGAAGGCCTAAAAAGGCCATTTTTGGCCATTATGAAGCCAAAAAACATCCTCCGGGAATGTACAGGGAAAATATAAAGAATATAAGGGTGGTGTCGGAGAGTATTGAAGATTTCCAAATCAATTTAGAAATATTTAGGAAAGAAAAAATGATTTAAGAACAATTTGTGTAAGACCAGGTTTTCAGGGTGTGGGAAATGAAAGCTCCTCGGTGAAACCTGACTTCTTCGAATGATTATCAAGATTTCCTGAATGAGTTAAGAAGAAAAAAATAGGTATACGAAAGTATGGGAATATTCTATAAGGTGGAAACATCATATTTGATCTAAGGCTCAAATACTTCATGAGGTATTTCAAAACTCTTCAAGCTGCCCCTCTAAGTTCAAAACTTGAAATAGGACCTAAATTTTGAGTTTCAAGAAGAATTGGTTTTTTAGAATAGCTTCCATTGATATTAAAATGTGATTTTGAGTCAAAATAATATATAATTTCACCCCAAAACATTTTCCTAAGCTCTCGTGGCGAAAAAATCAAGTTTCTGGTGTCCAAATTTGGACATCTAGGGCAAAATTGTGCTTTCCCAGAATGGTAAAGTTGCACTTTGGACACTCATGTGCCACCTTTGTCCCCTAGGGGACAAGGGGGACACCAAATTGTGACCTTTGTCACCTCCCCAAGTCATACTTTGGACACCCAGGTATCCCAAATGTGTCCCCTTTGTCCCCATGGTGCAAAGCAAACAAGGGGGACACCAAAGTGCGACCTCCCTCCTTCACCTACTTAAGTGACTTTGGTGTCCTTGGTGTTCCTCTATCCCCTCTATCCCCCAAGGGACAAGGGGGACAAAAAAGTGTGACCCAGATCTATGCATGTAACTCCTAGACCCCCATGCGACCACATTTATGCTATGCTGATGCCATTTCCCAACGCCCACATCTCATCCACCACACACCAAAAGCTGACACTTGTCACCATCTGGTACAAGTTACAATTTGGTGTCCCCTTAGTGTTCTCTTCCCATTGCACCATTTGCAACCTCACATTCACTCCATTCAAACCTCGGTTAAGTGTTGCAGTTAGCATACGAGTTTAAAAATATTTAACAAATCTCCTAACTCTCCATTTATAAAACACTTATACCATTTTTCATGTCCAATTTTCTACTACAACACCCTCGAAAACTCCATTTTTTCCAGATATGCTGCCAAATTTTCTCCAGACACTCCATAACCATCAAAATGAAGATTCGATCATATCTCATCTCAGACACCCGATTGCCTTGTCATTTTGCCTAGAATCTTCTCTTTCCAAAATGCCTTTGGGAAGACTCTCATAGAAAATCCATTGATGCCCTGGATTTTTTACAACAACAAACTGAAATATCCAAACCCTAAAACCTCAGATGAGCTTTTTGAATTTTACATAGAGATCCATTAGACAAAAAATCATGAAATTCAGAGCAAAAGGTCCCTGTGCAAAACAAAACATTTTGACAATGGTTTCGTTGCAACCTGACACCTATAAGTGCACTTTCTAAAAATAGCATGTATTCTGAACAATGGGTAACTAAAAATAGTAAGTTTCTCAAAACAATGAATCATTGAGCATTTGTAATATTCCAAATAAGCAAGAAACATCATGGAAAAGGGGGAATTCAAAAAACTATTCTAAAAAAATAACAATATTTAGAATAATGGGTATCTAAAAATAGTAAGTCTCTAAAAATAACAAACCTTCAACAATTGCAATAATAGGGGTAAATGAGCTAGGAACATCAGAGAGTAAATACAGTAAAAACTTACTAAAAATAAAAGTCTCAGACATGACCTGTTAAAAATAGAAAGTCCTAGATTTGAGCTTAAAAAGTTTGTGTGTGACCCCTACTTTGCTCATATTAGTGCTTTTTTGGCACTGTGAAGTTCAAATACTTATGTCTGGAACCCATTTAAACCCTAATCACTGAGTATCCTTTTTTGGGAGATAATGATGCCACTCACATGGATCTTCAAGACCTGAAAAATAAGATGCTTGGCGGACCTCGAGATCATAGTGGAGGAAAAGATATTCTCGAGCGGGTTATTCTCTATAGGAGGTCATCCATTTTCTGTTCAGAGCACATAGTTGGTTGTTGTCCTGTGCACAACATTATGAACCTGATTCGAGGATAGTGCGGGTAAGATGAAAATTAAATTTTTACAGTCCTCACTCCCATGAGTATCTCGCATTGTTTGCAAATTCCCACAAGCAACAATATGATTGTTATCAGCAAGGAGTTTGCATCAGAAGAGTGGGAAAATACAGATTCTTATTTGCAAGGCCTTGCACTTAGATCATGGCTTAGACATGGAAGAAAACCTTCTCGTGTTCCAATAACTTATCCAGGAGTGAATTTCATTGAAGGGTTATTTAGATGCTATTATCCTACTGAGTAGGGTGATGGATGAGGAGACAACAAAATAATTCTAGGAATGGATGGCCCCATTCATCCTTACTACGACTGAAAGGAACCAAGTAATTGATTGGGGGTAGATAATTAGTGATAACATTCATACAAAAATTGCTTTAGCTTCCCTCTACTAGGAATTTACCCATTAATTCCTACCTAAAGTATATGCTCTCACCTACACAAGACCCTTCAAGGGCCTAAGTGCTGCTCTAAAATGTCTCCCAAAAAGCACCTTCCTACAAGAAGTACCTGCACAACTCACTCAAAGAGAGAGTAACCATGAAACTTTGCTAGGGTGAATGATACATTCACCATGTTCATCATTATACTTCAACAAGGAAATTATAGAGATGAGGATATCCTCTCAAACAACTACATTGATCGATAAATATGAGAGCTACTTCACTCAGTTTTCGACCTTCACCTACATTAGGGTCTTAGGCTTCGACCTTTCTCCTCGCAGGCTTCCCAGGTACCCTAGTGATAAAATGGTAATGTTTGAATTATTTAGGGAACCTTCTCATGTTCATACCAGGTGTAGGAATGCAAAGAAAAATGGTGTGTCATTTCCTTTCTCTTTAGGAATCTATTCATGTAAAAATGTTGGAGATGCATCCAACATTGAAACTTCCTTTTCTTCCCTCAATCTCTATTCCTATGTATCTAGGCCTAAATTTGATATCAACAGAAATCCTGAAACTTTCACCTTTCCTAGATTACATCACACACCATAAGTTCAAGACTACTGAGAAAATTTTATGGATGATTTTGAAGCGAGAAAGAGAGACCATATGTAGATGACAATTGATCATACGAGGGACATTAGCTTTGATTAGTTCATTCAAGGAATAGAGGATGATGGATCAGACCTATTTGATCCCAAATATCAAGCAGTGAAGACTTCACCTTTCTCTCGATCTCATGGAACATAAGATAATCATGTGACATTAAGGAAATAACCACAACTGTGATCCAAATATTGAGAGAGTGGTTTGGAAAAAAGAGAAGTTCTTTCATTGAGTCTGGTGGCCTCCTAACTCTATCGAGATAGGAATCACACATTTCTTCTATGAAAACATTTGAGAAGAGCATGAGATAAACTCACTCAAATGAGCCCTCAAAGAGAAAGAGTGCGGAGGATGAGAACATTGAATATTCTCACCCCAATAAGCTTCACAAGAAAGCTAGAGACAATGAGAACCCCATTGAGCCTCTTGAACAAGGTGAGATTGATCCATCACTTTCTTGAGTTTTACATTGCTTCCAAAGTATGTCTTCTTCTGCAGTTGAGTCATCCCACCATTTACAAGATGTGATTCCTCACCGCGAACTTTAAAATGCTCCCTTTCCTGATATTGAGCCCACATCGTCGGAGACTTTCCCTTAGATTCAAGAGTTGATTAGGATTGAATCAAGGATAGTGCAGTAAGCATCAACACCCGATTTTTGAGCTATCTCAAAGATCTTGAAATCCAAGCAAGGAAAGAAATCACATGTAACCTCTCACTTCTTTAGTGGAGCTTCTGGTGACCAATATGTAGAAGTTTCCCAGCCCAAGGTTGCAAAACCTATGGAAGAAATGACTCAAGGTGAATACAAGATGACAAGGATTTCATTGGGGGTCCTGCTACACATGAGGGTGATTCACCTATGTTCGAGGAATCCTTTGCCCACATACTTTCTCGAAATGAGGAGTAAAAGCAAACATTGGAATAGTTAGAAGAACATGTGAGAACTCTCACTGCTTATGTGCAATCATTTTTTGATCCTAGTGGAGTATCACCTCCTCTTGCGGAAGTCATCAATTTTATCAGTAGCTTCGACCCTGAAACTATCAATGAAAGCTCAAGGTTACTCAATGTAGGGAAGATGCCAATGATAGGTGAGGTGACAATATTCTTGAAAAAGGGAAAACATTGCTGCATGAGATCCTCTCATTGTTTGAGTTTACTCTTGCCACCACTTCAAAAGTAAAGATGACTAAGGAGGAGATCGAGAAGGATAAATCCCATTAGGATAGTGTGGTTCCATTGGTATCAGAAATGAGCAATATTGATTCTTTTTTATTGGTGGGTAAAGAGGTATTCTCTTCCATAACCAAGAATTTATCTCCTATTTGGTTTTGCATAATGAGTTCCCGATATGAAATGTTGAATGATGTCATCTCCAAGATGGGTTCTTGTGAAGAACTCACATCACAGATTTTGGAAAGTATAAGAAATCATGTGCAGAAGCTTGGGTCACCTCCAATAAGTGAAAATTCATCTATTGAAGATATTTTGAAACCATTCGAGGAATTGGTCAAGAAAGAGACAGGAGATCCCTTCTCCTTCAACAAAGATACTTTGGAGTTTCTCTCACATAAATCAGATGTACAATTTCCAATATTAAGGAGTAAAAGGGATCATTGGGTTTGGCTTAATCAGTGCAAAAACATCGACAATACTTCTAAAACCTGGATCAAGGCTTTGAGCTTCAAGTTCATATCCCTCAAGCAAAGAAAGTGGAACTTGCAGCAACTCACTTCATCAAGGAATTCAAAGGTGAAAAAATATCTCTAAGATTATTGCCACAAGGTTCATCAACAGTCGGCTCTTCATCAATGGAGGCTTCATCTTCATCAAAGTGATCACCTCTCATCAATTTCTTCCCTTCATTCCTTCTTTCTCTCCCCTCTCTCCATGTTGTAATTCTTCATTAGGGAGGTAATTTTCACTATTTTGTCTTATTCACTTAAGTGATCTATAGTATAACATTGTAATGAGTTCCTTTTCAATTAATGAAAAAAGGATCAATTTTGTTTCCTAGAAATATGAAAGGTCACAAGTGATAAAGGGAAGTGAAAATTCATGTGGGGGGTAGATGAAAAGACTTTGTGTAAGGCTATAAATTGAAATGACTTCTCCATTTCAAAGGGGTTTTCAATTGTGAGTTTCTAGTAGATAGCTTTGCACTACTAAATACAAATAAAGAGATTCTATTCTTCTATTTTCATCTTTCTCCATGTTTCCTTTATTTCCCTACATCCTCAACTTTGTAAATATGATGATCTTGTAAAACCGTAAAGGTGTTGGTTGGTGCCTTTGATAAATGAATCAATATAATTTTGTGTCTATGCTTTGTTAGTCTTATCATTTTTAGCGAGGTTAGATTCTTCTACTTCAGTGTGGATTAATCTCTGGTTAATGTTGTGAAAATATGGTAGTTCTTATTCACAAAGTTAACCCTCCTTCCTTATATTATTACCCTCCTCTACCTCATTTCACTAAGAAAATTCCATCCCTTGCACTAAGTGCAACCCATTTGCCACATGTTTAGTGGAGTATTCGTGTGTGATCCCTTGGCTTCACAACCACCAACATATTTGTTTTTCTACATTCAATAAATGGGAGCCTCCCCATTACCAAGAGGAGGGACCATCAAAGTCATTAGCCTCAAGATTAATATCCCAAAGTTTGTTGGGACCTCTAATATAGCCTTCAACCTTGTGTGATAGATGAGCAAATTGAAATATACATACACTAAATCATCAATCTTCTTGAATGCTAACTTGTTCCGTTCGGCTGAGTGGACGAAGGTATATGTACTCTAATTCCACTCTGTTGAAGAATTACTAACCACTTGTTACAAAAAAAGTTTAGAAATTTTCAATTAGTAATAATATTAATTTGCTAAAAACTTAAATTCTTAGTTAATAAACAACAAACTTTTGATTTTATTTTAATATGTTATACCTATGAGAGGATTTTAATGGCAACAAATCGTAGGTACTTGGCATCATTGTCATGTACATACAACCACATGGTTGGGGTCATGGTGTATTCGTCACATAATGTCTCAATTTCACTCATGCTACCATTAGACGCAAAAACAAAGATCCCCATTTGATAGCGGACCACACTAGCTATAGCTGGCCCAGGAAAAAGCCTTCAGATTGTTGCCTTAGTTCCATTTGCAACTTCTTGGTCATTATATGGTGCTTTTCTATCAGGTAGCCCAATTATTTCATTGCTATAATATTTGGGATTTAGGGCATAGGCAAGAAGATGCAATGGGGTGGCCATTCTATTCCATCTTCTCATGATCACGCTTTTGACTTCACTGTAAAAGTTTTCTTCAGGATCTTGCTCTTTCTTTTGCATGATGTCTCTAATTTTTTCAGGCATAGAGTCAATGCCATCATAGATTTCCCCTATGCAACCATGATCTTTGTCTACATATCTAATCATGGATAAAATAGGCTCAATAAAACTGAGCAAGTATTCAATCTTTTCCCACCAATCATCATCAAGTATCAATGATTTTATCTTGATGGCGCGTTCTATGTTTCCTTGCCTCCACACGGACAAAACATCATTAATCACCATACTCCTTAAGGCTTGATTTACCTTCACAAGTCGTCTCAAGACAAACGTGTGAGAGGCAAATCTTGTTTTAACAACCTATTAAAAATAAATTAAAACAAGTTAATAAAGTATAAAATTAAATTTAAAAGAAATTTAATTGATAATTTTTTATAAAGTTAGAAAATAAAAATTAAAAACTACTAAATTGTTCCCTTACCTTCAACAACTCCAACCTAGAGAACCTCTTAAAAATAACCTGGGACATATGATGATTTGTGACAAACATCTGAATTTCATTTGCCTCTATATAAATCTCATGTATCCATGGGATTTTTTCAATCTTCTGCAACATCAAATTCAAGGAGTGTACTGCACAAGGTGTCCAAAATATGTGCTCATATCTCCCCTCTACTATCAACCTTATTGCTCTACAATTTTTTGCATTGTTCGTAATGACTTGGACAAATTTTTGAGGGCCCACAGACTCAACAGCCTCAATCAAAATATTAGCAATAAATTATGTATCTTTCACTTCGCCCTCACAATCAATGGCCTTTAAGAACATTGCCCCTTTAGGACACACTGCAACAATGTTGATTAGGGGTCTATTTCGAGCATCTTTCCATCCATCTGAAATAATAGATACCCTTGAGTCCTTCCATGAATCCCTAATTGTCTGCAAAGAAGTATGTATATAGTGCACTCCTTTCGCCAACAATGATGTTCTAACCTTCTCATAACCAAGGCTTTTGTACCCTTGTGGTGCATCATTAATACCTCTCACTATTTGTTATCAATATGGTGACCATAACATATTGAAGGGCAGCCCACATGCATAAATGCATCATGCAACCAACTTGTCAGTAATTTTACTTTCCTCATTTGCAAATGCTTGTTCTAATGGACCTTTTGTTCTCCTTCGTGGGGAGCTCACTTCCTCTAAGGGAGTTTCAATTTAAGTGGTTGGGCTGGAGTTTGAATGAAATGATGGTTTGATGGGGTGGGTGGTTTTCACGAACCCCTCCTTTGCAAAGGAATGGTTTTAGATCTAACTCTTGCAGCTTGCAATTCAATCTCCTCTTGCTCTTTCATGTACACCAAAATTCGTGTCTTTTCAACCTTGGAACATTTTCTAATCCTCACTCCCGCTACCCCGATTAAATGAGTTTTGAGTTGGGTATATGAGGACTTGAAATGCATATTGCAATGATTACATATCCAAGATCGACTGCCTCTGCCAACAAAGTACTCCAACACTTGCACGTCTCCAAAGAGGAGCTTTAGGATTTTGTTTTGTGGGATTCACGCCCTCCCTTTGGCTTGCTTCCCCATGCCTTCCACCTAAAATTGAATTGGATTTCATTTATATTTTATATCTCAAAGTTCAAACCAACCATAAAAAATAAAAACAAAAACTTAGAAAACAATAAATAAAACTACACCCTACATATCTTATTCTACTTTTGATCAGCAAATTCACTATATAGGCACGAGGTGAGAGCATACACAGAGTTCAAATTTTTTAATTTAAAAATAAATAAATAAACTTTTAAAAAATAGCAAAAAGAATTAAACCCTACGCATCCTTTTTTTTTAACACTAAGTTCACCGTATAAGTGCGAGGTGAGAGCATACACAAAGTTCGGATTTTTTAATTTTAAAAAAGTAAAAAAAACTTTTTAAAAATAGCAAAAAGAATTAAACCTTACGCATCCTATTTTGCTTTTGATCACCAAGTTCATTGCATAGGTGCAAGGTGAGAGAATCCCCAGAAATTGGAGTTTTTAATTTTAAAAAAGCAAAAAAACTCTTTAAAATAACAAAAAAATAAACCCTACACATCCTATTCTACTTTTGATCACCAAGTTCACCATATAGGCGCGAGGTGATAACATACACAGAGTTTGGATGATATTTTTAATTAAAAAAATTAACCAATAGTTTTTATTTTAAAAATGCAAAAGAAATGTTACATTTAATTATTATCATTATGTAGAGTTTTAAAATTATTAAATTAAAACTACATATTGATATCATGATCAATGATTACGAATGATGTGTGCATTATGCACACATCATTTTTTATCATTGATCACATTAACATTTTCTTTTAAAAAAAACTTGAAAAAACCTGATTTTTCCTCCTTGAAGTTGATCTCTCCTTCTAAATCTGCTTTTAAACTCCTTGATGCTCTTAGCTCTTAGTAACACCTCCTAAAACTCTTCCTTCAAGTTGTTCCTTGATGTCTCTTTTCTCTTGACAATGTTAAATTCAGCAAAAAAAAAAAAATGTGACTTAGAATGGACCAAAGATGTCATTATATAGCTTTTATGAAGGTTGGGTGGGTAGATTAGGTTTAAAATCAATAAATGTTAAGAATTAGTTTTTTTATGTTTTTGGCTCTTAGAAATACATAAGCCATGGAAACATCCCGGAAACGCCGAGGACATCCGAAAACGGCCTAGACATTTCAAGATGGACATGGGGGTGGGGGATGTTTCCTAGCAACATGGATGAAGACATGTTAATTTTGTTGATTAGGGGATTCCAATTGAGGTGGTTGTTCCTAACCGTTGTATCTCCTCTCCAAGATTCCTATACGGTATGTTGATTTCACTGTACTCGATGATTTCACTGTACTTGAGTATCTCTCTATATATTTATAATGGATCGTGAATCATGGTAGTTTGATCATCATATGAGTAACATTATAAAATGATCATTGCTCACTGTAAACAGGAGAGTATTGTACATCACAGATTAATGTGAAAGGTTCTTCCTACTCATATTGTGTTCCCTGTGTGATGTGTTCAATCCATAGGATATAATGTGCGGATGTGAAGTTTGGCATCCTCCAACTATCTCTTAACTTTTTATTGTTGTTCATTATTATGTTTATGCTTGCTAAAACATATCAATCACGGAATTGTAGTCCTACAGATTGCTCCTGAGATCTGGATTACATCTTCCCATTCTATTGGCAAAGACCCTATTAGCTGCTCAAGAAGAACTGCTATTTTATGAGACTTAACAGAGTTCAGACTTCTTTCTTCCTTCTTTGCAGCCTGAAGTACATTAAGTATAGCCTATTTTAATGAATTTGATTTAGAAATTATTGTAGAATCAGTTTACTTATTAGCTTGTCTTGGTTTAGATCATACTCTCAAATTACCGCTTGAAAGAACGCACTGACCAATACCACTCATTTTAGGTGCACTTTAATGACTGCCCTCCATTCTGCAGCAAAAAAGGGGCCAGTGCTTTGGCTGGCTATTATGCTTTCAAAAAAATTATCCAATTTATTCTAAGCAAGGTCTCCTTTATTTTGCCAAAAAGACTGATCAATTTCTTAGTTTAGTGCATTAGCTAACTGATTACAGGGAATATCCACTTATGTTCAAGATTTGACAGACTCTGACCACTTGTCTTTCAAAAATTATATGAGTTTTGACAATACTCCGGTACCTTGTCCTATAAATTTTGAACACATTTGGTTTGGTAATTGTACTGTTCACACTCTGATGCAGCAACTGTCGGCTGAAGGTGATCCTATTTTTAGTTATCATATGTTTAATATTGCTTCTAAGTTTAAATTATTAAAATTTCGTCTCGAAGCTTGGAAACATTAACACTTTAACTATTTCTACACATAACAGGGTGCTAGTAAACAACTAGCTCATCTTCAAAATGTTTTTTCATATTGAAATTGCTCCAGAACTCCAGACTCAAGTGCATCAATTACTACCACAGTTGTCTGAATTTCAAAGTAGAGGAAATATTTTGACAGCAGAAATTAAAGATACTTCGGAATATGGGATGAAAGAGAGACATGAATATAGTTTCGTATATCTAAAACATAGCAATGCAATTTCAATCAAATTAGTCATGTTTGGCTCCCATACGGTACAATGATTGATGACCCTGATGCCATTGGAAAAACAATTTCTGATAGGACATGCACCGTAGAAGGAACATTAGTGGAGCTAATAAGGACCACAACAAACTATATCTGCAATTTGGAGGGCATCCACCTGAATGTTGTTAAGTATTGAAAAGTTTTCGATTTGAAATGTCAGGCTATCCAGATTCACTGTGACACTTGCCTGCTGTTTAGTTAAAGGAAATGTCGCTGCTTTTACAAGAATAGTAAGCAGAATAATTGCAAATCCGTATGCATAAGGAATATGCACGGCTTCGAGTCCATCCTTCAGCACCTGCAAAAACAAACTAAGCTTCAGACATGTATTTAAGCACAAGAACCAATATATTTGACTCGTAAGCATGTACATTAAATTCAAACGAATTTGAAACTTCTGAATATGGTTAAAAACAAAAAAATGCTCCTTCAGAGACCTCAAAAGGAAAATAAAGTTTTCCCACAGAAAACTGCCATTAAAAGGGAAAAACTGGAGACTTACCTACATTAGATACTAAGTAACTGACAAATGCATATAAAAGCATTGAGCAAAATCCAAGATTCATAATAATAGTTGATGAAGTTCAGCTATACTAAAGACATTCAACTTGTTACAAGACATGAACAGAGGAAATAATTAAGAGGAATTGGACTGTACTCCAAATGAATGTGTCCTTCATTTTATTATGTTGGGAGTAGTTACAATGTTGTTGGAACAGTTACAATCAACAAACTACCAACATGCCTGTGTATAAAAATATATGCACCATATTCAATACCCCCCTTAATGGCTAAACTGGAGACAACTCGAAGTTTGTCCCGAAATTTTACAAAAAAGATGGGACCAAGAGATCTAGTCATTAGATCTGTGGGCTGCTCCTTAGAAGGACCAAAGCGAAGAGAGATATCACCATAATCAACCAACTATTGAATATAGTGATAATACTCTCAATGTGCTTGGTGCAGGCATGATATACATGATTCTTTACCATCTTCAATACACCTTGATTGTCACAAAAATTGGAAAGTGGAGTAGGTGTATCTTGCGAAGTTGAAGATCAATCAAAATCCGATGTAGCCAAACTGCTCAGCACATTTAAGACCTGGTCCATATTTGTTGTCACGGTTAAAACATAACCCTTTTTCTCTTTTTTCTTCAATTTGTTAAGATGTCGGTCGAACTGCCTGAGGGTACGATGGTGGCAAGGTGCTACGGTCTTTTATGTTAGTGAAGGTTTGCCTTCTACTGGATAGAAAATTTTCCTCTGCCCTACGTGCCATGATAACAGAATCAGAAACCTTAATTGGATTAAACATACGCACCTCATGCTCAATGTGGTCCTTAAGACCCCCAAGAAATAGGTCATTCAAATTCCCTTCTGTAATATTCTCCCACACAAGGATAAGTTTTGGAATTGATGAACATAATCCTTGACTGATCTTATTTGTCGTTACTTTGCTAATTGGTTGAAGTAATTCTTTGACATGCTAGAACTAGTGCAATTGTAGCTCTCAGGTTCAAGATACAAGGATGCCATGGTCACCTTTTGTCATGATGCGATCTGATGTAGATCATAGAAATTCTCCATTTGGATAATTCAATTGAGTGGATCCTTTCCATCAAACTTACACATTTCCACTTTCGGCATCATGTTACGGGCCTACAGAGTATTTGTATTTGGATTGGGCATGCTCGAAGATCCACCCTGGCTAGTTTGTCCATTACTTTGACTTGAAGATCCACCTTGGTTGATATGAGTATGATTGAGTTGTGGCTGATTTGGAATAAGATGACCCTTCAAATTTGTATTGAGTTGTTGCATGAAATCATCCAATCATTGTCCAATATTTTCTACATCTTCCTTGTTGGCCATCTTAGACTATAGGATTCACAGATCATACTCAAGTTGGCTTACCCTATGGTCCGTCAGAGTAAACCCCAGGCTTGAGGAATTCGTAGTTACCCCTTCTGACTCCAACTCCTCAACTATTGTCTCATCCTTTTTTAGAGTTTTACCCGGACTGATGAGATTCTTTTTGCCTCTTGTAGAAGGCCCCGCATGATACCCCAAAATAGTAGGATTTTCGGATCAAGGTCGAAATTTAGGATTTGGATTTTGATAGGAATTCGGCCAAATATGAATAAACTTAAAGAACAAACTCAAACTAATTTTTTTTCTTTTTGAAAATGTAAAGAACTTGGGAAAATTCCACAATTTTGCAGTTGGAGCAAATTTATCAAAAACCCTAAAATTGATAAAACTATTGCAAAACAAGTCAAAATATCTTGAAATTTGGAGAGGATCTTGACTAATTTCGCAGCAACCCAAAAAAATTGCAAAAAAAATCGCTACCAATTTAGAGATATAGTTAAGTCTTTACAATTAGGGTTTTGACGCAGTTCTGGCTGAGATCAAGCTCTGATACCGCTTGTAATGAAATTACTTAAATAAATTTGAATATTAGCAGCAATAAAACACAAAGAACATCCAATTGTAAAGAAATGATCACAATATGCAAGTATAATAGCTTAGCCACTTCGAGGGGGCAACCTCCAAACCATACAATAAGACTCAAGTACTCAATATGATGATTAACTACTCCTTACTACCACCTATATGTACCATTCCTATGTTATGGCCAACACCAAGGCCGACCTACTAAACATATTGAAAGAAGTACATTAGTCTAATACACAATAACAATAATAATTAATCACAGCAAAATGATCTTCACTCTATTATCAATATTCGCAATCAATTACACATATATAGGAGATATCACTCCTATAAACAAGGAGTTTAAAACTATACACGAGAGTTGTTAAAACAACTCTTCTAATTAACAAATATCCTATTTTTGTGAGATTGGTAAAACAACCCAACTTCACATATTAATATCTCACACACAATATAATATTAATGTGAGCACTAATTAATTGATTCCGAACACATATGAAAGCATAAATGAATAACATATGACGAGATTATGTAAGCCACAATTCAGCACTACATATCCAATATAAGTTATAGGACTAAGGGCGTAGCATTTTTCAACCAATAAAATTCAAAATTGGAGGCATATTTGGAGACGTCTTGCCAAGCTCTTCACTTCCATACTATTTGTAAGTGATTTTACGAGCGTTTGAGCTTTATTGCGTAAATTTCTTTGTTGTGTCCTCATTTGCTCCGGAGTTTGCAAAATTTTCTTCTCTTCACCCAATCCTCCCGTGAATTGTTTAATTGAAGTCCGTACTCGCTAATATGAAATTCCATTATGCTGGATATGAGCCCATCTCTTCCCTTGAAACCATTATACTTGAAATTGGAGACAGTGATATTAAACATATGGACTTACCAGAATTTTGGGCAAGGAAAGGAGGTTGACAAGAGAACCAGCATTGGTAGAGAGGATTTTTAGTAGTGGTCTTCCTCATGCAAGTGCAGATTTTCAAATTTAGTGCAATGTGTAGAGAATACTGTTTTGGCCTATGCGCTCAATGTTTTGATGCTCAAACCAAAGGAACTGAGATATCTACAGGGGCAAGTTACTGCCCAACTTGATGCTCAACATATCAACTTGACGGTCAACATATCAACTTAGCTCTTGGAATTGTTCCCACCGCAGATTCTAAAGAGGTAACTCTAGAAATGGCACAAAAGGAGCATGACCTCACACCAAACAAGTATCAATCAATGATTGCCAAATCTTGGCTAAATAAGAAGAAGAAAGGGCCTTCTAAACTTGCCAAAACTCTCTATAGGAATGATTTTGTTGAAGAGTTATTAGATATAATCACCCTGTTAACTAGAGTGATGGGACTCCCTTCTACCAAAGATTTTCACAATTGGATGAGCATCTTTATCAACTTGATTTGTGAAGGAAAGCAGCTTTAAGCTGGGGTGAAATCATCTGTGAAAATTTGATAAGCCAACTCACCCAGTTGAACAATACCAAGTCATTCTATATGACTTCATATCTGATGTACCCCGTTGCGGGGTACAGGATATGGGTTGGCCTTTCCAGGAAAGGAAGATAGAATTTATCAGGACACGTATATGACTACTATGCTTAGTTGACCTAAAAGAATAGCAAGAGTCACTTCAAAAGGGTGAATGATGCATTCACCATGTTTATAGTGAGATTATTGGAGGGATGCACTATAAACCAGATCTCCCAAGAAGTCAAGCAGTTAGTAATAAGATATGGCGGCTTCTTTATCCAATTTCAAAGGTTTTCTTACATTAGGGTTGCAGGATTCGAAGGAATCCCATACAAACTTCCTATCTCCATTAGTGATAAACTTATCCTCATTGAGTTATGCAAGTAGCTACATATTCTTCACAAAATTTGCAAGGACAAGAAGGTGCAAGAAATCGAGTTCTCCATCACCCTTGGCAACCATGTGTGCAGATCAAGTATTGATGGACAAAATGTTGAACAGACAATTGCTCCTTTCAACATGCATCCATTTTTCATCAAATCCTCCTTTGAAAGTAAGAATTTCATCAACAATAATCTCCGGCTCCCCACAACATATGTTCATGTGCCTACTATTGAAGAGTATTGGGAGGATTGTGATGATGAATTTGAAGTAAGGAGAAAATCATTTACGAGAATGACTCTGCAACAAATTCAAAGTTTCCAGTTGGATCAAGTTCCAAAAGGGATGGTTAATGATGGTTCTTACTTGTGTAAGCCTGAATTTGAAAAGTCTATTCAACATACTCCTCTTCCTATTATAGACTGGTTACAAAAGGAGAGAGATAACATTGATGATCTTATAGCACCAGTGATCACTAGGACCAAGAAATGGTATCAAAAGAAATTGGCAGAATTCAAGGCATCAGAGAAGGCGGTTGCTCCTTAAAGTCATTAGGGCATGCCTTCCTCCTCAGCCCAACAATCTCACAATACAAAAGTTTACATTTGTACTCCAAGAGATGACCCTATGCCTGAAGAAGAAGAAAATCCTGTTGAGGCTCCTTCAAAGAATGTGGATGGAGGTGGTAGCTCAAGATAGAAGTTGACAATAAGGAGAGCTCCTACTTCTCCACGGCTATCAAGTGAAAAATCCCCTTCTGTTGAAATTATACCTATGCAAGCCCCTGCACCACCTCCTCTCAGTCTAAATGTGCCTACTTCAAGTTCAATTGAGGTTGCTATCACTAATACTTCATTTACACGGGTCCAACCTCTAGTCGAAAAGAAGGGGAAATCATATCCAAAGGTAATTGTTCCATATTATAATGTTGTAGTTGCTCTCCTTCAAGGTACTCCAGCTCCAAAGAAAGCAAAAACAACTTCTTGCCTTTTATTAGATACATCAGACCAACAATTTGTTGAGATTGCAAAACCAAAGCTTGATAAAAATGAAAATGAAAATGAAAATGAAATCGCTTTGGTTGATTATGAGTTGACAAGGGTCTCACTGAGAGAAGCTACTTCAAAAGAGGCTATACACAGCTTGAAGGAGACAATCTCGAGAGTGATAGAAAGAGTTGAAATAGGTAAACAAACACAAGAGCAACTAGAGGAACAAGTGCATACCCACTCAGCTTATATTAAGGTCTGTCTCTCCTCAGATCCTATCCCAATAGCATCTCGTCCATCTACTGCTCCAGTAAGTGAAATTGACACTAAATCTACTTCTGAAATCCCTAAGCACGCACAGAGAGACAAAATCATGGAAGCATGGGTTGAAAATTTGTTAGTATATGGCTTAAAATTCATTGATGAAAGCCATTGTGAAAGCACAAAAGAAATTGAATTCTGGGATAGAGAATGCAGAGAAAGAAGCATACTTGTGGGCCAGCCTGATTCATGATTTTAGGATCATGGTACTAACTGATGAAAAGATCCTTCTCTATGAGAAAATCTTTGATGATTCAAACAATAATCTCTCTCGGACTTGGTCTCACAGTGTTGAGTGGTGGCTCAAAATGTTAGAGGAAAGTACAAAATCATGGAAGCATGGGTTGAAAATTTGTTAGTATATGGCTTAAAATTCATTGATGAAAGCCATTGTGAAAGCGCAAAAGAAATTGAATTCTGGGATAGAGAATGCAGAGAAAGAAGCATACTTGTGGGCCAGCCTGATTCATGATTTTAGGATCATGGTACTAACTGATGAAAAGATCCTTCTCTTTGAGAAAATCTTTGATGATTCAAACTATAATCTCTCTCGGACTTGGTCTCACAGTGTTGAGTGGTGGCTCAAAATGTTAGAGGAAAGTACAATAAACCTTCAAACCTATATACAAAAGGGTGAAGCTTTGAAAGCTGAAATTTTTGCAGATATGAAGGCTCTTTGTTGTGATCTATTACAGAATAATTTCTCACAACTCAACACAACAAATGCCATCAAGGAATAGTTCCACAAGCTTATCAAAGAAGAACTCTTCAATGTTGATAATTTCAAACAGGAGAAGATGGATGAAATCTCAGAGTTGCACAATGTGGGAGTAGAAGCCTCCAAGAATTTGGCTCAATTCAGAGGTACTAGTGTCGAGATGTTGAATGCCATGGGAGGTTGGTTGAACAATCTCGCCAACACCATAATTCCAAAAGAAGGTGATATTACAGGAGCAGTACCCAGATTTAGAATGCACCTCCTGAAACTCAAAGTTCCTGCTTCTTCTCACTCCTAGTCTTCCAAAAAGAGCACCTCTTCTAATTTTGCATTGTATTTTCGTATTTATTTTCCCTAAATTATAAAATGTAAAACAGTAAAAGTCACTTACTAGGAGGTAGTAATGACCCCTCTCTTCTTTAAGAAGGGCTCTTTTCATTGTAAGGGGTTGTTGGCAATTTCAAAAAACATATACAGAAGAGAACTTTCTTTTCTTTCCACTCCTCTAGTTCTCTGTTACAAAGTGTACATTTTATGCAAGGGAATATGAAACTTTGTGCTTGTTTTTGCCCTCAGCAAAGTGTTGAACTTTGCATTTGCATATATTTGGATCAGATTTATTCATTTATGAAATTATTTGATCTATGGGTGATTCTCTTTCTATTATAAAATGTTACATTTCTCTTTTATTACTGACATGCATGAATAGTTAAAGATCAGAATCTGCTTTTTCCGAAGTGTTGTCCCCTTTCCTTTCTTTCAGAAATTCTACTCTCTAATTTTTGTTCTCTTCCTTCTTCCTTTTTTTGGAAATATCAGCACAAGGGATTAAAACCCCATATCAAGATATTTTAGAGTAAATTATGTATATAACTTTTTGTTTCATTTTTAGTTTTCAATAAGGGAACCTCCCAGATAATAGAGGAGGGACTTTCAGTCCCCTAAACTATTGTGGAATTCTTATTTTTTCTTGAACAAATATTCTGCAAACAGGATGGATACAATTCCTAAGGATTTCAAAGAACTTGAGAGTCAAGGGAGTTCAAAAGTTCAAAAAAGAAGAAAGTAGACACTAAAAGAACTCTTAACCACTTTTGCACCAGCAACCAAACTTGCCAAATACATGTAGAAATCCTTGTCATCCAAGACATTGAATTAACATGTGACAGGAGCCTCACGCAAGCATATAATCCACCCCTCTTCAAGTAAGATCTTGCTAATATATAAAATTGTTGAGAGCTTTGTTCATAAGGTGATGTGGCTATGTGGACATTAAAATACGGAATTCGGCACTACTGACATGAAAGTAGTTTCTCATTCCTTTGCCACTTGTTTGAAACCAGATCGTCACCAGCAAAAGTATTTGTATAGCCCTTTTTTCACCAAGAATAATTATATTTCCAATTATTATTTCCATCTCATGGTAGTGATTTTCATCATTTGGAACATGGAAAGCTCCATGTCACTATTGTACTGGTGCCCATCTTTGTTGGTCAATGTGATAGTGTCATCAATTCAATTGTTTCAATTCAAATAGGTTGTATTGTAATTGGTTATTGTTGTTATATCAACAGTTGATGGTTGTAAATTTAAAAATTTATAGTGTGAAGAAAATTCTCAACATATGTTTATTTGGCTATTGAGTTGTTATTTTGAGCACAGTTATACCAATCAGGTCTGCAGGAAGATTTTTTGAATTAAAATTTGGAGAAATGTAAAATCAAGTTAAGGCCCTCAAGTAGTGCCTAATATTTTTCAAGTGAAGTCAAGCTCTTATTGCATCTTCTTGAATCTAGTGAGTGTCAAGTCTTCCTCGTATGAAGATATTTTATCAACAACTCCATTTGGATAAATTTCCCACTCCTGGCCATGTGGGAGGTGTTATCCATTTTACATCCCCTGGGTAAAATGGGCAACAGAGGATTGTCGGAACCGGGCATTGGTTAGGGCCACCACAAGGGAATCTGGGGTTACAGGTAAAATTCAAGGATTAGGGAGCATTTATAGGGCCTTGAGAAGATTTGGGGTCATTCAGGTCAATTTCCTCATCTCTTGGGTTATTAGGGTTCAAGAGCTCCGCCTTCCAGTGAAAAAGGGCTCCCCGGGCCCACATCCGGCCAAAAAAGGAGAAAAAATGAAAAAACAGGAAAATTGCCTTTAGGGCATCTCATGACCCCTCCTCAACTTTCTGGTGTTGGGAAATTCGAAAAATCCCTGAAAATTTTCAAAAGATGGGTCAAAAAATGCCCGAAAGGGCTCACAGGAGCTCAGAGCTAAAATTAGCTCGCCGAGCAGCTCAACGAATTGGGGCATTGCATAGGTGGATCAGACTCATCACAAAGCTCGGGCGAGCTCGTTACTCGATGGACCGAGTTGAGAGCCTAAGCGGCTCGGCGAGGGAGGCGGGCTCGGGATACCGAACTGGGTGCTGCAAGCGACTCGATCACATTGGCGCGAGGAATGGTTAGTCGCAGCGCAGGAGACAGCGGGTTGGTTCGCCGAGCTAACTCGGTGAGCCGGGAGGTCTTTGGCGCGGGACATGTCGGGTTTGCACGAGGCCGAGACAACTCGGTAGACAGTGTGGATGTCAGTTGAGCTCCACACCCAAAATACATGTGGTGAGCATTGTGTCGGGCATGCGGTGTCGGGGATCCAAGTCGGGGAAGCAGGACGGGAGAACAAGGTGACTCAGCGGCCCGCGAACCCGACAAACTCGACGAAGGACTCGGGGGCGGATGCGGAAGAGCAGGAGCACTGAGCAACTCAGTAGGGGGTCACATGTCGATGCAATGCGGAACCCGCTTCCGCCAAACAAGACTGCTGAGCTAAAAAGTGAGCAGCCCGAGGTGGTTGGCAAGTTAGGTGAGTAACTCGGTGGAGTGGGTAGGAGTTGGAGCTAAAACACTAAAATGCAACCCATACCAAAACCTTCATAACTTTTGCACAGAATGTCAAATTTGCACAAAATCACAATCGTCGGAAAGGGAATTCAGAGCTCTACAACATGAAGCCATAAAATTTGGATTTTGGTGAGTTTGTCAGGGGTAAAAACGGAGGTGAAGTCATAGGACCATGGAAGCCAAACCCAGGTGCAGAAATGAATTAAATGAAGGTATGGGCTCACATTCTTCCTTCCAGAGCAGGGTACAGGAGGCATGGGCAACATCAAGGGCCCCCATAACATGATGTAAGCAGGCATGGTGCCCCTTGTGGGTGATCTCATGCCTAGAAATTCGAATTTCTTCTCCTCTTGCTTGAACTCTTCCTATAAATTGTAAAGGGGATGCACATTGTAAGGAGTTAGTTATTTTTCCTCCCATACACCCCTCTTCTTTCCTTCAGTTGGGTTGCTGTGAATTTTTGGGGCTTCAAGCCTTCACATTCCAAAATTTGTAATGGCATTTCTTGCCTTCTCCTGCTAAAATGATGTACTGTGCATTCTATTGGAGTAATAAAAATGGTGTTTTGTGATTCATTTGTTTATCCTTTGCATCATTTGTGTTACTTTCACTTGCCTCTCATTATGCTTGCAAGATCTGTGCATATTCCTTATTTTATTGCAAGATTTGGGTGTTTTGTGCTTATTTTGGGAATGGTGATTGTGTGTAATCTGGTCTGTGGTGCATGCCCACCCTCTCCAGGTTCATGCATTCTCCGTTTTGCAAGCTGGGAAAGTGTTTGAAACCCCTTCTCTCGGTGCTATCACCGTTCTAGTGTAGGATTTCCTTCATTTCATGTATTTTCTTTATCCCTGTCTCCTTGGAAGTGTTAGAATAGGTTTAGTTAGTTGTTCTTCTTGCATTAGAGGTAGCTTAGCATTAGGATTAGGAAGAGGAAGTCGACCTTCTCCGGAGGTCCACCTCAAAGCCCGCAAGTCCCACAGCTTGAGAGGTGGTACCCATGTTACACAATCACACCGAATGCCCCATTCACATGTTGGCTATTCGGGGGGTGTTGTGATTTCGTGATAACAGGAGGATTTCATAAGTTGTTTGTGGATATCAATAGGAACCAAATATTCAATGGGATGACATTTTTTGGTGACTCTAGCTTTATATGATGCCAATTTTGTACAAGTTTAGAACTACTATTATATGTGCCATAGCATCAAATGTTGGGTTTTGGAATGTTGTACCACAAGTTCTGATTTGAGGATTATGTTTTCCAGTGTTGATTGTAGTTGAGACTTTCCACTATAAATTTCAGATGATAAAGTTACTTTGAGTTGCAAATGATATTGAGTTGTAATAGAGTATGGCATGTTCTCAGTTAAGTTTGTTTTGTCAATAGTAGATTTTGCTTTATGATAAAGGGTCATTTCACGCCATTTTTGTATTAGTACAGTATTTTCCCTACTAGTAATTGATAATTGTTGTAGATAGGGTTCTTGATAAAGGTTTTTTTATGATGACGCTGATCTTTCAGCTTCTTGTTCATGGATGGCAAATTCTTGCAATAATGCACATATCCCCATCTTTATATTATGATAGTTTTATACAAGTAGCAGAAGTGATCTGGCTATGGAAGTTGTTTGTGGATGATGTGTTGACGTTCTCATACAGTCTTCAAACCCAACAATTCAAAGATGAGATATGAGAAGCAGAAGTAGTAAGGCTATGATAGTTGTTTGTGGATGATGAGTTGACGTTCTCATATAATCTTCAAAGCCAAACATTCAAAGATGTGTTATGGGAATCAGCATTTTTTCGGTCCTTCATTGTTGATTGCATTCCTTGAAAATGTTTTCACCTCCTCCTATTGATGATTGAGTTGCTATATTGACTCGAGAACAGTGAAGATGGTGGAAAAGAATTTCTTCATTTCAATTTACTCCTAACTGGTTATGGATAATTCACAAACCCTTGTTTATGGGTTATCCCCAAACCCATAGGTTCTAAGAAAGCCTCAAAAACCTAGTAAGCAAGTTAGGCTAGTGGTTGGATGTCTTTCAAAAACACCTGGTTTGGGGTTAGCCTCGAAACCCTAGTTTTGAGCAATCCTCTGAAACCCCTAGGTTTTAAGTAATCCTTCAAAACCCCTAGGATTTGAGTAATCCTCTAAAATGCCTAGGTGCAACATGAGCTAATTATAAGGGCTATGGCTTCTATGTGGATTTTTCCGCAAGTGTGTGTCGTAATAATAAAAACCACTGAACATAAAATTCAAAGTCTCATAAATCTACAAGCTTTTCAAACCCAAACAAAAATAGAAGGTGCCAAGATATTCGGATGTTTAGAAGCTTTAAATTTGAGTAGATGAGGCTCAAAGTGGCCAAAACCTTAACCCATGCTTATAGGACACCCATTCATAACTTGGCTGCAAATTCTTCAACACAAGACACACACCAATTGCTGAAGGTCAAGCGATATCTAGGACCAGCATAGTCACCAAGTTCGAAAATCCGGATCCATTCAAAAGGGCAAAAAAATTCGAAAATCCAGAATTCCGGAGAAAGTTTGGAAAAATCCAAATATATCTATATAAATATCAATGTTGTCGGATACTCCGCCCCTCCTACTAGGGCGCGTGTATCCGCGTGCCAGATACGGATACGGCTTGGGCGCTTCTCGTATACGGCTCGGATATCGTACCCGTCCGTATCCAAATACAAACCCGCATCAGATACAGCCGGAAAAGGTAAGCAAGGAAAACTATAGCCGTATATGATTTAACAGTTTAAAATGTATACAAAAACCCCTTCAAAAGGCTATAAAGATGCTAAGAACTGCAAATGATCTTCTATAATGCATTTTATTAGCAACAATTGAGAACATGGAAGTGAGAATGTTGATTCACTCTTTTACTTCATGCTTACACATTGGCTCTGATCAACCTGCAATTCCTTTTATCTGTTTCTTTTGGCCTACTCTACTTTTTTTCTTTCTTTTTGTCTATTTTTCACTGGCCTACACAACATGCAAGTTTTTAAATCCATTGAATACCGAATTTCTTATTTTCCTGTGGACTGGAAGCGTATTATTTGCGTGTAATTTTAATCTAATGTACAAGTTCATTAATAATTTAAATTTGATAATTACTATTAATGTATTCTTAATTTATAATCTAGATTATCATAGTATTTTAAATATTATATAATATGTTGTATCCAACCATATCCATATCAGGGGGCATTAAAAACTAGTTGTATCCCTATCTGATACTGTATCCATATCTGTATCCATGCAACTCTGATAAATATACATAAACTATGAGTTAAACTATAAAATTTAAAATAATAAACTATAAAGAAGATAAAATTTATTTTATTAATTTGAATTCCAATTTATTACATATTACAAAATAATAATTATTTGGAATACATCATAAAATTAAAATCTAAAAACCTATAAAACATTGAAAAAATTACTAACCTAAATACTATATTTATATTATAAACAATGTATAAAATTATATATACCAAAACATAATAAGAACTAAACCCAGTGGCTGGTGCGACATACGGCTCTAACCTCTGACTTCTGAACCACTTTTAGCGTGATGGCTTTGACTTTTAAGTAAAATGACAAATGCTGAGTTGTGATGACCCTGGACCAATGTGACTGTTAAGACCCTGCACCATCGTTGGGTATGATATTGCTGTCATAAACTTCCCCTAGCAGAATCGGCGAACCCACTTCTATATGACCTATGGTTGGAGTATGTAGAGATCTGTGGAATGAATGGTATGTTGTATACTAGTATTCTAAATCTAAAGCAGCTAGGGCAACATGGTATATGACTATGAAAGATTTCCTCTTGAATCACTGTATGGACCCAAAGCAGACTTTTTTACAAGGGTGTACGGGGATTTTTTACCATAGCATACTACTCTTCTCATATAGTACGTATTTAAGCCAGTAGCTGAACTCGAGGATAGATTCAACCACCCAGTGCTGGTGCACATAGTCTGAATCTAACCTTGACTTCTGTCCAACTGCAAACGAACTTGGTAACTGTTGTGATCTTTTAAGTACAACTACTTGCAGGAAATCTGAGACTGATGGTTGCCAGAAAATGGAAACGGATCTTACGGCCTGTTGGTAACTGACAATTTAAAGGAAAGAAAGCATTGACGAATTGTGTTTATGCAACTGTGTACCGGAAACGTGTTCAATATCTGATAATTTCGCAAGCAAGCATATAGAGATGTTTGTAAAACGTCATGGTTGGATAACCTCTGGGAAGGAACATAAGAGATAATTGATAATAGCTCTCTAGGAGTATTAAGTAAATCATTAGAAATCTGTGGAGTTGTGTACGAGTCATGCCTTACAACTATTCATGCATGGTTGCATGAGGACTACATCATGTGAGATTTGAAATGCTCAAGTTTCAGATATATTGACCGTATACGTTTCCACTTCTGAATGCTGGGTTGCATTGTTGAATTATTTAATACCTGTGCGGCTGTGCCCATAGAATCATTCTGAATTTTATCATCCTATTGTATATGACTAAGAGATCATAGACTGTCTAGAATACTCGCCTAAGCCCCCACGCGTACGAGTTTAGAAAAACGTCGCCAGGTAATGGTACGGGCTACGGTACGCTGTAACTACGCTTGGAAAACGTACGCCAAAAGGGGACAAAAAAAAAACTGGGTACTGAGCCGTATAGTCCCCTGTGAATACGTCGCCAAGTGTAAACATCACAAACAAACTCGCCAAAGACAGCATTTCTTTCCTTTTTTGGCAATTCTTTCCTTTGAAGAAAACACAAGCAAAAAAAATTGCCATTTTTGGAAAGGGTCCGGGAAGATGTAGCAGCAAAAACTTGCATGTGCCATAACTTTCATTCTGTGGCTCCGTTTCAAGTGTCGTTTTCTCTAAAAGTGTATATTTTCTCGAGCTCTACGCATTGATGGCAATATTTTTCTTATTTTCATAAAATCCATTTTTGCACCTTTTTGGACCAAGCAACTTCTTGCAATCTTCTGAAAGAATCATGAGCTTTGATCGCCTGTAGACAGATTAGTAATTAAAAATACTGGATAGCTTTCCAAAACTCGCCAAAACTCGCGAGTATTCTCCCGTGCTCGGACTAATCGTCCCACCTGCCAGCTTGGATCCATATTTTTCCTGCTTAGTTATGATGTTTCAGGAAATATGTCAGACAATACTATCGTGCTAAGTGGATCAAGGAAGGTCACCATGAACAATCAAAACTCCTTGAATCTTATCACAGTCACTAAAATAAATAACTGTGATAGAGAAATAATAAATTTCAATAAGTATGCAAATGCTTCTTTAAATTTATAATTTATATACATATTTATATATTTATATACATGTGTATATATATATATATATATATACCCAAAAGCGTACCATACCCAAGATTTTTAAAAATTTGCCATATCGGCGTACCGTACCCGTACCCGTTCTCGTACCCGTACCCGTATCCAGACTGTCTAGCTAAATAATAAGCAAATACTCATGATAGACAAAACATGATCACCAACACATAGTTGCAATTTTCCAGGTTAGCACCAGTATAAAACACCAAAATGTAAGATTGGAGTTACAAATTATCAAGATAGAAAACCTTATATATTTATATACGATATATAAATGATATATATAAATAAGTACCCAACTAAGTCGTACACGTACCCGTCGATTTTTAACTGTAATTTGTCGTATCTTAGTATATCCGTACCACATACCCGTATCAGTACCTATATCTCGTGCATTTCCTTAGGCTAGAAACTGTAAAACCACAGATCATTATCAAGGTGACGGGAAGTGGGGATAGTTGAGGTTTGGCACTCTACATGTATGGGCAATGCTAAATACTTGTGTACAGAAGCGAATTTACAAATTCATCAGAGATTCATCCAAACCTTTTATTCAGCCACAGGTTAGCTAATAAACGATCTAACAACATCCACTATAATTTACTTTTTCTATTGGACTTTGCAACAGCTCAAGAAGCCATCAGATCCTGAGATATACTTCCAATGAGCCTCAAATTAGGAATATTCCCTTTGCAGCCAGGATATTTGGGTGTTCAAAATTTTATCCCCTAGAAAGTTCTATGAGATCTGGCAATCCCAATGCCCTAACAGAGTAGAACGCCAAATTACAGAAATGTGACAGAATAAGTTGGTCAATCAACAAATGGAAGGATAACGAGCTCATCAAGATCAATCCTTCAAGCTATGTCAATCTATGGAAATCGCTTCAGGTTGGTGAACATAGTGGATCCCTAGGGCATATTACAAGCACATCTGATAGGAAGCCATTACCTAAAGGAAAAAATGCTAGTTTCTAGCTATGTGGAGTGGCATTTCCCTTCTAATTTTCATTAGAATACATGTGTGAATGTCAAAGAAGATTACCATACATTTTCCGTACAAATGGGTCAGCAGAGAATGGCTATATATGTTAATGGGAATAGGACAATTAATAGTCCAACTTCAAAGAAAGCCTCTAAACATAAGGTCTCGCTTCAACTGCTCAGAATCAATCTCCACAATGGGACCAGTATATGTCAAACATAGATCTCTTTAGACCCTAAGGAGGCCACACCTCGCTTCCGCGATGCTGAGTGAGCACTACACTAGAATATAGTTTCAGAATAGGGATCCGACTGATTATCTATGAGAATATTCTCAATACTGATGGTGCTTCATTAAAGGGGTATTCTAACTATGGGAGGAGTATGGGCGTAATGGAGCAAGGAGAGGTAAATGAATTAAGAGCACTTCTGCGGACAAAGTCTGAGTATCTCTAGTCGAATAATCTGGCAGAAATTAGAGCTCATTCAAAGAGGAATGCAAGAAGCTCACTCAAAATAGGATGGCAAGAAGATCAAGGTTCTAATCTGACTACAAAATCATGATGAATTTACTAAGCAAATGGCTAATAATGGTCATCGCTGCGATAATTGGCGGCTTGCAAGAGTTAATATTGATCAAATTCAGAAGATGCAGCAAAGACTTCCCGAAAAATTCTTTTCAGACATAGTTCCTCGACAGCAGATAAAGTTGCAGAGTGGATTAGCGAATTGGGCCCTAGACAACAATGATCATCCTTTGCTATGGACCACCTCCTTTAGTGGTGGACTACTAAGATTCAAGAAGATATGTAGCGACAATGCTTAATTTAGATTCTGCTTAATGAATGGGAATATTAATAGTATAGTTTATAAGGCTACTGATATGGCTAATAGCCCTTCCACCGTTTGGCATGGAGCGTGAGATTGTACATGTACATGAGTATTTCTGCATTAGGGATACTGGCTGGAAGATTTTTCTTTTAAAACCTGAAAGACTTCCGAGGTTGATCTTGCCAACGATATCCAATCGGTTAGTGATGCTTCACATGATGATCATGTAATCTGCAAAGGAGATGGGTGTTTCGTGAGCACGCATGAGAGAGCTGCACTTATCGACGAGGAGAACTATTCATGCTCTACGGATGATAACACAAGACTTTCTTCAATTCAACTACATTTGTGTTTTTCCAATATGGTGAATGGAATCCAAGGGTCAGTTTAAGATGTTAAGGACAATGACCCCAAATCTAGATATGAAACCTATGGGCAGGGGTCGGTTTGATCTTTAATTGTTTCACTCATATAGACACCATGTTGTTTTGTGTCATGCCTATTTGAATGAGTATGGGATCAGTTATGTTGTCTTAATTGTAGAGAATTGTTTATTGGATCAGTCTCTGGGAAATAATCAATTCTTAAGTTGTTTATGAAGTGGTATAACAAATTAACAATATAAAAATTATATGTTGTAACACAAAAACTCACGAACATCCATGGTTTTAGAGACTCATTCTTGGGTTGATGGAATATATGGGGTGTAACACGGTTTGGAACATGTCACCAACCTTGTTGATCGGTAATTTATTATGATACTTTCAGGTTATGATGGCTTTCTAAGGCCTTGATTTATTTTATAAAGATCAAGGATGAGGTCTTCAGGCAGGTTCAAGGAGCTCAAGAAGACCCTTATTGAGAACTAGATAGGTATGGAACATCAAGGTACTAGTACCAGAACACTGGAGGGGAGCATGCCTCCAATGACTTGCAACTTGTTATTTTGCACCTCAAGGCTCAAAAATCTATAAAAAAAATGGATTAAATGGCAAGGATCCATATGCAACGCTAAAAAATGATATAGTTGTGTACTCTCAACTCGGAGAAGTTCTTCTATTGGGTGATTTCAATGCTAGGACAGCGAATGAACAATCTAACATTTTATGCAACAAGGAGGATAACAATCCCATATGGCTCACCGAAGAAGAAACCCATCCATGGAGCAAATGTTCAGAAGACTACAAGGACACCAATCATTTTGGCGAGCAGTTAATTAATGTTTGTGGTATGTTTGATTTGATTATTTGTAATGGTGTGATTCTTTTAGCTGAAAAAGGTGCAGTTTGAAATATCCCTAATGGGATACCACTTAAAAATGCACAAAATATTGAAAAATTGCAGCAAAGTAAAATATTGATTTTTACTGAAAATGATCAGCTAAGACAACGAATGGTATTTAATTGATATCTCACAAAATACTTGCCCAAAGTACATGAAATTTTGTGGGAAGCCTGCAATAATGATAATAAACACTAGAACAACATTTTTAGAATTTTATATTGATGCTAGAGAATTACAGAGTGCCCTGGGCGGCTGGTAAACTTCTAAAAACCGTAAATCACCAAATACACAAGCACAAATTAAGGGTCTTTGGAAATACATTAACAGATACAAGAAATAATATTTCCACCTTCAGATCTGACAACAGCCGACTAGAAAACCCCCAAATATAGCTTGCGAGTCACCACGCTTGGAAGAGGGGCCAGAAAATGATGGAGGCGCCTTCAACGAGTTGCCACGCCCTGCCCAAATGGTTGTCATGAATCTTATCCAGAAGCCCACTGATTATCTTCCTCAAATGCCCTGAAAACCCTCAAAATCTGAAACCTCAAATAAGATCTCTGTGACACAGCACAAGAAACGGCTCCAAAATGAGAGACTAGGGTAGATCTCTCACTACCAAGAATGCCCTGCTAGCTAAGGACGGGTCTCTCACCACCGAAGCTAGGGTCCCTATGGGATTTGACTCCGCAAGTTGTAGAAGCGCAACAACAGCTGCACGAGAAAGGGGTCAATAAAATGTATATGCCAAAAGTGCCTTTCCTTACTCTCCCCGCTCCTTATATACTTCTCCTCGGCAAACGAGCCTCAATAACCCTAGGCGCATTTCATTCCATGGCGGGGCCAATAAAATGAAAATAACTAAAGTTACTTTTTCCCTTTTAAGTCGCCATGGTCCAAAAGTGACCCCCAAGCGCAAAATGTGGATATTAGGACCATGTGGCCCCCTTCACAATAGCCCCCAACGTCCACAGGCCCTTGGGTATATCCCGACTTGGACTCGACTTGACCCTTAGGCCTTTGGTGTAGAAAAGGGGACATTACAGTCCTCCCTTCCCGAGAAATGCTTGACCCCAAGCATTATCCTGTCGTGCTGCAGAGGATGAATACCACGCTGTAAGTTTCTCCACCTCACCCTACAATCAACTGATGATCGATATGATGCGAAGTAACCGAGACACCCCATGTAGTGATCATGCTCTCCATGCCATGTGGAAAACAATGTTGCTTCTAAAGTAGTATGATGCCCACACCGACTCTCCCCTGGTACCCACGCCGAAAGTGCCAATCTGTCCAATCCCTGTCGATGCAACGCTGTCATCATGTGATCACTCACTGCCTCTCCAATCAACTCCTAGGTATGAAAGTTCACTATGGATCCCGTAGAGTCCCCTAAATCCACCTGTGAAACAACCTGTATATGCGCAAATGGTGCTAACTCTCCCACCTGACCTACACTTGTGTGAGAGCAAGGCTCCTCATAATGTATCTCAATGTGTCCCATGGAGGAAAAGTGCCAAGACTCCAGTAGACAGTCAACCGGCAATAGCGGCTCCACATAGTCCACCTCCTGCGATGAATGTGAACCTACTGAATAACCATGAGTCAATTCCATCTCTCCACTGACTAACATGTGGGTGTAGTGCTTGTCAGGGATAGAAGCAGTAAAAAAACATAGGAGTGTTATCCAATGTCGATTCAAAAAATGATGAACCTGCAGGCTTTGACTTGTCACAGTGACAAATTATATATGCCTATATAAAGTTGGGGATATCCTCCCTCAACCTGTGCCATATGAACCTCTCTGACATGAACCTGTAGGTCTCATCACAACTCAAATGCCCAGTCACGAAAGGACAATGCACATGTCGCAATATCTCCATCCTCAGCCATGAATCTAACACAAGGCTCAATCTTCCCTGATAGAAGATCATCTCATCCTCAAATCTGTAGCTATCATCCTGTATGTGACCATCCAGAATCTCACCAACGTGTCGGTTCTTGGAGTACTCAACAAACAAATGAGGTCTCCAGTCTACCGAAACTTCAGATAACCGACATAATGATAAGCTCGGATGTTCTAAACCTGTAATCCCAATCTCAGTAACAGTCTAATGTGCAACATTGTTGGCCACACCTACATCTAACATACTCCACATCAATCTGCAATAATAAAACTCCTCACCATGCCGGATCATCCTCTCCATCCCTTTAGCTATAACCATCCTTGGTGCTACTGCAGATACTCCCCTCAAAATCACACTCCTGCCCTGGAACTTAAACTTCAGCTCTATTGTCTGAAAGTTAGTTCGAAACTCGCCAAGAGAGTGAAGCAACTACACTCCCAGTGCTATGTTGTTCACTCCCATTCCAACAATGTGGAAATCAGTGGTAACTGTATAGTTACCCATCGTGATGCTCACTTGGTGAACCCGCCATGTGCACCTCGAAGACTCTCCATTGGCTACAACCCCGTTGAGTCCCTCAAAATCCTTTGTCTGTAGTCCTCGCCTCTCAACCAATGAGGCATCAATACAGTTGTGGGTTGCCCCACTATCAATGAGTACCCCAACATGCTGACCCTGCATAACTCCTCTAATCCTAAATGCCATGTACATCAGAGTACTAGGCAATGTGGCTATAATCTCCCGAGGAAAAGTCTTCTTCTCCTGCCTCGCATTTGCACTATCCAACGCAACCCCATCTCTGTCATCCATCTTGCGAGTCTCTAACTCCTCATCTCTGTCACCCTTGCTCTCTTCGAAGACTTTAATGAATTGAGCCTTCCCTCTACCTCTGCAATCATGTCCTAGGATCCAAGGTGTGTGGCAATCGAAACATAGTTTCTTTCGCCTCAACTCATCTCTGTGTTCTCGGGAAATGATTGGATTTTTAACCACCTCCTGCCTCGGTGGAGGCTCTCTCTGCTGGAATTCGTCTGATCCAGATGGAGGTTCCCTTTATTGAACGCGAGGTAGAGCCCTCGGCTTTGGAATGGATAACTCCAAGTCCCAAGCTTTCCTAACAACCCCGTGCAAAGAAGAAGGTTCAAACGCCTTCACAAATCCAGCGAAAGCATAAGTCAAACCTGCTATGAAGAGCAATATCAACCTCCTCTCCACGACATCAGGTACCATGACTGGTAATCTCTAAAAATATGCGATGTACTGATCCAGGGGACCGGTTTGTCTCAAATGAGTCCACTCCCTGAAATACCTGTCAGGGTCCCTCCTATCAAATCTACTCACCAGCCTCTGCGTGAACTCTGCATGAGTCGTAATGTATATGTTTCCCTGTGGGGATCTAACTCGACTGAGTTGGCCAAGCTGGCAGGTTAATTGCCCAATATTATAAAAGGAAACATTACCCCTCCCTACATAAAACAATGAAAACTAAGGTGGGCCCACAAAAATTAAAATGCCAAATCTTTTAAAATGATGATGTAAAATTATGAAGGAGTAAAATATTTAAAATATCTTTTCAACCAAAAATTTAATTGTCCAGTCCCGAGACATTGCAATAAGTCTGACAATTTAAAAATAGTTGTATGTGCTCAAATGCTCATAACTTTTGCGTCCCTTAACAGAATCATGAAAAATTGGTCTCATTGGAATCATGGCTCTAATCCTGACGCACAACAATCAAAAAATGAGAAATTTGATGTAGATTTGATGGATATTTTAAAGGAAAACAATCCCAGTTCTATTTGGTGGTTGAAGGAACATTAAATCAGCATGGGAAATCATTCTTTCACTGGTGCAAGTTATGGGACACCTTGAGATTGATTTTACAAGTCAACATTCACCAACTAAACTCATTTATCATGACTTGCAATTGGTTAGAAAGTGAATTTTTTGAATTGCATCCCCCCCCTCTCTCTCCTCTTAAAATTCTATAAATTGAAGTATTGGGCTCATTGTAAGAGGATGATTTGAGTAGCAAAACTCGGTCATTTTGGTTTTGTTAAACCAATGTGTTGTTGGCCTTTATAGTGGACTCATTACATGGTGATCTTGGCCTTTATTTTGTAATAGCTTAAACTGTTCATATCTATGAAGCAATAGATGCAATTTTGTAGATGTATCTTCCCTTGCTGTTTTTGTTTGCATTTTTCTTGCCTCTTCAATCTTGTTGCAAATATATTATGTCTACCTTGTGCTCTTGTATGGATCTATTGCTATTATGCATGTATGGAAATGTTGTTGTGAGTGCTTGTATTAGACTATGGATAAATGTTATCACCCTTTCTAATATGTATTTTGCTTCCATTTTCACACATTGGGGGATTATTCTCTTACCCTTCTTTTGGTTCATCACCTCTGTAGTGTAGTTTTGTTATTTTCGTGCTCTTTCTCTCTCCCTGGTCCCTTGGAAGTGATAGATTAGGAGTAATTAATCACTTGCTTTCAGTAGAGTTAGTTTGCACTAGGATTAGGAAGAAAAACCAACTTTCTTTGGAGGTCTATCTCAAGTAACAAGTCCCACAACTTGGAGATATTACCCATGTTACCTAGTCACACCGAGAGCTCAAGCACACACACACTTGTGCAAATCGTGGGGTGCTGTGATTCAGTGATAACAATTCTGGAATGCCTTATGTGACAAATAAGTTTTCATTTTAATTACATCAAGATTTGTGTGCACTTGTTGGAAGATTCCAACTTGTAAGAAGCTTTGAAATTACACATCAGATAACTCCAAAAGAGAAGAATCCATGGTTTTAGAAGCCTGATCTTGTCAGATTTTGAGAAGGATTCAAACAAGGTCAAGAACTAGAGAAGAAGGTATTTTTGAATACTTGCAGCTATCTCTAGGCAGAGGAAGAAGGGGGAGAAGAAATCAAAGATCTCATTCTCCACCAAATAGAACACTATCCACACCTCCACCTGGTAGGCCTTTTGTTTAATCAACAAGAGTTCTTAGACCAATTATAATGTCACGTCTACAACAACATACAGCACAAGATCCACCCAATCCGTATGTCAAATTCACTCATAGAAGCCCACTTGCTCTCAATGCACAAAATCTAATTCTAGTTGCAGCATTGAAGAACATTCCATATTTCACTGGGGAGAACCATACAACTTTGATTGACCACATCCAAGACATTGTAAATGTTTGTGCAATTCACGAAATTATTGAAATGGATGTTGTTGTTAAGTTTTTGGCATCCTCCTTTAAGGGTAAAGATTTGCTATGGTTCAGGAGTCTAACATTAGGGTCTATCCATAATTGGGACCATTTATACACAACTCTTCACAACCAATTCTGAAAGAAGGTGAAAAACTTATATTTATTGGAACAATTAACAATAATCAAGAGAGCACCAAATGAGCAGATGGCTGATTTCAACTTAAGGTTTCAAAGGACATGGGATAGAATTTCACTTGTTGTGAGACCAGTAGTTGAAGGTGCTTTCCTTTACTTTCTAAAAGCTCTAAATTCATATATTGAAATGATGATACAATCCATGGGAGGTACAACTTTACTCACAGCTTATAGTATTGCCATTAGAGCTGATAATTATCTGATTCAAGTTGGTAAACTTGTACCTAAGCCATCCATGCCTCTTTATCCAAAATTAGTAAGTCCAAACATTAGCCAAGCACCTACATTAGCTCCCATTCCTGCCCTAAAGAATCGGAATTCTTTTGAAATTTCTACCTCATCTTTTAGTACCTTAAATGAGCTCTAAGAAGTTATGAAACAGTTACAAAACTTAGGAAATGAGTTGGTGACAATTAAAAGGCAACAAGCTCAAAATTTCAGGTCATATCAACCTCAAAGCCAACCTAATAGACCTTTGTATTAGCCTAATAGACCACCTACTCAAGCTGCAAATCAGAACCAAGTGAAACCTCCTACGAATAGGCCATTTTAGCCTTACAATTGTAATGATGCATCCACATCTAGAGCCTTGGTACCAATGTAAAATAACATGACTTAATAATATGACTGGTGCTTCCCATGCAATCAACCTCATAACCAATCAATGTGTTTCAATGGTACTTTAAATCAAGCTCTTATGGTGAAAACAATAGATGTGGAACAAGAGACGTGCCAAGAAGAAAATTAGTAACAAGAAGTTATTAAAGAAGCACCTCCAAATAAGACCACACTTGTCAATTGGCAAGTTGAATATTTCTGCGGAATAAATCAAGGCCCAACTCAAAGTGTAGCAGCCAATACACAATCAAAGAAAAGGAATATTGGAGAGGGATAGTCATCCAATTCAAATGACCCATAGTCCTCTATCACTTAACAAGGTATTGGCAATCAAAATTCATCTCCAAATGTTTAAGGTCAACCCAAGCCACCTTCTAGGCCAGCTCAAGTACCAGTTGTAACAACCCACGTGTAAGAAAAGGTTGTGCAGAACAAGGGGAGGTAGAGAGATAACTCATCTCCATTCAACATCATTGAGCAGATGAAGAAAACGAATGTAAACATATCAATGTGGGATTCATTGGCCATCCCGAGCCAAATAGATCTATTGGAAGCTAACATGGAAAATTCGTCCACATCAAATCAATCATCCAAAGATCAAGACAAGGTACTCACATATGTAGCTCAATAGGGAGGTAATTAAGGATATCAATAAGATAAAAACATGAAACCTCCCCCATATGCCAGAGTTCTTGTATTAGACCGTGGAGAACAATTATCACCCTTTCTAATTTGTCTTTTGCTTCCATTTTCACACATTGGGGGATTATTCTCTTACCCTTCATTTGGCGCATCACCTCTATAGTGTATCTTTGTTATTTTCACACTCTTTCTCTCTCCCCGGTCCCTTGGAAGTGATAGATTAGGATTAGTTAATCAATTGCTTTTAGTAGAGGTAGTTTTCACTAGGATTAGGAAGAATAACCAACTTTCTCTGGAGGTCTATCTCAAGTAGAAAGTCCCACAACTTGGAGATAGTACCCATGTTACCTAGTCACACTAAGAGCTCAAGCACACACACTTGTGCAAATTAGGGGGTGTTGTGATTTGGTGATAATAGATCTTTGTGGTGGATTTCTTGTATGGTTATCCAGGCCTTTCCTTTTTAATAGTTTGAACTGTGCATATCAATGAAGCAATAGATGCAAGTTTGTGGATGTATCTTCCCTTGCTGCGTTTGTTTTCATTCTTCTTACCTCTTTAATATTATTGCAAGTGTATTGTGTCTATCTTATGATATTGTAAGATTCATCACTATTTTTTATGCATAGAAATGGTGTTGTGATTGATATTGTTAGATTGTGGAGAACTGTTATCACCCCTTCTAACCTGCATTTCATTCATATTTTTACACATTGGGAAGTTATTTTCACACCCTTTTTTCTGGTTGATCACTATTGTTAGTGTAGGATTTATTTTCATGCATTCTCTCTCCCTTGTCTCTTGGAAAGTCAGATTAGGATTAAATAGTCTTGCTTGGATTGGGAGTAGTTAGTGGTAGGTAGTTTAGGAGCAAGAACCAACTTTCTCAGGAGGGTTATCTCAAGCCCGTAAGTCCCACAGCTTGAGGGATGACCCAATGTTACACAAGTTACACCGAATGCCCCATCCACAAATTAGGCCATTCAGGGGTGTTGTAGTTTTGTGATAATAGGTCCTTTCTATCCATTTAAGCATCTTATGTTTTTGGTAGTTGTCCTTTTCAGGGTTAATTATGAAATTAAAGTAAGGTAATCATATAAATATAAAGTTATGTGATCATGATAGAAAACAAGACACTAAGAATCTACTATCTCCACCTAAAGTTGCATCCATCAAGGCATCTAAGAGATCCATTGCATCCATTTAGCTCCATCACAAGGGACACAAGGGTTGATTAATCTTCATAGGAGGAAAATTCATTTTATTCCATACACACATTTACTACATTTCTTTACATCTAGCTAATTTCTCACTATCCAAGTGCGACTGACACAAGAGTAACTTAGGGCGAGATTCCACACACACATAGAACTACATTGGGACTAAGATGTTATGCAATGCTCAGTTGTAATTATACCATTGTGGTGGATGAGGACATTTAGACCCCTCATTATGCATCTTTCTTTTTTGCGATTTGATGTCTATTTTAGCATTTTACAGGTCTATACTTCTTTGCAGGTTTATTGCAACCTCGGTGATCATTGTGCGAATCCATAGTGACAAAAATTGAGTATCGACAAACATCTTACGACCCTAATAATTTGGGTTTCTAAGCATTTCCATAGACCTATGCGCCCATAATAAATACCCGGGCACCCGTGGGTGCCCCTGTCCCTCTCCAGGTGCACTTGTCTAGCTTGTTCCTGCATTTCTAGAATTTTCTAAGCTCTAGTGCGACAATTATTGCTTTGTCTTGCTTCTGTTTCCAATCCTGTACACCTTCTGCAATACTACAAATCAACTAAGGTATATTACCCTTCTTTGCACATTAGGGTTTCATTATCTATTTCTTGGCTTGCTTTGGAATATTTATGTATTTCATTATTGCATTTATTTACTACTACTATAACATCATATTAGGCTTGTGTATTTACATTCGAGCTTAATCACAATATTAGTTTCCAATAGGAACTTACTATATACAATATTTCATTTCATACTTCATCCAAAATGTCTCCATCCGTGGCATTATACGGTTACCATCCACCATCTCTCGCTTCCAAATTAAGGGTCTAGCCTAAAGTAAGAGTTGTTGAAGCAAAGCTTCAAAGGATTGTTGGTTTTGTGCTCAAGATTCACAGTAGGCGAGAGGATTTGGAAAAGAACTTGGTTTTAGCTTAATGTTTCTGCTTTTTTTAATTTTTGGTCCCTTTGACTCTTCAGTCACGTGGACGTCATTAAAATCTTTCATTTCATTGTAGACCCAAAAACAGGGCACCCCACGGCATCGTAAATTGTAGAAACCTATTATTATTATTATTATTAGTGGTCACAAGACATGGTAATTGATTTGAAATTGTTTCCTTGGTGGTTGAAAAAGGCCACATTAAAAATAAATCCCACGTGGTTTGAGTTTAAAAAATATAATGGATCGGTCCCAAGTATAATATATTTATTAGATTAGGCAAAAAATAGGGATCGGCTCCCAGGGGCCATACAAGAGAGAGGAACAAAAAGAGATAACCAACAGGAGTAACCAAACCAAGAGAGTCCCAAAAAATGAGTTAAAACATCTTAACTCTTACAATGCAACCTGGACCCAAGAGAGGAAACCCCTAAAAATGGACAGAAAAAAAAACAACTAAGAACCTAAAGTTCACCAAACTTCCACCCACAGTTCAGAGAGGGCACCAGCAACCAGCAACACACGACCAAGGAGCACCGACCAAACACAACAACCAGGGGATCAGGACCTGCCATGGCCTCCATTATCCATCTCCTCCTCAGAGCTACTGATCTGGAGGTTGAATTTCCTTCTTTTGTTTCCTGTTTCCAACATTTTCACCCTGTCCAGCAAAACCTTCACTTGATTTTCCAGCTCGTTTACTCTATGTTTAGTCTGAACTTGATCGGTGACCATTTTCTTGGAAATATTGATAATGTCCACCATAGAATCTCTTTGGCCAGCACTGACAGCCTCCATGGCCTTCAGGACACCCTCCAGGTACAACATTTTCCTACTCCATTCATCAAAGACATTGGGATCACCCACACAATCCATTTTCCTGGAAGCACTGGCCTCCCCAAGGCCACCATCTCTATTGTCATTTTCCCATTCCTTTTCCACAGCGATACCCTTTCCCGCCTTCATTTTAGTGAGGCAAACTGTGAGAGTGACATCATCCTCCTCAGCATGCTCGTCCATCACCATCCTCAAAGGAGGGACCAGGGTCGGAGTACCATTCTCGACCAGTAGGAGAATCAAACCTTCATGCAGGGGAAGCTCAGCCTTGTCTTGCTGAAAGGAAATCAAGGAATTCGTGAGAGAGGTAGCAAGGAAGAAAGGAATATTGATCATCACCTTGTGCCAGAACATGTTGAGCAGAGTCATATGGTGGGTATAGATATTTCTATACTTTCCCTCCAACATGATGTATTTCATGAGTTGGAGGTAGACGTCCTTCCAAACACCAGGGATGCAAGAGCGGGCAATACCATCCATGAAGAACCGACACCTTTCTTTGCCAACAAAAAACCTGTCAATCTCCAAATCCCTGCATTTTCTATCCTTATAGAGCTTCAACCCTTCCATTTTCATTTCAGTAATCCTGGCTATATTGGTCTCCGAGACCTCTACATCCATGCCACGAATATGAAAAACCCCCTCCTTCCAAGCAATGCCGAAATATTTTGACAGGATAGAGTCGTGACCATGTAATTTGGTGATGAAATTGCTGAATCCCCCAACCTTAAGCTTGTTCCATAGACTCAGATTGTTCTCTTCAAAGTTCTGACTAGCAGGCTCCACCCTGATTCTGTCACCTCCCATCTTAGCTTTACCAAACTTCCCTTTCAACTGGCAGCTCCCCACAATCAGCAACAAGTTCACCCTTTCAAAAAGCGAGTGGAAAAGATGATTTTTGTGAAAGTTCCCAGGGTACTTGAAATACTTATGACCACTCATGCCAACATTATGGAACTTAGAACCCTTTTCCTTAATGATTTCATCATTAATATTAGAGGGAAGCTTATCTCCTTTGCCCCATATCTTGTACTCATGGCTCAGGACACCTATATTTTCCATCTTGTCCGCACAAATATTACCATGTCTCCACGTATGATTAATAGAAACTTTATCAAAATCCTTAAGCATTTCCTTGATGTCTTGGATGATGTTTCTTAAAGCCCAATTGATCTTGCACCTATTATTGAGAGCACTTATGATGATTAGGGAATCACCTTCAATCTGTATATCCTTAATACCTTTTTCCTTGGCTATTAAAATTCCCCAAAGGAGGGCTCTGGCCTCCGCCATGTTATTGGTTTGTTTTCCTAAAGGGCCAGCATAGGCAAACAACCAATCACCCTCTTTATTTCTTAAGATACCCCCTCCCCCTGCTTGACCAGGATTTCCTTTAGAAGCCCCATCAAAGTTGATCTTGATATTAAATCCCATTGGCTTGTTCTAGTTCACAATCTTATCAGGGTTATGGATCTTGACTGGACTATAGGTGAACTTTTCCAGCACAACCTGTTCCCCTTTCGGACAAATCTTGTTAGCTTTACTTTTAAATATTTTGAGATTTTCCTTTATGGCAACTAGGATCTTCCTCTTTGTCACAACAATCTGTGGTTTATGGTCTCTAAAGACAATATTATTCCTTGCTTTCCATATCCCCCATAAGAAGTGAGGTAAAGCAATCCTCCAGGCCCAGGTCAAAAAGGGAAACCTAAAGGGGCTTTCCCATTGAAAGCAACAATCTTCAATATTGGAAGGTATGATCCATTGGATATTGAACAAATCCAAAATCATCATGAAGACACCTTTAGAGAAAGGACAATGTAAGAAAAGGTGATTCACATTTTCCTCCCTTTTCCTACATAAAGAACACCTATTAGGAATCATCATCCCTCTCTTATTGAGGTTATCCACCTGACAAAATTCTATTTTGGACAGCCAGCCAGAAAAAAATATTGATCTTTGGGATCAGGTCTTTAATCCATAACTTACCCCAATAGTATTTTTGTTGATCTTTCTTGAAATGAGAGCTATAGGCAGATTTGACAGAATAGTTTCTTGAATCCTCCTCTTTCCATATGATGGTGTCCTCCTTTGTCTAGAAAATGGGGATGTGAAAGTCCCTGAGTTTCTTGTTGAGATCCTGGAAGGGTTTGAGATCACCAAGATAGTGCAGAGGGGGGATTATGGTTTCCCAATGATACTTCTCCTCAAAAAACCAGAAATCCTTAATCCAAACTTTACCATTATCTTCATAGACCTGAGCCACCTCCTTCCAAATTTCTTGATCAGCTAAGGGGACCTCTTCAATCCAGCTATCCCACCAAAATCTGATCATGTTCCCCTTCCCTATCTCCCAGGAAGCACCCTTGGAGAGGATGTCTTTTGAATCCATCAGGGAATTCCAGAAATAAGAGCCTTTAGGAAGGTTATTATGGAAGAAAAAGGAATCAATTCTGCTATAATTCCTCAGGTATTTCTTTTTTATTATATCAACCCATAGTCCTTCCTCTCTAGCTATTCGCCAACCAGCTTTGGCTAAAAGAGATTTCTTCATAATAGGTATGTTCTTAAGACCCAAACCACCACATAGCTTTGGCTTAGTAACTTTGTCCCACGCCACCAAGGGGAATTTAAAATCTTCCGAGGCACCCGCCCAGAGAAATATTTTTTGAATTCTTTCCAAAATAGTTGTTATTTTAGCTGGAAGTTTGAAAAGAGACATAATATAGATGGGGACTCCTTGGAGGGAGCTCTGAAGAAGTTGAATCTTACCAGCTTGTGAAAGGAGGAGACCTTTCCAGGAAGAAAGTTTTTTGTTAACTCTTTCCAACAGGGCATTCCAAACTGAGATGTCAGGATTTTTAAGGATAAGAGGCATTCCAAGGTAGGAATCTGGAAAGCATTTGATTTTGCAACCAAGGATACGAGCAAGCCTAGCTTGAACATGATTATCTACATTAATAAAGTAGACAACACTTTTAAGGAAATTGACCATCTGCCCTGAAACTTGTTCATACTCATTGAGGACAAACTTGAAATTAGTGGCTTCTTAGATAGAGGCCTTCCCCATCAAAAATTTATCATCAACAAATTGATTGAGGCAAATAGGAGGGAGCCCATTTGAAATCTTAATACCCTGGATATTCTTAGAAAGCATAGCCTACTTACAAATTCTACTTAAGGATTCAGCCATGATAACATAAAGGAAGGGGGATAGGGGATCACCTTGTCTTAGTCCTCTACCAGCTTTGAAGAAGCCTTCTAGGCTGCCATTGACCAACACTGAATAACTAGCAGTAGATATACAGGTCATAATCATGCTAACCATAATGTTGTCAAACCCCACTTTTTCTAGAATAGCCTGAAGGAAAGACCAGTTAATCCTATCATAGGCCTTGTGCATATCAAGCTTAAGGAACATAGCTGATCTAGCAGAGTTATCAATGGAATGAATGGCCTCCTGGATCACTACAATACTATCAGTGATCTGTCTCCCTGGAACAAAAGCTCCTTGGTTCTCAGAAATAAAGTGGGTGAGCACCGGCCTGATCCTGCAAGCTATGATTTTGGTTAGAATTTTATAACTCGTGTTACACAAGTTGATCGGTCTAAAGTCCTTGACCTCTTTGGCTCTAGCAATTTTAGGAATGAGGACCAAAAAATTTTTGTTGAGCTGTCTGAGAAGCTTCCCATTTTTGAAAAATTCTTGGACCATATCAATAACTTCAATCTTTATCACCTCCTAGAATTTCTAGTAAAAGAAGGCCTGAAAACCATCAGGGCCAGGAGACTTATCAGGTTCTATATCAAAGATCACAAACCTAATTTCCTCTTCATAAGGGATCTTTAAGAGCTCACGATTTTCCTCCAGGGATATCACTTTCTGGAATAGATTCAGAATAGTGTTTTGTCTCTGCTCCTCAACCCCCTGACCCTATTGAAAGAGATCCTTAAAATAATTTATAATGGCCTAGTTGATATCCTTACTTTCTGATAGGATCTCACCATTCTCATTCTTGATTTCAGATATCTTTAGGAGATTTGTCTGAGAGGTCACTGAGAAATGGAAAAAATTGGTATTCCTATCCCCCTCCTTAAGCCATTTCACTCTCAATTTTTGTTTCCACTACACCTCTTCTTTCGCCAGGATGTTATGGTACTCAATCAGGAGATTTTGTTCCTGTTCTTTTAGAATCAGATTGAGACCATCAATTTCAATAAGTTCCTCAATATTCCTTATATCTTCAGCCACTCTACTTTTTTCTTGGAAGATGTTTCCAAAAACCTCTTTATTCCATTTTTTGAGACAATTTTTGAGATGCTTTAATTTAAAACTAAGTCTGTAACTGGCCACCCCAAAAACCTTGATATTCCACCATTCTTGGATTCTGGTAGGAAGATCAGGATGAACTAACCAAATCTTTTCAAACCGAAAGGGCCTAGCTTTCTTGATCTGAATACCCATATTAAGGAGGATACGATTATGGTCAGATCCAATTTTTGGGAGAGTCTTGAGGGAGTAGAGCTGATTCATCATACAGAGGTGACTCACTACAAACCTGTCCAGTCTGATTTGGATAAGTTCTGACCCAGTTCTCCTATTGACCCATGTGAACTTTGATCCTTCCACCTCCAAATCCACCATCTGATTGATGTTGAGGAACTCAGGCAGATCGTCCATACTATCAGTGAAGGAAGCAATACCCCCCTTTTTTTTCCCCAGAGAGAGGGGGGAATTGAAATCTCCTCCAATAAGCCAATCTTTATCTTTGAATAAATTTCTGAAAGACGTGAGATCCCTCCAGAGCTTCCTTCTCTCACTCACATTGTTAGGCGCATAAATATTAGAAACATACCAGGATTTCTTTGAGGACAGGTTCATGAAACACATAGCCACATGACCTAGAGCCGACAGGATAAGAACACCATGCATAATGTTGGGGTCCCAAAGAGTGACCAAACCTCCAGAGGCTCCCACAGAACTATGACCTTCCCAACAACTTTCTTTCCAAATAGACCTTCCCACATCTTTGAATCTCTCCATTGACATTTTAGTTTCTTGAATCATAAAAATATCAGGTTTATTTTTCATTCTAAGATCCTTAGCTAATCTATGTTTACTGGGGTTATTCAGACCCCTTATATTCCAAGAAAGACAGATCATTAACATTTCTTTTTACGGGGGAGAAAATTCCCCAGAGTCTTTTGAATACCAGCTTCTACTTCCCTTCTTGAGTTTGTCTCCCTTACCTCCTTGTTACTTTTCCTGCCTTTTAGGCTTGAGTCTTTACCCACATCAGCCTGAGAGCTGCTACGAGTAACAGGTTTGGATTTACTCACGGGGGTCTTCAGAGAGCCCATCTCCTCATAGGTATCAAGAAAAAATTCTGATAAAATCTCGAACACATTTGACATAGATAAATCTTCCTCTTGTCTTTATTCGAAGGAGCTCTGACACATAGAAGACACCTCTTCCAAATATAATCCATCAGTAACTTGCAAAGAAATTTTATTGTCCTCCATAACTTTACTTACCTCATTCTCAGATACCTGGGTTTCTTCTTCCGTGACAAGATCTAGCAGTTCCTCATCCTTCTCATTAGATTCTTCATTGATGTTTCCTTGTACCTACGAGCTTGATCCCCCTCTTTCCTCGTTGGGTTTATTAGGTAGGATCAATGGATCTTCTATTTCGGGGTTTTCCTGTTGAATATTTTCAACCCTACCATTCCTTCCAACCCTCTTCCATTCCTTTGTCTCTTTTTTTGGACCCAACTTTTGGATCATAACCTTTGTCTTAAGCTTCTTTTTTTAAGTTCCAGACATAGACAATGTTCATATCCTACTAACTTGCATTTCTTACAGGAAAACAGGGATGGATCATAATCAAATCTCTACACCCATACCCCCTCTGGGGTCATAAGCTTAATATTAGTTTCCATACATGAATCTTGACTCATATTAACATAGAATCTGGCATGGGTGAGTCTATTCTTTTCTTTAGTAACTGGATCCAGAGAAATGGGACTCCCCAGGCTCTTCACTATACCAAATAGAACCTCTGGTTCCCAGAATTACAAGGGTAAAACCAGAAGGTTAACCCAGATCAGAAACTTCGTAATAATATTTTCAAAGGGTTTAAAGGCTGGCTCCCATTTCTGGATAGTGACATGATATTTTCCAATGAACCAAGGTTCTTCTGTCAGGATTTTTGCAACATGTTCCTTACTCAGAAGGATAGATAAGAAGTACCCATTAGCATGCTAGAGACTTCAATATTCCCATTAGCTGCCCAAAGCCTCTATAAGTAGGTAACTTCTAAAATAATACAATATTTGGAACAATAGTCCCCATACATTTAGCAAACAAATGTGGATCCTTCCATGGAGACTTTAGGAGTTCTAGCCAAAAAAGATCCATGAACTTTGAGGGAACCTATTACCTTTATTCCTTAACAAGTTCTAGGAATCTGTGGCCCTTTTATGGTATTTGATTCCCCCCAAAATTTCCACCCAGCTAGCTTGGCCTTCCATTTTTCTCAAGAAAATAGTACAAGAATGGGCTCCAAGATATGCAATATGTTGTGGATGGATGGAACGGAATGCTATATAGATAATAGGAGTCATGTGCCCCCCAAGTGAATGGAAGTGTATGTAGTGATGCTCGTTTAGTCAAGAATGAATTGTAAGCAAGAGTGCTTCATTGGGAAATAGTCAAAGTATATGATGTATCTAATGCATTGTGTTGTATTGATGATTATATATGACCTAGATATGAAGTGTGTGCATTATCATATAGCCAAAGTGTATATCATGACAAAATGAGTGTAGGAGTGATGATTTATCCTAAATCGTATATCACTACAAGATGAAAGAAGAGGTGATAATTTAGCCTAAAGCATATATCACTAACCTAGTAATGTTGCATGATAGAAGGTTGAGTGATGAATGTTTGTGTATGATAAGATTCATTTGATTTGTAAACCCTCAATAGTTGAGTTGGACATAGGAACTAGAGTGTGTCCTAGGGTAATGATTGTAGTGCATCATCACAAAAAATGTTCATCAACTCCATAATTTCTCTCAATGATGGGGCTTTGCACTGATGTTCCCTCATTTTTTCCTTCATCTCCCAAGCATATTGAACATCTCCTTGAAATTTCTTGATGATATCTTGCACCTTTGTCAACATGTTCTTATAATTTTACACATCAACCTATGGAAACAAGGTGCCCCTATTTTTCATACTCCACTCCACATGGTACTTTTAACTATAGCTTCTTCTTGAACATCTTGCGAGGAAATTGAAATATGTCTCAAACTCTTTCCATAGTGTACTAGCTTTACACTTCGTATATCTCTCTCTAATATTTTTCACCAAGTCTAAAAATTCCTTTGAATTTTTACTTCCTCTATAATACGCATAAGTTGGTAATTTCATAAACTCTCTTTGAGAGTTATTGGGGGAACACTTAAAGCATGAGCATTGGTTTCTTCCATCACCTTTGTAGTTAGTGAACCAACCTCCATACCCTTGATTCCATGAAAACACAAGGGATGTCCTCCTTTCCTTGACTCTTTATTCTAAGCATGGTGCATTTCTCAATTACTTTTTACTTAGTGGTATCATGTGTATCCTCCGTACAAACTTTACACTAGGTCATTTACTCATTTCGCAAGTTGAAACATCAAGAAGCCTCGTGTTTCATGATTTTCCTCGCATACCTCAAAAAAAAGTTTCATAACATGGATTCTATACCAAATACATTTACCTCTGGTGTGTCTACTCACATTGTAATCAATGTAATATTTCTCATATTCTTGTAATGGTTGAATACTAGAAGTGACAAGTTTCTTTAATTAGATCACCATTGTGAAAATTTGTGCCTCTAATAATAGAATCACACTAGTATCAAAATTACCCGCAACTTCCAAATGTAAAGTTATGTAAATATTCTCACGGGGGTATTTTAAATTATACATCATAAGTTTCTTATGAAATGGCCTTAACAACCTAACCATGGACCATTGTGCATGTTGCAATGGATGTATATCATATGATATATTTAATAATAATTTTTGAACAGTTCATTGTACACCCACCCAGCCTCTGTTAGCTCCTGCTTAATCTATTCCATTAAATAAATACTCTCCTACTCAATTTCAGGTATATGAAACTTATTTAAAAACACGGTCCTAATTTTGTCACAATCCATTATCGTATAGCTAGGATCATATGTCATATATCAAGTATGTGTTCATCTGAATAACGTAATCACAAATTAACTCACCTTCACCTTCTAAGAGGTTATCTAATTCACACACTATGCAATCGCACACAAATGTACATATTCAATTGTGTTGGCACCTAATTTTTTCTTGTTAAAATATTGACATTATTTGTGAAGTTTCCTAAAGTTTCTTGAAATAACCGTGAGATTTTCCTCATTGTTCCTTTGTTCTACAAATTATTGTGTGCTTCATTAGTCCTCACTATCATATTTATGTCACACTTTACCCTATAATGTTGATTTTCACTTACATCTTAATGTTTCCTTTGGTTTTGATGTTTTCACAAAGTTACAATGTTCTATAAAAACAGGAAGAAAATGTAGTCTTCAACAGGTTTAAGGAAATCTCTAATGTGGCAAAACACAAAGAAGTTTAGTGTTGCACAGAATTTATAAGCATAGTGTTACGCAAGTTCTCCTAACCCATGAAAAAAAGTAATGAAGGCTCAATACTTAGGCAGCTCCGACATGATGACCCACGGAATAAAGAAGTTTAAGTTTTCAAGTTCTATAGAAAACTTTGAAACCTAGTGTTTAACAAATTTTACAAGGAAAAGTCATGGAGAAAAGACAAGGAGAACCTATTACTTCACGGCTTGGAAGATGTAGTGTTCAACAGAATTGGTTATGTACATGAAACATAGGATGTGTTATTCTTAGCAGAATTCTTGATGTAAATAAAAAGTGTCATGAGGAGCCAAAAATAAATGAGAAGGACATGGTTATCTTGACACAAATTTTGGAAGTCATAGAACAAAGAACTTTGTGTTTTGTGGGTTTATCAAAGAGTAGTATTTTGTGGATTTCAAAATCCATATAACAAAGGAACATGGTTGCAACAGTATAATTCCACACAACAATGAACAAGACCTTTGTAGTATCAAAAAAAGACAAAGACCTTCGCGGCATGGAGGGAGAGTGTCAGGAAAATTTCATATTTGTAGTTTATAGTTTTATAGCCTTGCATTTTTACAAGTTCCAAGTTGCACCTTCGTCACCACAACTAATCATAAGGGTATCATTAGAAAATTATTAGGAGGAAATGTGGTTTTACATCCTACAATCTTGAAAATTTGTGAACAGAAAAATCATTCCCTCATCCAGACAATGGACTGGTTTTTGGGCCATAAATTTTGATCCAAAGGTCCATTTGACTTTAAACTAATTGTAATCAAAGCATCTTTCAGATACCTTTAAAAAGGGATCAACTTTTTTAAGAATGGTGGAGAGTCTTGGTTTAGACACAAAATCATGCACTTGGGTACATTTATAGGTCTTGATCACATACATGCATTCATATGATTCCTGAGCAAGAAAAGTACTAATTGACCATTGTCTTTGGCCTTTTTTATTTCTTTATGGTTTCTTTCTTAGCCTTACTCACCTCACTACCTAGTTTGACTTTCATTTCTCCATATTTTTTGAGTATGGACACCAGCACCTAGTAAAGACGTCACTACCCAGGAGCCCCCGTCCTCTCTAGGTGCCTCCGACCTCTTATATCTTACTCAACACTTTTTGGCCTCTTCTAGCCGTTGGGCATTTATTTTCTTGGTGTTCATCATTTTAGTGGTTTATTACAAAATTAAAACAAGGGAATCATATAAATACAATGATATGTGATCAAATTAAGTGACCAAGCTCTAAGCATCTACTACCATCACATAGGGTTGCATCCAAAGGTATTCTAAGAGCATCAAAGCATCCATCTATATTTACTCAAGGGACAAGGGACTAATAATTATGCATACATGCATAGGAGGGGTTGTTTTTTTTGTTCCATCCACACATATATTTACATTTTTACATCTAGTTAGCGCTTGTTATCAAGTGCATTGTGCACAAGATCTTCCTAGGGCACGATTTACACACACACTCACTAGAACTTCATGGATTCTAAAATGTAGTGTAGTTCCTAGATTGTAAGTTCACTCAGTTGGGTGACCGTCGAGGTTAATCTGAATCCCCATTTTCATCTTTTCTTTTTTGGGATTTTATGTGTTTTTGGGTTTTGTAGGATATCTCTTTCATGATAAGTTACAGGAGACATCTGCGAACTTAGTGCGACACAAAGGTGATCAAAGGTGAAGGTCAACGAACATTTAGCAACCCTATGAAAACTAATTTCTAAGGTTTTACGTAGACCCTGGAGACCGGTAAGGGTCTCTAGTGCCTAGGTGCCCCATTTCTAGTCCAAGTGCCCTGGTCCAACTTGATCCATCTCTCCTGTGATGTTCTAGTGTTAGGTATGACACATGTTACTAGGTGACACTTTGTGTTCCAGTTATAGTATTTTTCTAGCTTCGCATACCTCCAGATTTATTGTGAATCAACTAATTCTTTTCTCCTCTTTCTTTTGCTTAGGGTTTTCAATTATCTTGCTTATTACTTGTGTCACATTCTATATCTCATTGTTATATTATTGCATGTGACTCAGAAATATCCTATTAGGGTTTTACAAAAAAATATTTTTTGTTAAATCATTTGGTGAACTCGTCCTCTTCAAATGCACATAGGGTATTCATCTAATCACTTTATTTTTCTAAATATGCTCCCATCGTGGATATTTCCATTCATGCCTTTTTGCAGGATCATCCAAAGTATGTAGATAAACCCAGGTCTCATTTATCTAATACTTATATTCATCCTCATACTTCACCCGATAATGTCTATCATAGGTTTAGTTCAGCCTTATCCTTTAATGAGGAGCCCATCATTTTCACATCATATAATTTTCCTTCTCAGGCCATGTTAGAACATGAACCCCCTTTATATCTTCAGGTTTTTGTTAATAATGTCGAGGTCAAGTGTGTATTAGTATATGATGCAGCCTAGAATTCAATAATATAAGCCCAATAAGACCCTAGACGCACTATCACATCACTCAGCCTAGATTGAGAGCTCACCCGAAGCGCGCAAAGGTACTAGGTCCCTCTTTAGGGTTGTTGTTGCAGGATGTTAGCATGATGAAGACTTAACACATGCAGTTCCATTACTAACACATCATTTTATAGATCATGCCAGACCTATATTTAAAGAATAATAGAATTAAGTATTAACCATGATGAGATCAAATAACATACTAGATTCAGATACACACAAAACTAACACTTAGATTCAGCCAATATCCTCCATTATATTAAATGCAATAAGTATACAGAAGCTTCATTACAATAACAGTAGCATATGCGTGTAACAGATTTAGCAGCATAATCTCACTATATCTATGTATGCACACTTATCTCTCTCTCTACTACATAGTTTACTACATACTTATAAGGGTGGGGATTTTCCCTTCACCACTTATCTAATCTCAAAATAGGTCGCATGCTATTACTAGCCATGCACCATTACAAAAATAGCCACACATGCAAGTGTGCTAATAATAGACTACTGTTAGTTAAGTGAAAGTAGTAGATCTATTCCCAACTTGTGTCCATGTAAAGCACTTTGTAGCTAATCCTCCAAAAATAGCCAATGTGTGACGTGTAATTCTCTAATCAGTTTGAGTGCTCTGCACGCTATCTCCAAAAATAGATCCTTGTCGTGAAAATGGCTAAGTCCCAAACTTGTTTTTGTTCCTCGCGCGTAATCCTTTCGAAAATTCCGCTCCTTTGAATGCACTCTTCTCTCCCACGTGAACCTTCTATATTCTCTTTACTAAGTGCTAGGGTTCTAGCTGATCAACATTACCCCACACTATTTGTATCTCCGCCCCGGAAATGGTTGTCTCCAAAATGAATCAAAGAATATGAAAGAATATAGAAAGAATTTGGATGAATGAAAGAATGTTTTTAACTTGTAGTTTCTTCTTCTGCAACCTGATAAATTAATTCAATGGATATTCCTCCTTTATCTCGACCTCCAATGTCTGTCCACTCAACGAGTGCTTCCTCTGTTTTCTCTGGAATATCCACTAGCAATGGATTCCAGTTCATCCTTCATAATCTCTCCTTTCTCATTCTGCAAGACCAACACAATGCTTGACATTGCAGTCATCCTTCCCTCTAGCAAATCCATCTTCTACGCAATAAGTTTCCCAAGCTCCTCTAGCCTAATCCTTGTGTGGTTCTTGGGCTACTGCCAGGGCCTCGTGCTTCTGTTTAACTATTGATAATCTTTCTATGTAGCCCAATGTGTCATCCTTCATCACTTTTTAGACCTCACTATTCTCCTCCAGGGTTTTTATTTTGATGAGCACCTCTATAGTTGTACATATGTGCAAGGCTTGGTCTTCCTTCTTTAGCTCTTCCTGCAATGCTTGCAGTAGTCCTTCATATGATGTAATCTTTCACATCACTGAAGCCATTTCTCACTCTGCATATCTATGTTGGATCCTTTGGCACTGGCATGTGCAGAGGTTCATCTTCAAGCACTAAGTCCACCAATGTACTTACATAGTGTATTGCCAAAGGAAATGTCTTTGGTACCTTTGGCTCTAAGTGTGGCCTAGCCTTCATGACATTATCACCAATTTCCTCTGTGATGCTGATAAATACAACATTCTTCTTCTGTGTTAAGCTGCATCAAGTCTCCTTAGTTTTTCCTTCCTACGTTAGGCATGTTATTTCCCCATCCTTAGTTTTGATCTCTTCCCTTAGTGCCCTAATTGTGGAAGCCTTGTCCATATTCCACCTTGCCACCTCTGTTGAGACTTTTACCAATGCATTGCTCACCTGTTCATTTGACATAACAATAGGCTTTATTGTTATGTGTCTAGCATGAGGTGTCTTTTTCAACCTCCTCGACACGCATGACTCCTCACACACATCAAATTATATTTCATCCATGTGTGTGTGCATCGACCATGATAATTACTTCCTTGTGCACATTGTCACCATATCTTCATCCATTAATTCCCAGCCATATAACTCCTTTTGTGTCAGTGTGCTCTGGAAACAGGCGCAAACAATTTTACCTATGTCCTTAACATAACCCATGGCTGGTGGAATGTGCTCCCCACTTGTTCTTCTTGACCTAGGCTACTTAGGAACTTGAGCTTCCAGATTTGGGACTTGTGTTTCCATGTCCTAAGCAATCTCTGTAGCTGTCTCATCTATTCCTTTTTATTCCTCTTCTCCTTCCTTCATTTCTTCATCTTGTTGTCCTTCTACGTTCTCTGAAGTGTAGGAGAATTAGGCATGCTTTCCTCTAACTCTTGCTTCCTCATTCAATTTTAATTTCATTCTCCTTTTCTTTGTTGTCTCCTTCTGTGGAGAGATTTGGGGTGATATGTGCACTATTTTTGGAGTAGCACCTTGGGTCCTTATTCTCCTGAACACTCTCTTAAATCAGCGCTCTCCTTGGACTACATCCAAGTCCTCATCATCCCCCTCTTGTGGCTGAGGTGGTGTAGTTGCACACTCAGCTTCATCCTTATTCATAGGATGTCTTCTACCTCTATGTTCCAAACCACCACTATCCTCATGCTCATCCTCCTCATCCTCTACTTCGATTGTCTCTGTGGGCTTAGGCACTGGAATGTTCTCCATGGTATGCTTACCCTTCAGTGGCCTAGAAGTGTGAACTCATCTTCCACATACTTTTTGTTTTCTAGCTTCGCCTTCAGTTAGAGGTACACAAGTGCTGCTCCAATGTCCCCAATAGCCAAACTTATTGGTTTTATGCTCAACACATCTGAGATGAGCCTTTCAATATATGCATTATGTCCTGGATATACATACTTCTTCCTTAGTGTGTGGTAGTCACAATCTACCTTGTCTGCATTGAAGTTAAGCGGTGCATCTAAGAACCTATGAACTGGCGCTTAAAAATACCTTGCTGTGAAGGCATATGGTAGTTTTCACCATGGGCTCCAAGCCTCGTCCTTCATCGCAAATCACATGATGTAAAAATGTTGGTATACTGCGAACTTAACTGCCTTACCCACCATTGAATGGAAAATCCATGGGTATGCACCACTCTTCCTCAAACATCACACGTGGAGTCTATCGTACCACATCTCCACCCTCTGCTTGAATGGTCCACTCATTGATCCATCACACAAGTACTTGCCAAACCTTTCTGCAGGTGACTTGTGTTCTGTGGGGTACTCCCAAATCTTCTCCTTTGGCCCATCAGGCACCCCAATCTCCATGAATACTAAGGAAAATAACACATCACCAAAACTTATTCTATCACCTATTTGTGCTTATTTGATGATTATATTTTCTATGTGATCTGCAATGTTGTAGACCACTCCTTAAGACATCTTCTTGGCGATGTGAAACCACATTGTGTTTACCTATGACCACCTTCCTTGGTCATTCAACTTTGTCACAAGATGTGTAGATGCCTACACTACTGGGTACTTCTTCAACTTGTCAATGTCCATGCCGTGCGGACCCTTAGTATACCCCTAAACTCCTTCCTCGTCTCCAAGATTGCAGATTTATCAGTTAAATCATTATCCAGATCTAACCCTGATGCCCTTAGTCCTGTCACCATTGAAATCAAAGTAGCTGTGATTCTTACCCTCCATCCAGTGAAGTAGAAGAAGTCCTCATGGACTCTGCTCATTAACCACTGATACAATGGCTCATACTTTCCAAAGTATGACAGCTGTACAACTGGTAGACTCCATTTTCTTCAGCAACTTCTCTCCAGGGTCATCATAAAATGGCATATCCTCTGCCATGAACTTGTTTTTTTTCATGCTCAGCAGCGCATCGAGCTCCTTCTTATTGTCTGAAGTTCGATGGTTGCAATCATTGATTCATTGGCAGATATGGGAATCCCATTCTTGTCCCACAATCACACCCTCTGGATACTGTATTTCTGAAAAATTACTCTTGGGAGCAATTTCTTCTTCCATTTCAACCTTCTTCTTCCCTTTATCTCCTGATGTGGGTGCTTTCTCTGGTGCCATTGGAAACAATCTCTCTTTTCCTCCTTCTATGACCGAGAAAATCGAAACCCTAGTTGAAATCTCCATGCCCTAGTGGAAATCACGTGCCCTAACTCATTTGTAACACATTTGCTTTCACTCAAACCCTTCTCCTATGGGAACGAAAGCTTCTCCTATGCATAACTGTCTCGCCACGTCTGGTTTCACACTCTTTGCACATCAACATGATTGCTTGACTCATTTGCACTTAACCCTTTTAAAATTCTCTCAATTACAATGGTAAAAATGAACTCGCATCCCATCCTTATATAGAATTTTAAAAAGTTAGTGCATTTATTTCTCCTCCACCTACCCAATGAATCCTCTCATTAATTGACCAATTTTCATTATTTCCATGTGGTACATCTTCGTGCCCCAAGCTATAACCTTCTAGCACACCCTCCTACCTTTTAGTCTACAGACTTCTCTTCAGTACGCTTTCATGCACTTGAGTACCTCATCACTACACCTTCCACTGGTAGTCTTCCTGGCCTTTGCTTCCCTTGCGTTATACTTGTTTCTTCATTCATTTGTTTCTATGGTCCCCATATTTAGAAGCAATCTCTATTTAGATTATTTCAATTCTCCAACTTTGAATAGCACCCGTACCAATTTGTTCCTTTCATGTGGAATTATTTTCAACAGTCCTGTACCTAGATATCAACAACCTACCCCACACTAAGGGTATATATGCAGTCCTATGCACATAAAAATTCTTCAAATGGTAATTAGCTTCTGGCATGTAAACACGCTTATTACAAAAAACACACCAACTAAATGGAAAAAGCATATCGACAAAAGAAGGAAACACATTAAGGAAATGCAAAATTGGAAACCTAATATAAATGGCAATACTGCCTTATTACAAACACCAAGAAGACTTATTTATAGTAGGGCTTCCGCTTACTCCTGTTGAATTAATCAGGTAATTGTATTCCATCAAGGGCCTCTAACTAACAAGCACTGGTTTCAAGTATATGAGTGATAACATACGGCCCAACCAATGTGCCTTGAGTTTACTTGGATGACACAAAAATTTAGAATCATAAAGGAGCACCATCTATCCAGTATCAAAATTTTTATCCCCAATGTTCTCTATCATGCCATGCTTTTTGCCTGGCCTTCTCTTGTTTTTGAATCCATTGTGTTATGGCTCATTGCTCATCCAACTTGATTAACTTTTCAATTCACTCTTCTAATGCTTTCTAATTAGTAAGACCTCCAATGCGTGCAATATGAAAAGAAGGTAACATAAATTCCATAGGAAAAACAGCTTCTGCACCAAACACTAACTAAAATGGTGTGGCCTTGTTCAACCTTTTATATGTTGTCCGATATGCCCAAAGTACTACAAATACTTCATCATCCCAATCCTTTCGTCCAACATCAAAATTTTTTGTCAATGTCTGGCTCAAAATTTTGTTAAAAGCCTCAGCAGTTCCATTTTCCTAAGGATGATAAGGTGTAGTCTTATGGTGTGCAATCATGAATTCATCCAATAAAATTCTGATTGTCTCATTAAGAAAATGTGTGCCCCTATCACTGGTCAAACTTGAAGGACATCCATACCTTGTAATAATATTATCCCATAGAAACAAGGCTGTTGTAGCCACTGTACAGTCCTTTATAGGTGTTACTTATGTCCACCTTGTCAGATAGTCTGTGCAAGTTATGATGTAGGGCACGATCCGTTTTTACACACAACTGGTGAAATAGGACCCACAAAATATATATCCCATTTCTCAAACGGTTATGCGCTAGTAATAGGTCTCAGAGGCATTTCATCTTGTTGAGCTGGTTTTCCAAGACATTGACAATGATCACATGCCTTACGAAATTCCTTACAATCTTTATACAGGGTCTCCCACCATAATCCAACGAGTAGAATCTTGCACGTAGTGGCTTCACCGACATATTGGCCACCTACAATTCCACCATGATCTTCTTCCATAATATCCATGTGCGCTTATGTTCCAATACACAACGACGTAATACTTAATCTTAACCTAATTTGTACAAGTCACCATTGATTAACATATAAGGTGTCGACGCGTTATAGCAAGTTGTTTCCTTATCTAAGGCCTTCATTACTTATGGTGCCCACACTAGTCTCGTAGAAAGATAGCAATGTCCTCTAATTCTGATGGCGCTGCATTATAACCTATATAATTGTGAATATGGTCATGGCATCTTCAATTGCCTATGCTTCCTCCCCTGACTATATTCTTGATATATGGTCTAGTCCAGAATTACTTTTCCCTAGTTTTACCACAATTGTGAATTCAAATTCCTGAAATAAGAGCATCCATCGACATATGCACCCTTGTAGAATAGGTTTATTTACCAAATACTTCAATGCCATGTGATCTATATAAAATAACAAATGATGTAGCTATTAGGTACTGGCAGAATTTATGTAGTGCATATATCATTAACAAAGCTTCTGCGCTCTGTAGTTCATATAATTCTACTGTTATGCAGGAGTCATCTTTCTACTAGAAAAATAGATAGGATGATCTACAATACCTTCTCCAGGTTGAGCTAACACCGCACCAATGGTCTGTGTTAGAGGTGTCGACATTTACATGAAATGGTTTATCCCATGAAGGAAAACACAGAATAGGCACAGTAGTAAGTTTCTCCTTCAATGTCTCGAATGCGCGTTGCTACGGTTCTCCCCAATAGAATGCATACCTCTTCCCTTTCAATAACTCTTCCAATGGTGCAGACAACTTTGGCATATCCTTTGATAATTTTTTCTATAATATCCTGTATGACCCAAAAATTTACGCATACCTCACTTTGACTAGTAGGCTCCCTTATGCCTATAATGATTACAACCTTTGTTGGATCAACCCAACAAACCCTCCTTGCAGATTATGTGTCCTAAAAGTATCCCAAACAGGTGTAGCAAATATGCACTTCTTGATGTTTAAGGAGATACTCAACTGTCTACAATCATGTCAAACATTAAGTGCAGATTGTCACAATGATCCTTAACTAATCCATACACCATCTAGTCATCTAAATAGACCTGTAAGAAGTTGTGAATAAATGTCCTTGAAGGCTTGAACAACTATGCGTGAAAATACAGCATTGGCGCATTTTTCAGACCAAAAGGCATTATAGTATAGGCAAATTTACCCCATTCAGTAGTAAACGTAGTCTTTTCTTGATCCTCCTGGGCAAGCCAAACCTGATGATACCCAGAGAACCCATCTGTAAACAAATATATTTCATGCCTTGTAACTCCTTCTAGTATTTCCTCAATGAATGGCATAGGAAATGGATCAAGTTACACATGCAGTATTGAGCTCCATGTAGTTCATGTATATCATAATCTTTCAATCCTTCTTGATATTGATCACCATTGGAATAACCCATTCTGACTCATCAAGGGGTCTTGATAATCCCAGACTTTAACATTTTTTCAATTTCTTCTTTGATATTTTCGCATAAGTTGGGGTTCATAATGTAGGGTCTCTTTCTAACTAGGCATGTGCACACCCTCTTTAATTTTTATCTTCATCTCCCCTAGCGATTCATGCACACCTTTAAGTTCATGGTACCCTTAGGGAATAAGTCTTGGTAATCTCTTAGTAACTCTATGATGTTTTCCCACTTCAAAATCTGACCAATAGTCCCCAGTTATGGTTTCCTTAGGCTCAGTATCCATTCCAATATTCACCAGCTTTATCTTCATAGGTTCATGGTAGGCTATGTGTGGTCCTATCCATGCGTTGTCCAGCACCTCACACCTACCCTATTGAATGATTTACATCCATATTTTCTACTTCTTTGTCATCCACTACGTAGACCATTTTTCCTTTTTCTTTCTCAAGGCAAGCACGTTGAAGTAGTGTTGCATCCACCTCTAGTTCTTCAACGAGATGTGACTCTTGAGTCTTCATTCATCTAATAACTCCTGAAGGAGTTCTTCATCCTTATCACTATCTCCCATAGTTAAGTGCCTTGATGAATTTCAATGCTTCTTCCATTCGTAGGCTTTATAGAAAAGAAGTCAAACATCAGGGTCATTCCTGCAGTTAAATCCTACCAATTTCCAGTCTCTCTATGGAGTTCTACATAAACATACCCAAGCACACACACAACCTTGTAAAGTGGAATAAAACATCGTGCACCCATAGCGAAGGTGGTAAAGCTTCATGTCCCTTCTGTTAAGAGTCTCTCAGACTGCTGGATGTGATGCTTGAGTAGTTTGATTACCATCATAAATACTTATTTGAGTAGGTGTCATTGCTCCTGAAGGAACCTAGTAGTAAGATAGCAATCCTAATTTCTTTCCATCCGAGCAAGATTATCCCTATGGAGCCACCCACCAGCGTGTTGTTATCCCACGTAGTGTATATGCAAGCATATTTCTTCTTTCCAATGGGTTCTATCTAATGTTCTTCCATGGCGCGTAGGAAAACAATGGGATCCCCTTCTCTTGTGTAACAAGGTACCAAGTTTTTACCTATCCTCCTGACATAACGTGGTTTTATGTCCTCGAGGGAATATGCTCTTTACTTCGCATGCCCTACCAACTCATAAGTGTTGTAAGCCCAATTATAACAAGCAAAACTTGTAGTATCGCTAATAGGCTATGCATCCTCGCACTGAATTAGTCCTTCTTTGGTTGGCTCAATCATCTTTGGATCTTGGATGACACGTACATAAATCCTATTCAGATATTCTTCACTTAAGGGTTCAACATAGGGTGTAGATTTTCCATCTATTAAAGGGATAATAACTCTCTCCTCCTTGATTTCAAAACTGATATAGCCCTTGTTGAACCTAAGATCAACATTATTTGCATAGCACCAAGGATGCCCCAATAGAGCAAGGAAGCTATCTGACTCTGCCAGTGCTAAAACTTCAAAGTCTCCAGTGAACTTGGCTCCTTGTATGGTAATGGATGCATCTTTCAAAACTCCTAATGGGAGTGGCCTTAGTTTTGATTATCCATTAACAATATATTAAAGGATGGCTGTAATGGGGGTCTCCCCATTTGTACCCATGCATCTAAGGTAGGAACATTGAATTTCTCACCTGTATCAATCAATATATTACTCAACCGCCACCCATCCATAATAACATTCATAGTTATTTCCTTTTCATAATCTAGGCTATGGGGGGGGGGGGAGATTCACATGCAGAATCTGCCATCCAGTATCAATATTTGTGTGCATAATATCTCCTTTTAACCAACTCCCTAATAGTGGAATGATATTTTCCTAGTGCAACATTTTACACACTTCGCTCAAGTCATCTATATCAGTTTGGACCATCTCTGATGCTTTCTTTTGCTCCATCTTCTATGATTTATCTTTTATGTATTGTATCTCACCCTGAAGATTCCTGATAACTTCCATGGTTTCCTGATAAACCTCCTTCTGATAGGTAGGATCTAGGTACCGTGCATGAAAAACTTCCTCTTTAGTGATGGTAGGCTTCTTCTGCAATGCTTCCCTGGCACGTGCCACCTCAACGCGGTTCATGATCTTCACCCGTAGTGCCTCATATTCTACCTCCAACTTAGGCATCTATTGATTTTCAACAACGCATTGTATCCAAACCATTCCTACGCCTTTGTTTTCTTGTTTATGTTATTTACTTAGATGCTCATACAAGTCTGAGTGCTCCTCATAACTATGGTTCTTTCCATAGAAAGAACATGTAGTATTTTGGGGACAATCACGCCTATAGTGGTCAAGAGATCCACATTTATAACATGCTCCGTGAGGGAAATCACTTCCTCCACCACCACGACCTTGTCCTCAAAATCCACCACGATATCCTCGACCTCTACCATGTCCACCTTCAAAATGCCCTTCATTCCGATCATAACGCACTTGATTGTGATCTTGGTCCTGATGCTCGTTTTTGCCCTTAGAGTTATCTGAAACTCCTGTTTGTCGTACACCAATATCTATAGCATCATGGATCTGTTCAATCAGCCGCCAGTCCTCCATGTCATGAGTCATGGACCTACTGATTTTACAGTAGCTTGAAACGTTCTTCCTTATCATGCATTGTAATAATGGGTAGCGGCTAACATCATGGTTTAAATGGCATATTTCATAATCCATTAGCAATGAGCGTACTATTCTGCAAGAAAAAATATCCTTTGTGTGACCTTCTACTTCACAATCTATGCACCAAACCCCCGTGCGTGTCTCATGTGCTAAATTTACTGATAGTTTCTCTAACTATTTTACCATAGCTGCTATTTGTGCTTCTAAAAATGGGCTCACCCCAGTATCTATGCTTCCAACTGTCTCAGCACGCAAGGTTGCTTCAAGTTCTTCACGTGGATCAGTGTATGTCTTATGTGATAATGCCCTCCTAAAAGGGGTAATCAAACCCCCAACGAACCATTGTGCATGTTGGCTTGCGTGTATGTCATAAGAAAGCTTTGATAACAACATTTTAAAATGTGCATCATGCTCTCTAACACTTTCAGTAGTGCCTTGCTTAATATCCTTGAGCACACTTAAACTCTTCTGCTCAAACTCAGGAATATGAAACTCTTTGATGAATGCATCCTTTAAAGCTATATAATCTACGCAAGTCTGATCATGGTCAAAATTTTTGTACCAGCTGTGTGCACGCCCTTGTAACGTAGTAGCAAATTGGCTTGCCTTACACTCAGAAGCCATGATTCCTTTTGCGTGCCACAATATTTCATACATATGCACATGTTTAGTAGCATCTCTTATGCCCCTATACTATGGAAGATGAAGAGACATTTCCATGTAAATATTCTGGGGTTGGTGTGGACCTTGCCCACCTGATCCAAAACCTCATATGTTTCCCTTACCTCCAAAGCCTCCTGATCTTCCTGATCCCGAGCCTGTAGCTAGGGTCAGATTAGAAGATGTACTTCCCTACATCCCAACAATAGAACTAAACTGTACCCCGACAATCTGTGAAGTGTTACTACTCCCAGAAGTTAGTCCGAAAATTGGCACACTTGTATTCTGTGCTGATGATACACCCGAAAAGGTACTCCCATATAAAAACAAAGCCATTTGTGTTTCCATCACTGTGCCTCTTATAAGACTCGCTCCTACTCTTCTATTGCTTGAAGTAGCTTTCATACTACTTGTTGTACTAGATGCTAGAAAACCAAATGCAAGGGAAAGGTTACTAGGTGGATTCATATGCACAACTGTGGCCAAGGTAGTCTCTACTAGCATGCTTTTATGTGAGACCGAGGAAAGATCCCTTTCATGCTTTCCAAGATGGGGGAGTTCCTGATGCTCTGGATCCACGTCTTCTACGTGAGCTTCAAATCCTCCACGAGCCATCTCTCTCCTCAATGCCATACTTTCTATAATGTTACACTGCTTCTCTATCTCCCTCTCGTGCACCTCATTATACTTAAGCTACCTTTCCTCTCTCTTCCTTTCTGCCACTAGGTCTGTCATCCTTCACCAAACCTTCTTCTGCCCCTGCATGTGGTGGGGATTAGTTAGCTATCGGTTTACTCTCTAGATTGAAAGTTTCCATTAGGATCTTGATCGGAAGTGGAATTCCTTACAGGTAAGTTCCCCTTGGATATTGTAAAAACTAGAATTTAGCTACCTTTAGACATGAATAAGTGGAAATTGAGTACTCCAAGATATAACTGTTCACAAAAACACGGGACCACATATCCACAACTCGAGTCCAAATTAGATCAGCATCATAAAGGGCATGGAATTCTTCCTGCATCCAGAAAAGTGCACGATACCTCAAATTCCACTTAGATGCATAAGTAATCACCCACTCATACAATTCTACTAGAAAGATAGCGAAAAATCTCTCATATAAATTTTCATATAGATTCTGTTCCACCCATACATGTGCGTTAAACTCAGAGCCAATGTTGAACCATCGTGTGTATTTTTCTTCCAGATCATGTATCCACTCTTCAACACTTGCTAAGGTCAACTAATATGTCTTCATCGCAAACCATTCTAAAAATAATTGAAAAAAGGTTCCGGCAATGGAACCAAAGATGCAGCTTAGAATTCAGTAATACAAGCCCAATAAGACCCTAGGCACGCTGACACATCACTCAATCTAAACTGAGCACTCACCTAAAGCACAAAAAGGTACCAGGTCTCTTTTTAGGGTTGCTATTGTAGGATGTTAGCATGATGAAGACTTAATCATTCAGATCTACAGCTACTATACTCTTCAAGCAATGCATAATCAGATCTAGATCTAGAAAATAACAGTATTTAAATGGTAACCATAATGAAGTCAAGCATGCAATACTAAACTGTAAACATGATAACACCTTGATTTAGTCCATAATCCCCATTAGATTAAATGTAGTAAATACACAGAAGCTTCTGTTAGGAAATAAGAGATAAAATATGCGGAATAATCCCTCACAGAATCGCAACAGTAGAAACTAATATGCATAAATTATTACAGATCTGAAATAAAATTACAGAATAAATAACACAACACAGAGAGACAAGATTTAACGTGGTTCACCCAATTTGGGATACGTCCACCAAGAATCACTTGCTCATATTTTATTACAAGCCTCCACTCTCTCAATACAATACCCAGATCCGTTTGGAGCTATGCTCAAACAAACTCTACAGAATTCACACCCAAATTCAAAACACATCTGCAATACATTTGCTTGTACATCTATCATATGCATAAGACCATATAAATAGACAACTGCTTAAGTAGTTTGATACAAAACCGTGGGTATCAAAACCAAGGGCAAAAACTGTGGGTATCAAAACAATGGGCAAAAGACCGAAAAAAACCATGGGCCCAAAAACAACCCATAACGGTTACCCATTACCCATGGGTTAATAAACCACCCATGAAAATTTATTAACACATACCGTATAAATACTTGAGTGTAACACATAGAAGGTGTACCACATTCTAACATGCAAATAGGCTCCACAAACATAACAACTTCATTACAATAACAATAGCATACACCCCCACACGTAACGGATTTAGCAACATAATCTCACTATATCTGCATGTATGCACACATCTATATATCTACTACACAGTTTACTACATACTTATAAGGGTGGGGACTTTCCCTTCACCTCTTATCTAATCCCAAAATAGGTCGCATGCTATTATTAGCCACACGCCATTACAAAAATATCCACACATGCAAGTGTGCTAACAATAGACTACTATTAGTTAACTGAAAGTAGTAGATCTATTTACGGCCCGTGTCTATGAAAAGTGCTTCATAGCTGATCCTCTAAAAATAACCAATGTGTGATGCACAAGTCTCCAATCGGTTTGAGTGCTCCACACATTATCTCCAAAAACAGACTCTTGTCGTGAAAACGGCTAAGTCTCGAACTTGTTTCTTTTCCTCGTGTGCGATCCTTTCCGATACTTTCGAGCCTTTGAATGCTCTTTGCTCTCCCATGTGAACCTTCTATATTTTCTTTACTAAGTGTTAGGTTCTGACTGATCAATAATACATTTCTTATAACTACTCACTTACTGCAAAAATGCCTAGCTATGGTGCATGAGCTACGCAGTTAAAGTAAAACCAACATGTAGATATTAGAAAATATAATTGACAAAATATTACATGGGATCCTCACCGGTAAAGGAGGGATATTTATCTCATGACTGCCCAGGTTTTCAATTGTGCAGAAAATATAGCCAATAGTTTTTGGTGACTCCACTGGGGAACAACACAAATTAGCAGACAAGAGATTTCTCTTGTCATTTCTCTTTCATACTATAAGCTCAACTTGGTAGAATGTCCATTCACATGGTCTAGTAGAGCTCAAGGATGGATCGGTCATTTTTATAGATTGCAGGAACATTTTAATTTTAGTCATCCTCCTCAAGTTAGAAGCTGTAGATCCAGTCTTTCACTAGAAAGAAGAGTGAAAACTCCTCCAGATCCGGATCATGTCTAGCACAATCCAACAACTAGGATTATTCATCAAATATATTCTCAAAGAATAAATGCTCCTTTCATGATGCAGAATCAACCACTTGCCCCTGTAGCACCTATTCCATGGGGCATAGATTTCAGACTTAGTAATCTGACTCCTCCTATGCATGATCTACCTAAAGGGAAAAGAATGAATTTTCCAAAATTCTTTGGAGATGGAAAGTAGAATCTAGATGACCACTTGGCTGCGTTTTTATATCCTATGGAGTGCTTGCAGTTGAACATGAAGATGTGTCTGTCAGAATCTTTATAGAGACTATGCATGACTTAGCTGGAGAATGCTTCTGCCAGCTAGCTCCTGGCACCATAACCAACTAGGTCATTATGGGAGATGCATTCCTAAAAATATTCAAGCCAACTGAAGATTCTAGTACATTAATAACCCAACTGACTCATCTGAAGAAGGATCCATATGAGCACATGCGGGATTTTATTGTAAAATTCAAAAGAATACTTTACAAAATTTTGGCATCTGCTTCTCTGAATGATGAGAATCAAAAGGTATTCTTCATCAATGCTTTACTTTTTGAAGTAAGCTATCAACTGCAAAGAGCACATCCTGTTGACTTGTTAGCAACTCAAAACATAGCGGTTGAAATTAAAGATGACCTCATCATGGCTGGAAAGAAAAAGAACAACACTTTTAGAGCTGAAAGTTCATCCTCATATACTACTTCTGATTCACTATTACAAAATTTAGCAAACGAGATGTCATAGATGAAGAAATAAATGGCTCAAATGGCTCAAGGAAAAAACATTGCCCTTGCTCGGAATTTTAACAAAAACAACCAAAACTATATTGTTGGTTCCCAAAGATTAGCAGTTGAAGCTGCTCCCAGAAACAACGTGGAGATGAATGAAGAAAACTAGGAAGATGGCATTGATCAGCTTGAGAATGATGATTTTGTAGGTCCTTCTAGTGACTCCAACATTAATTACCTAAACTACAAATCTGAACATGACTATGAGGAGCTTCTTGAAGATGGTCATGGTCATGCATATGCCGTATTTACACAATCACAAACTCACCAAACTGAGGAATTAGCCGATGAACAAAGAAGGGTAAACCCTTTACCTTCTTCTTTAGCTCCCAGAAATAATAATGTGAGTTCTTCATCTCAACCACAGAAAGTAGCTCAGGTACCTAAATCTATACCTTCCTTCGACATTGTTGATCATGTCAAGAAAACCAGGATTCAAATGTACGAAGATGAATACCTGAGAGCCTTTCTTGAGTAGTTAAATAGGCTAGTTAAATATCTACAATCACTAGGACAATCCAATACATCAAAAGGATTTTTTCCTAAACTCAAGGATACTCCTCCCTAGAATAACAATGTAGTTGTTAAACCCTCATTATCTTCTGAAAGAGTAGAACCTTTATATGTCTCCCTATTTCTTAATGGTTTCAAGTTAAACAATTGCATTCTAGATTTGGGTGCTTCTGAAAATGTCATGGCAGCTAAAGTTTCAGATGATCTTGGGATTACCTTGACAAAGACCATAAAAATATCCTAATCCATGGAGAGACAAGTCCCTTTAATCAGACAAATCAAAGATGCACAAGTTATTCTAGAAGCTTTTCCTAACAAAAGATTAAGGATGACAATCTTAGTTGTAGATATTCCTGTCTCTTACGGGATGTTGCTAAGAAGAAACTTCTGCAAAGAACTGGGAGGATAATTAAAGATGGATTGGTCATGTGCCCATATTCATATTAAAGGAATAAGCCATAAGATGAATATGGAAAAGAAGTCCAAGTACACGGTTACGAAATCGAAATATTAGGATCCTAGATCTCAGATTATTTTTTAGGAATCTGACTGTGGGGTCTATTTCTTGGAAATTGATAAAGACATCCGAGAGATATAACTTCAACCAGAGCCAGAACTAAAAGAAGAAGAAAAGGTTTAGACGTTGGAGTTTAAAGTCAGATGCTATTGTTTTGGATCAAGAGTAGGAGTTCTATTAATATCTCCAAATTATGAGATATTCCCATACTCCCACAAGCTGATGTTCGAGAACACCAATCATACAACGGAGTATGAAGCATTGCTGATAGAAATGGAGCAAGATAAAAAGAAAGGAGTAAAACTCCTCAAAGCCCAAGGAGATGCTGAACTTCTAGTAAAGTAGGTCCAAGGGAAAAATCAAGTCAAAGGAGATAAGATGAAGCATTACAGAGAGTGCTTTATTCCACACTCAATTTTGCAGTCTTCTTTATCGACTTCATTCCAATTAATAAAAATTCCAAGGCAGAATCCTTGGCGATCACAATTACACTATTGAATCCAGTTAGACCACTTTCCATATTCAGACAAGGAAACTATAAAGTGGAGATGGTTTACCATGCCAAAGTCCCTGATAATGTTGAACAGTGGCAGAATTTCAATGATGACAAAAAAACATCCACATGTCTCAAACAAGACAACTTTGAAAGGTTGTGTGTTGAAGGTAGTAAATCACCACCACGAAAAACAATCACAGGAAAAAATGGTCTAGGTTATGATGATAGTAGTGGAGTAATCCAACCAAAAGGTAACAAAATCCCTAAGGGTTTAGTTTCCTTAGTGGAGACTTTCGACAAGCATGATCAGTACCTGAAGAAGAACAAAGAATATGGTGATAGTTCTTCCTCAAAATGCAACTGATAAATCTAGGTAAAGAGGAAGTTGATGCAGACTTACCCACCACAGAGAGAAGAAAGGATGATCCACCACAAGATGAAGTTGATGAACTTTCCCCAGTTATTTGACACGAAGTTCATTAAAAGGATGTTTAAAATTGAAGACTGGGTACTCTTGTGGGACAAGAGACATGAAATGAAGGGCATGCACAAAAAATATGATTCACTCTGGAAAGGGCCCTTCATGATCAAGAGAGCTGTTGAAATGGATAATTTCTTCCTTGCCTACCATGATGGAATTGAGTTACCACTACCTTTCAATGAGCAACATCTGAAGCTGTTTAGAAACTGAGAGACAAGGTAAAACTTATTTGTATATAAATAAAACTTTGGTTTTTTTCTTTTCTTTACTTTTTGTTTTATTTTGTTTTTGTGGCCTGACCCCAAACCCAATGGACAAGACACGAAACCAGAGATGTTGGGATCTCATCTTCACTCCTTTCATTTTGACAGAGGTAAAGATGTCCACAGATGGAGCCGACTGGTGTCCCTGAGATTTCACCCTGAAATTTGGGACTACCCCTTTTTAAAAAATTCGTTCTTTTCAAGTAACGAATCATTTTGTGTTTGTTTTTCATGCAATTGTTTCCATTACTCTAAAGTAACCCCAGAGAGTCGTAAAAACCAAATTCGACAAATACTCACATGCTAAAACTCACTCTATCCTTTTGCTAGGTTTTATCTGAGAGAATTTTATTTATTTATTAAATAAATAAATAAAGTTCTTTTAAAAATAGATTGAGCTAAAATTGGAGGATTTAGGCTATATAAATTACTTCACCCCATCATTATTACCATAGAAAATTCACCCGGGGGAAGAATTTTTACAGATTAGCTAATTGGAGAATTTTTTTGAGAAATTTCCTACAACTTAGTTTGTTTTGTTTTATTTATTTTTATCCGTGTTTTGCTTTGTTTTCTCCGGAAATTCCCGTATCCTATTCATTCTTCTTGCCAGATCTTTCCCTAGGCCTAGGATTTTGAAGAATCTATCCAATATTTTTAATTACTAATCTGTCTACAGGCGATCAGATCTCATGAATCTTTCAGAAGATTGCAAGAAGTTGTTTGGTCCAAAAGGGTACAAAATGGATTTTATGAAAATAAGAAAAATATTTCCATCAATGCATAGAGCTCAAGAAAATATGCACTTTTAGAGAAAACGACACCTAAAATGGAGCCACAGAATGAAAGTTATGGCACATGCAAGTTTTTGCTACTACATCTTCTGAGAACCTTTCCAAAAATGGAAACTTTTATTCTATCCTTTTGTTTTCTTCACCAAAACTCCAAAAAAGGAAAGTAATGTAGTCTTCATGTCAGTCGCAATTTTCAAATCTGCCTTCCGCGTCCAATTTCCACGCTGCCTTTAGTGATGAATTTTCACTCAATTTAGAAGGCGGAAGTCACAATGCAAGTCACACTTTTGGAAAAGAGCTATCTTTCATGTAAGTTGCACTTTTTAGAAGGAATATTTTAAGCTTCTAGTGGGAAGATGCAGGCAGGTAGGAATTTCTTTCCTGCATAGCAGGTTATTTCCATGAAGTCAAAATCACTCAAGCTGCCAATGAGAATTTTGGAGGTGCAGGTGGGAATTTCTTGCCTTCCTAGTAGGGTGAAAATTCCCATCATCAAGTTAAATCACTTAAGTGAAAAGTGAGAATTTCTTACTTGCATTGTAGGGTAATAATTCCCATTATGAAAGTCAAGTCACTTAAGCGAAAAGTGGGAATTTCTTACTTGCCTTGCAAGGTGAAAATTCCCATTATGAAAGTAAAGTCACTTAAGTGAGAGGAGGAAATTTATTTCCTGCCTTGTAGGGAAAATTCCCATTATGAAAGTAAAGTCACTTAAGTGAAAGTGGAAATTTCTTGCCTACCTTGCAGGGTGAAAATTCCCATTGCTTTGACTTCTTATTTTTAACATGACTTCTAGCCAAAAAGTGCGACCCATTTTGGCATAGTTAAATGTCTAAAACTTTTTTTTTAATTGCCGGGAAGTATCCAGTTTTGGCACCTGGCATTGGAGAAGCTTTCTTTTTATTATTCAGAGCATCTACATGTTGATGTGAGTGCACAAGTGAATAAAATAATATTTTTAGCTTGTTTGGCATGCAAGCAAAGTCTAAAAATAGAGGGAAACAAGCTTTATAAGCAAGATTTTGGTGATGAAAATTGAGTATTCATGCCATGGACTCCATATTTGTCTGAATCAATTGTAGGTATTCATCATAGATGCCCATATTGGTGAAGAAAGCAGAAGTCAATATCTGATACATTGAATATATCTTCAGAATCAGAGGGAGAAATAGATCCATATCTCATAATTGCAAAGGATTTTGGCAAAAATTCATCCTCTTATTTCTTATGAATCCAAAGTAGAATTCATTGCATGGAAATTTCCTTTCAGGAGCTTGTGCATATGCTCCCAATCTTCTAGTTGAAGCCTACATTGAATATATTTATAATTTCCTTCACCGAAGTGCTTTCCAAAATTTAAAATTGCTGACATGTAATTAAAAATAAAAAGATGACGAGTTTTGTCTAAATTATTTACGACAAAAATTACAATGATGCATATACTGGAGAAGAATTGCAAAAACTTTAAGGATAAAAGGGGAAGACATGTCAGAGGTAGCACCTGCAAGAAAATCACAGTTAGCTGCTTCCAGATCTAGTTTGGTGAGAATCAAAGGAAAAAGAGTCAACCACATGTAGAATATGGAAAAAGAACAAGACTGAGAGTGTAGCAACTTTCTTCTATTTTCTTCTCTTTCTTTTTCTTTCTCTTATTTTCTCCGAAAAAGTAATTGAGTAATCAATTAAATTGTAAAACTTAAGTGATTGGTTTAAAAGTTGTTACTTCAAGTTACTGGAAGAAGTCAATTACTTGGAAATAGGTGGCAGACATGCAAAATAGAAGGTTCTATTTTCAGTTATAAATTATGCATGTCATGCAAAGAGGAATTACAAGAGGAATATTTCAAGATGCTTCCCTTTTTCATAGCTTCAACATGTGGCAATTCATTAAAAAAGATTCATATTTATAATTTCCCTATATACACTATAAATAGAGGAAGAATCTATGGTTTAAAGGATCAAAATTTGTAATCAACATTCTTATGTTCCAGAATTTGAGCTGAACCTTTGATATCTTTCTGAAAGCTAAGGAATAGAGAGGAGGCAAATTTTTTGAGAACTTTGTGTCAACGGTGCATTTGTTTCTTATTTATTTTTGGATCTTTGCATAAACTTTGTGTTATCTTAGATCTGGATTTGAAACTTTCCTTCGCTGTGAATTCTACATTTCTAGATCTATTTGATTCGTCTATGTGCATGTGACCAACTCTATCAACTATTGGTTAGGCTACACATCTTCTTTCTTTTATTCTTGCATTGAATTATTTCCCTATTTTGCATATATACATTTCTTACAACTATTTGTTACAAAACTATGTAGCTATGGTGCATGAGCTACGCGGTTAAAGTAAAACCAACAGATAGATATTAGAAAATATAATTGACAAAATATTACACGGGAGCCTCACCGGTAAATGAGGGAGATTTATATCATGACTGCCTAGGTTTTCAGTTGTGTAGAAAATCTATCCAACAACATTCCAGATTTGCAAACCCTTAGTGATATTCTTATACCGGAAGAACAAGTAATGTAAAATTTTGATTCTAAGGTGAATGCCACGCAAAAAATTCTCGCTCAGAAATAAAAAGGTAAAACCTCTAGATTCAACAAAAACCCAAAGAAATTTTTTAAACCTCCTAACAAAGATAAGAAACCTGGAAATCTAAAATTTAGCTTTGATGGAAAATGTCATTATTGTGGTAAATTTGGACACAATAAAGAGGATTTTAAATTTAAAAATAGTAGGCAAAATTTAAAAAATTAAAAGGGTAACAAATATGACCAAAACCAAAACAAGAATCAGAAAAACAATAAAAAATCAAATGTAATTGATTTGTATGCCGATTTTGTCACTGCAAAAGAAAATGAATGGATATTAGATAGTGGTGCCTCTAGGCACATGACCTTTAGATCTAATATCCTATCTGAACTTAGTGAATGTAATGATCATATCTATTTGGGAGATCATTCCATTCTTGATGTTCAGGGTTAGGGAAAATTAAAATTTACAAATGATTTTATCAACAATGTGTTATTAGTTTCTAAACTTAAAATGAATTTGCTTTCTTGTTCTCTGTTAACTCAAAATAACTATAATGTAACATTATTAAAGGATAAATGGTTTATTAAAAAATGAACATAATGTTACTATAGTTTAAGGCATTCAAAGAGATGACTTATATGTGTTTTTTGGTTTTCCTTATTCTTCTTGTTTAACAACTAAAAGAAGTGACATAAAATTGTGGCATGAGAGGCTAGGTCATGTCAATTTCAGGAGCATGTATGACATGCCTCGAATAAACCTAGTAACTAGTATGCCACCCATTTCCCAAAATCATGAAACTTGTGGAGGATGCTTATGTGGTAAGCAATCTGCTAATGTTTTTCACAATCATCATGATGATAACTCTTCTAACATTTAGAACTCGTTTATAGTGATGTTAGAGGACCCCTATAAGTTCCTTCTCTTAATGGTTCTTTGTATGTTGTCACTTTCATTGATGATTTCAATTGTATGATTTTGTCATATTTCATTAAAAAGAATCAGAAGTCTTGTCAAAATCAAAGAATTTAAATCCTTAGTTGAAAACTCTTCTAGGTATAAAATTAAGAGGTTTAGAACTGATAATGGGGGAGAATATACTAGTCACGAATTTGAATTTTTTTATGTTGAATGTGGCATTCAAATGGAACTGTTTACTCCCTATTCCCCTTAATAGAATGGGATTACAAAAAGGAAAAATTGTACTATTCTAGAAATGGCTAGGATCATGATGCATTTTTCTCAAGTTCCTAAGTTCCTCTAGGAAGAAGCTATGAACACTACTATTCATATCTTGAACAGAGTTCCCACTAAAGCCTTAGTAAAATCAACTACTTCAGAAAAGTGGTCAAACCAAAAACCTATTGTATCTCATTTGAGAATATTTGGTAGCGCAAATTCCCTCTTCATTCCAAAATTAAAATGGAAGAAGCTTGATCAAACCTCTTTTCCTTGTATATTTCTAGGATACAATGTCAAAACTAAAGGTCTTAGGATATTTGATCCATCAAAAAGAGAATTTATAGAAAACAAGAATGTTAAAATCTTGGAAAAACTTTTCATTCTTCTGCTTCTTTATCTTTTGTTATTTATGATGATTCTAATGAAAATGAAAATGAATTCGAAAATGAAAATTGTTAAAATAATGTATGTGATGAAGAAACTAGTGTTGAACCTATAGTTGAAAATGAGATTGTTCTTAGTTCCTATGTAACTAAAAGACCTAGATGGGATGAGTCTATTATTCAAGACTCTTATCCTTAAAATCTTTAAAAAATGACCAGAAGTCATCATACATATTATGATTTGATGACTTTGTATGAACCTAAACCCCAATATTTCAAAGAATCTTCTTTTGACGAAAGATGGATAGATGCTATGAAATCTGAATATACTACTTTGATTAAAAATCAAACTTAGTAATTAGTCCCTCTTCCTAAAAAATAAAGTATAGCCGGATCTAGATGTCTATATAAGATTAAATACAAAAAAAATGGTAGTATCAATAAATTCAAATCCAGACTAGTAGCTCATGGGTTTACTCAAAAACTTGGTATCGACTGCATGGAAAAATTTGCACCATTTGAAAAAATGTGCACATTAAGGATTTTGATTTCCTTAGCTGCTCAATATGGTTGGGAATTCAGTTAGATGGATGTCAAAAATGCTTTCTTCTGGAACTTAATGCCCAATCAAAAGGAATATCCTATCCCGAATCCTAGGATACAAGGATTGAAGAAACCTAGCATGGATTGGATCAAACTCAATTTTTATGGGGCATCTAAACGGAACCTGAGTAGAGATGGTTGTGGAGGGATCTTTTGGTATCGTCAGGGAAACTTCACCTGGGCTACCAATGCAATCTAGGAATCTAATCTAACCACATAGTTGAAGTTGTAGCTGTCTTATGGGGGGTTTCTATAGCTCTTCAAATAAAATTTAGTAGACTGGAAGTGGAGGGTGATTCCCTCAATATTATTAATAACATACTTGACAAAGGTACCATATTTATTTCTATTCAAAATTCTATTACTAGCATCAAGGAGATGGTTGGTTACTTCGAAGAAATAAAGTTCAAACATATATATATATATATATATATATATATATATATATATATATATATGGAGGTCAATGGTAGTGTTGATTACTTTGATAATAAAGGTGTATCTAGTCAGGGTATGATTTTGGTCCCTGATGTGGAGGAAGTCAACCCTAAGGTGCAAGCACACCTAAAAGAGGAACATGATGGACACATTACCAAATGATAATCATTACATGTCATGGAATAACCCACTGTATAATTTGGACCTTATTAAAAAGGATTGTGAGACATGTGGTAAGGAGTAGGGATTACGCAAATCTTAGGAATTTGAGACACTTGTGCCAATATGTTAATCATACCTTAAATGCTTATGCTGACATCGACATTATTTGGTTTGTCAATGTAGTATCAAGAAATATAAATAGGGAGATGTTAATGGTAAATTATTGAATGCTAAAATGGGGGGTGATCTTGTTAGAACAGAGCCATGGGATCTTGAGGGTGTTAAGCCTGAGGCGATGGAAGTCTTCGATCAGATGGTTATTTCCCAATTTTTAAAAATCTTTGAGGGTCACTTTGAACACATGAGTAAGGATTTTGCAAAAGCATGAAAGCTGACTAAAAAAGGTGGAGTTGTGAATCTGAGGGGTGTTCAGATTGAAGTCTCCAGTGATTTGGTGGCGCATGTCATGGGATTGTTGATTAGTGGCCGTGAGGTTTACAAGCCAAAAAAGGAAGCTACAAAAGAGATGAAGATTTTATTTAAAGGTAATGAAAAATTAACTCCCCACTTCGTTGGATTTTTAAGAACTTCCTTACCTCACCCTTTTGATGAAGTTTCCCTCACTCTCATTTATTTTTTTACTCTTGAGGGATGACATAAATGCATTTATGCCTACCACCTTCCTATGTTGGATTTTATGAGACACATCCACAATTTTTGCTTTCCCTATTTTCTTTTCTATTCACTGTGTGCCACTATAGACCAGTTTAAAAAAGACATAATTGTAGTCCCTCTCCATCAGGGTTTCATTCTAGCCCTGGTGAAAATATATGATCTTGATATGGATAATAAGGTTGGCAGGACTTGTGATTTAACCAATGCACTTGAGGAGTACACCGAGGAAGAAGAAAAAAACTCAGAGGATGATGAAACTAGTGAAACATCAGAATCCCAAGAGGAGGATGATAGTGGGGATGATCAGGATGTTGTGGAATTAGCAGTGGTTCAGAGTCTGAAAGATCTCAAAAATAAGGAGGAGTAGGCACTGATTCAGCCTAGAATTTATGACAAACAACCCAGATGTGCTGGCACATCACCCAGCCTGAGCTAAGCACTCACCTGAAGGGATGAAAGGTACCAAACCCCTCCTTAGAGTTGTTTGTACAACATGTGAACATGATGAAGATGTAATGCATTCATATCCATAAATAGTATAAATATTCCACAAATCATATTCCGGATCTATGTCTAAAATAATCATGAATTAAGTGATAAACATAATGAATTCAACCATGCAAGACTTAGTTATAGTCATATTTAACACCATCATTCACCCAATACACTCCATTATATTAAACATAGTAAATACACAAGCTTCTTACAATAAGTAGTATCATAAGTTTATGCATGCATCATATCTAGAATCATAACTCCACAATAGCTCATACATAGTGTCTCTTTTAATACATAGATTAATACATATTTATAAGGGTGAGGACTTTACCTTCACCACTTACACACTTACAAACATAGGTCACATTTTGAAAATAGTCATGCACCTTTACAATAACATGCACACATGCAAGTGTACTAATAATAGATCTCTTACAGTTAATTGACAGTAGTAATCCTATTATTAACTCAAAATCATGCATGGCACTTAGTAAGCACTCTTCCCAAAATCACATTTGCGTGTCGTACGAGTCTCCATCCCATTGTGTGCTTCGTACACTATCTCAAAAATAGCCAGTGACCATGAAAATGGATAAGTCCCAAATCAATCTATATTTCACTCTTGTTTCCTTCCCTATCCTTTTGTGCCTTCAAATATGCCTTGTTACTGTGCGTGAATCTTCTATGTGACCTCTCCTTAGTGTCATATTTTGCCAGCTCAACAATACCCCTCACCTAACTACATTTCCATCACGACAATGGGGTTCCTCCTGATGTTCCCAAAGAATAAATAATAAGAATGAAATAATGTAAAGAATTAATTTACAAAGAATGGACTTCTACTTTGCAGCACCCTCTTCTTCAACCGACAGGATCAACTTTGGATATTCTTCTTTAATCTCAGCCTCCAAGGCTTGCCAATCATCCAACACATTTTTTGTCTTCTCTGTAATGTCTGTAAAAATGGACTCTAACTCATCCTAGGTCATATTTCCCTTTTCATTATGCAATACTATGACAACGTTAGCCATAGCAGACATCCGCCCCTCTAGAAGATCCATCTTTTGTGCTATGAGCTTTCCAAGCTCATCCAAACTCTCCTTATGTGGATGTTGAGTTGCTACAAGGGCTTCATGATTTTGCTTCACTAACACCAATATCTCTACATGCCATAAAGTATCATCCTTCATTTCTATAACTTCATTATCTTTCAATATAGTTCCGATCCCGATCAATGCATCCGGAGTTGCGCATATGTTCAAATCTTGGTTTGCTTTCTTCAGCTCATTTTGTAAAGTTTGGAGCAATACTTCGTACGATGAAATCTTTCTAATCATGGAGGCCCTTTCTCTCTTTGCTTCCTGTCCAGGGTCCTTTGGCACTGGCATGCGAATCAGTCCATCCTCAAGCACCAAATCAACTAACTTACACACATAATGCATAGATGAAGGAAACTTTCTAGCTACCTTAGACTCCAAGTGCGGTCTTGCTTTCAGGACATAATCGCCAATTTCTTCTACCATGCTGATGAAGGCTTCATTTTTTTTCTGTTATAAGTCCTTCTCCCCTTTTAGATGTGTTATTTCTACATCTTTTTCCCTATTATCTTCTTGTAACGCTCTAATAGTGACAACCTTATCTATGTTCCTCCACACCACTTCTGTAGATACCTTTACCAAGGCATTACTCACCTTCTCATCAGGCATGAGAGTTGGCTTTATAGTCATGTGCCTAATCTGCGGTGCCTTCTTCATTCTTTGGGACACACATGACTCCTCACATACACCAAAATTAGGCTCATCCATGTGAGTTTACATGGACTAGGACAATTGTTTTCTCGCGCATGTAGTTGCCATGTCTAGGTCCATCAACTCCCATCCATACAACCCCTTAAGGTCCATTGTGCTCTGGAAACGAGCGCGAACAATTTTACTAGTGTCCTCAGTATAGCTCATGCTTGTCCAAACATAGTCCCCACTAGTTCTCCTTATTCTTGGCCCCTTAGGAACTTGAACGCCAAGGTTTGGAGTTGGATCTTTAATGTTTTGAGAAATATCATGCTTTTTTTTTTCTACCGTATTCACACCTTCCTCTTTATCCTTCATATCCTCATCCCTGGGTTCTTCCACATCTTCTGGCTATATAAGGGTTCCAGGTGCACTCTCTGTAAACTCCTTTACCTCCTCATTCAGATTTAGTTTTCTCTTCTTCCTCTTAGTTGTCTCTTTCTAAGGAGAGATTCAGGTGATCGCCTCACAAGCTGTGGGGTTCCCGCACCTTGGGTCCTTGTTTTTTTAATACCCTTTTAAATCTGTGCTCTCCATGGACTTCTTCTACATCCAATTCTTTGTCTTCTTATAATACCCGAGGTGGAGTACCTGCGTGCTCAGTCTCTACTCTGTCCATGGGCTACCTTTGGCCTCTATGATCTAATACACCACTATCTTCATGTTCTTCATCCTCCTAATCCACCGCTATAGTTTATGCAAGCTATGGGGGTGACACGTCCTCCACTGTATGTTAGCATTTAGATGGCCCTGGGAGCACGGAATAATTTTGTACATACTTGTTATTCTCCATATTAGGCTTAAGATGAAGGTATATGAGTGTGGCTCCATTGTCTCCAATAGCCAAACTTAATGGCTTCATACTTATGACATCAGAGATGAGTCTTTCAATATAGGCATCTTGACCTGGATACACATATACCTTCCTCATAGTGTGGTAGTCACTATATACCTTATCTGTATTAAAATTCAGGCTGCATGCATTATTAAATTGGTGGACTGAAACCTGGAAGTAGCACATTATGAAGGCATACGATATTTTGCACCATGGGCTCCATGCCCCATCCCTCATAACAAATTGTGTGATGCAGAAGTGTTGGTACACCGCAAACTGTACCACCTTTCCCACCACTGAAGGTAACTCCTTGGGAATGCGCCACTTCTCCTCAAATATCACGTGAAGTAGATCATACCACATCTCCGTCCTCTTCTTAAACAACCCACTCATTGATCCTTCACATAAATATTTTTCAAACCTCTCCGTGAGGGACTTCTTTTCCATGGGATACTCCCCGATCTTCTTATTTGGTCCATTGGGCACTCCAATTTCTACAAACACAAGGGAAATGAGGATAATGCCAAAAATTATCTTCTCTCTTGTGTGTGCTTCCTCAATAATGGGGTTTACAATGTAGCTTGATAGGTAGTATACTACTCCTTAAGACATTTTCTTCGCAACATGTAACCACATGGTATTCACCTGCGACCATCTCTCTTGATCATTCAACTTGGTTATAAAATGCATGGCTGCTTGAACCACTGGATACTTATTCAATTTATCAATGTCCATTCTACGCAGACCCTTAGTATACCCCAAACTCCTTTCTTGTCTCTATGATTTCTGCTTTATCAGTCAGATCACTAGTAAGGTCTACCCCTGTGCCCTTCAATCTTGTTAGTTGTCAAAATCAGGGTTGTTGTGATTCTAACCCTTCATCTAGAGAAATAGAAGAAGTCCTCATGGACCTTGCTCATCAGCCATTATTATAATGGTTCATACTTTCCAAAATACAAGATCTCATACAACTGATAGACTCCTACCTGCTTCAACAATTTCTCCCTAGCATCATCGTATACTGGCATATCCTCCACAGTGCACTTGTTGGTCTTTGTACTCAACAATGCATCCAACTCTTTCTTGTTGTCAGATGTACGGTGGTTGTAGTCACTTATTTTGTACCTGTGGATGTGGGAATCCGACTCTTGTCTGACTATCACACCTTCTGGGTACTTCATCTCTGAAAAATTACTCTTAGGAGCCATTTCAACTTCATCTTCTACCTTCTTCTTTCCTTTCGTGCCTGCGGCATGTGCTTTCTTTGGTGCCATCATAAAAATACTCCTTTTCACTGTCTATAACGAGCAAACTCAAACCCTAGCTTGAATCTGTGTTCCCTAGCTTGAAACAACATGCCCTAGCTTCTTTTCAACACCTCTACTTTACTCAAACCCTTCACCAATGGGGATGCAAGAGACTTCCATGCAATAATCCACCCTCCATGTTTGGTTTCAAACTCTCTGCACCTCGATATGACTCACTTGACTCGATCACACTTAGCCCGCTCAAATACTTGTGATCACAAAGGTAAAAATGACCCCACATCGCGTCCTTATATAGATTTTCAAAAAGTTAGTGCATTTATTTCTCCTTCACTAACCAAAAATCCTCTCATTAATTGACCATTTTCACAATCTCCATGCGCCACATCTTTGCGTGCCAGCTATAACCTTCTAGTGTGCCTTCCTACCTTCTAGCTACATACTTCTCTTCAACGTGCTTCCATGTGCCCAAGTACCTCACTACCGTGCCTTCCCTTGGTAGTCTCCATGGTCGCTGCTTACCTCATGTTATTTTATTCCCTCATTTATCTTCATCTATGGTCATCTTTTTAAAGCAATATCCTTTTTAACAACTCCTCTCCAAACTTGAATAACACATGTAGCAATTTGTTCCTTTATGTGTACCCAGTTGTAAATAGCCACCCCACACCAATGGTATGTGCATTCCTCTGTGCATAAAATTTCTTCAAATGGTAATTAGCTTTAGCGCGCAAATGTGCTTATTACACAAAACACCAACTAAATTGACAAAGCATAGCGACAACAATATAAATATATTAAGGAAATACAAAAATGAAAAACTAGTCTAAATGGTAAAAATGCCTTAATAACAACACCAAGAAGACTTATTTATAGTAGGTCTTCAGCCTACTCCCATTAAAGTAACTGGGTAACCTTATTCCATCAAGTGTCTCTAACTAACAAGCACCTGATTCAAGTATATGAGTGAAAATATATAGTCCTAACCAATGCACTTTAAGTTTTCTTGGATGGCGCAAAAACTTAGAGTGATAAAGAAGCACCATCTATCACATCTCAAGATTTTTGTCCCTGATGTGCCTTTCATGCCATGCCTTCTACCTGGCCTTTTCCTGCTTATGAATCTAATGTACTATGGTGCACTTCTCATCCAAATGTATCATTTTATCAATTATTTCTTCCAAAGCTTGTTCATCAGCTAGACCTCCAGGGTGTGCAATACACAAAAAAGGTAACATGACTTCCATATGAATAATTGCTTCTATGCTAAACACCAACTGAAAGGGTGTGGCCTTGTTCAATATCTTATATGTTTTTCTATACACCCAAATCATGGCTGAAACTTTATCATCCTAATATTTCCTTCCAAAATCACAAATTTTTGTCAATTTCTGGCTCAAAATCTTGTTGAAGGCCTCAACAGTCCCATTTTCCTGAGGATTATAGGGTGTAGTCTTATGGTGTGCAATCATAAATTCATCCAATAGTATCCTGATCATTTCATTCAGAAAGTGTGTACCCCTATCAATTATCAAGCTCAGCGGGCATCCATACCTTGTAAGAATATTTTCCCATAAGAATCTGGCTGCTGTACAATCCTTGGTAGGTGTTGCTTCTGCCCACCTTATAAGATAATTTATGCAAGTGATGATGTAGTGTGATCCAGTTCTACGTGCAACTAGCGAAATAGGACCCACAAAGTCTATAGCCCATTTTTCAAATGGCTCTGCACTATGAATAGGTCTTAAAGGCATTTCATCTCTTTTCCTAGGCTTGCCAACGCATTGAAAATGATCACACACCTTACAATATGCTTTACAATCCTTATAGAGGGTCTCCCACCATAATCCAACGAGTAGAATCTTTTGTGTAGTGGTGTCACTTGCATAGTGCCCACTTGTAATACCACCATGAGCCTCTTCCATGATACCTAAGTGCTCGTGCTCTAGTACACACCAATGTAATACTTCATCTCGGCCTAACTTGTATAGGTCACCAATATTCCACATAAAAGGTGCCACGTAAATTACAAGTTATTTCTTCTCCAATGATTTCATTGCTTCTGACGCCATACCTGTTCATAAAAATATAGCAATATCCTCCAATTTTGAAGGTGTGCGTTGTAACCTATACAATTGTGCATCCGACATTGTATCTTCAATTATCTACACATCCTCCCCCGACTGAATTCTTGATAAGTGGTTTGGGCTAGAATTACTTTTCCCTTATTTTACCATAATTGTGAAATCAAATTCTTGGAATAAGAGCACCCATTGACATATGTGCCACTGTAAAATGGACTTGTTTACTAAGTATTTCAATGCCATGTGATTGGTGTAAAATATGAATGGTGTTGCTAGAAGGTATTGTCTAAATTTATGCAGTGCATAGATCATTGACAAGGATTCATGCTCAGTAGTTGTATAATTCTTCTTTGTAGGAGTCAAATTTCTACTAGAAAAATAGATAGGATGATCTATAATACCTTCTCCAGGATGAGCTAACACCACGCCAATGGTCGTGCTAGAGGCATCCACATGTACATGAAACAATTGGTCCCATGAGGGAAAATGTAGAATAGGTGTTGTAGTAAGTCTCTCCTTCAATGTCTCAAATGTGCGCTGCTGCGGTTCTCCCTAATAAAATGTCCCTTTTCCTTTTAGTAATTCTTCCAAGGGTACAGAAACCTTAGCATATAATTTGATAAATTTTCTATAATACCCAGTGTGACCCAAGAATCCACACACCTCACTCTGAATGGTAGGCTCTTCTAGGCCTATAATAACTGTAACCTTAGCTGGATCTACTAACAAACCTTCCTTACAGATGATGTTCCCTAATAGAGTGCCAAAAGGTGTAGAAAACACACACTTCTTGATGTTTAAAGAGATTTTTAACTGTCTACATATTTCAAACATTAAGCCTAAATTGTCACAATGATCATTAACCAGTCCATACACTATCCAATCATCCAAGTAAACTTGCAAGAAAATGTGAATAAAATCCTGGAATGCTTGAACAACTATTCGTGAAAATACAGCAGGTGCATTTTTCAGACCAAAGGGCATCACAGTATATGCAAAACTTCCCCATTCAGTGGTGAAAGTTGTTTTTTCTTGATCATCCTGTATAATTCGGACCTGATGATACCCAGAGAATCCATTTGTAAAAGAATAGATTTCACGCCCTACAACAACTTCTAATATCTCCTCTATGAAAGGTGTAGGAAAGGGATCAATCACACATGCATCATTAAGTTCTATATAATCCACACAAATCCTAATCCGACCATCTTTCTTTATACTGATAACCATGAGGTTAACCCACTTTGATTTTTCTAGGGGCTTGATGATGCCAGACTTAAACATATTGTCAATTTCTTCTTTAAATTGTACACGCATGTTAGGGTTAATCCTATAGGGTCTCTTCCTAAGTGGGTGCACACCTTCCTTAAGCTTTATCTTCATCTCTCCTAATGATTCATGCAATCCTTTTAATTCATGGTAGCCCCTAGGAAATAAGTCCTGAAAATCACAGAGTAACTCCACTATCTTTGCCACTTCAGATTCAAACCAATAATCTCCAATTATTGCCTCTTTAGGTTTAACATCCATACCAATATTCACTTTCTTTGTCCTCATAGGTTCATGATAGGCGCACGCGTTGTTATCCACACTTTCCAAGACCTCGTGCGTACCTGCTAAATGATCTATATCTATATTTTCTACTTCTTCATCATCCAATATGTAGACCATCTTTTCTTTTTATTTCTCCAAGCAAACGTGCTTAAGTAGTGTGGCATCTGTCTTTTCTTCTTCAACAAAGCATGCTCCTGAGTCGTTCTCATCACATAACTCCTAAATGAGTTCTTTAGCCTTTTCACTATCTCCCATATTTAAACACTTTATAACCCTTAATGCCTCTTCTACTAGAGGTTTAGTAGAGAAGTAGTCAAAAGTCTAGACCATACCTGCAATCAAATCCTGCCAATTTCTAGTTTCTCCATGTAGCTCCGCATATACATACCAAGCGCATGTGTAACATTGTAAAGTGGAATAAAGTTTTTCACCCATAGTGAAGGTAGTAAAGATTCTTTCCCCTCTATCTATATCCTCTCACACTGCTGAACGTGGTGCTAAACATGTTGATTACCATGATAAGTGCAGATTTGAGTAGGTGCATTACTCCTGGAAAACTGAGTTGTAAGAGCAATCTTGAATTCATTCCATTATACAAGATTATCCCTGTGAACCACCCACCATATCATTGTTGTCCTACGTAGTGTATATGCTAACATATTTCTTCTTTCCAATTGGTGTATCCACTATTCATCCATGGCACGCAGGAATACCATAGGGTCTCCTTCTCTAATGTACCAAGGTTCAGAGCTATTACCTATCCTCATGATGCAACAAGGTTTGCTTTTCCACGCAAATGCACTCCTTACTTCATGCCCAACCATCTCATAAGTACCATAAGCCAAATTATCACAAGAAATACTTGTAGTATCACTAATAGACTGCATATCTTCCCACTGAAGTATTCCTTAGATGGTTCAAGTAATTATGGATCCCGAATGGTGCGTACATAAATCCTATTCAGATCTTCTTGACTCAAAGGCTCAACATAGGGTGTAGAATTCCAATCTGTTAAAGGGATAATAAATATTTTCTCATTGTTCTCAAAACAGATATATCCCTTATTGAACCGAAGATCAACATTATTTGCATAACACCAAGGGTGCCCAAGCAGAACTGGGAAACTATCTGCCTCTGTAAGTGCTAAGACCTCAAAATCCCCAGTGAACTTGGTCCCTTGTATAGTAATGGATGCATCTTTTAAAAATCCAATAAGAGTGGCCTTAGTTTGATTAGCCATAAATAGTACATTAGAAGATGGCTGCAATGAAGGCCTCCCCATCTGTACCCATGCATCTAAAGTAAGAACATTTACTTCCTCGCCTGTGTCAATCAATATTTTACTCAAGATCCATCCATCGACAACAAAATTCAGAGTGATCTCCTTTTCTTAATCTAAGCTATGGGGGGGGGTATATTCACATGCAGGATCTAATGCCCATTATAAAATTCATGCATGGATTATTTCCCTTTAGCCAAATCCCTAGTAATGGAATGATATTCTCCTGACACAACATTATGCATACCTCCTTCAAGTCATCAATATCTGACTGGACTGTTTCTGTTGCCTTCTTTTGTGATTTATCCTTTAAACACTGTATTTCCCCTTGAAGGTATCTAAGTACTTCCATGGTCTCTTGATAAGCCTCCTTATGGTGTGTAGGATCTAGATACCTTACATGGAAAATGTCCTCCTTAGTGATGGTAAGATTATGTTGTAAGACCTCTCTAGTGTGCAAAACTTCAACACGTGTAGTGATCTTCACAGGCAATACCTCAGGTTCTAGTGCCAACTTTGGTATCCACTGATTCTCCACATTGCACTATATCCTAACCATCCCTATGCCTTTGTTCTCATATTTATGTTGCTTGCTAAGATGCTCGTATAGATCCAGGAATTCCTCATAGCTATGATTCTTCCCACAGAAAGAACATGTAATATTCTGAGGACATTTGTACCTGTAGTGGTAAGGTGATTCACATGTAAAGCATATTCCATGAGGGAATTTTCTTTGTCCACCACTACGGCCTCAACCTCCAAATCCACCATGGTATCCTCGACCTTTTTCATGTCCTCCTTCATAGCACCCCTCATTCCAATCATAGTTTGCTTAATTGTGATTCCAATCGTGGTGCTCACCTTTACCCTTAGAGTTATCTGATTCTCCTATCTGTCACACACCAATATCTATAGCATCATGAATCTGATCGATCAACTTGCAGTCTTATCTATCATGAGTCATGGACCGGAATATCTTATAATAACAGTATAAATTCTTCCTCATCGTGCGTTGTAATAATGGGAAACCACTAGCGTTATGGATCAAGTGACATATCTCACAGTCTAGGAACAATGAACATATTGTTATACGAGGCCAACTATATTTGGTGTGCCCCTCCACTTCACAGTCTGTACACCAAATCCCAGTGCACGTATCATGTGCTAAATTCATCGATAGTTTCTCCAACTACTTTTCCATAGCTATAATCTATGCTTCTAAGAATGGGATGACTCCAGTGTCTATACTCCCGATTGGATCAGTGCACAAAGCTGCTTCTATTGCTTCACATGGATCAATGTATGTCTTATGTGATAGTACCCTTCTAAAATGTGTGATTAGAACTTTGACGAACCATTTTCTATGCTATCTTGCATGAATATTATAAGAAAGCTTAGATAAAAGTGTTTTGAAATAGGCATCATACTCTCATACACTCTCTGTACTTCCTTGCTTAATATCTTTGAGCACGCTTATACTCTTTTCCTCAAATTCAGGGATATAGAAATCTTTAAGGAATGCATCTTTGAATGCTACATAATCTACGCAAGTTTGATCGGGGTCAAACTTCCTATACTAAATGTGTGTGTGTCCCTGCAATGTAGTTGCAAATTGAATTTCCTTGTGCTAAGAAGTTATGATCCTTTTTACGCACCACAATATCTCACACATGTGCACGTGTTCAGAAACATATTCTATGCCCCTATACTCTAGAAGATGAAGAGACATCTCCATGTAAATATTCTAGGGTTGGTGCAGACCCTACCCACCTGATCTAGAACCTCTTGTGTTGCCTCTGCCTCCAGAACCACCAGATCCACCAGAACTAGAGCCACCTATACCCCCTAATCCTCCACCTGTAGTAGGAAGTGGACTAGAAGATGTACTTCCTTGTGTCCCAATAGTATTATTGTATTGAACTCTTACAGTCTGCGTGGTAGTACTACTCCCAGAAGTGAGCCCCAAATTCTGCGCGCTTGAGTTTTGTGCAGATGATGCGCTTGAAATGGTACCTATAAACAACAATGAGTATGTTTTCCCTTCCATATATGTACTTGCTATGTGGCTTACTCCTAATTACTTATTGCCCAAATTAGCTTGCTAACTATTAGATGTACTAGGTACTGGAAAACCAAGTGGAAGGGCTAGGTTTCCAGGTAGATTCAGATGCGTGCTTGTGTCCCAAGTCATCTCTACTGGCACTCTCCTATGTGATGCCGAGGAGGATTCCATCTCATGATTTCCCAAATGGGGCAGTTTCTGATGCTCTAGATCCATGCCTTCTGCATGAGCTCTAAATACTTCATGAGCCATCTCTCTCCTCAACTCCATCCACTCTGCAATGTCACGTTGCTTCTATATCTTCCTCTCGTGGTCCTCATTTTACTCAAGCTGCCTTTCTTCTCTCTACCTTTCTGCCACTAGGTCTGCCATATTTCACAAAATCTCCTCTTGCCCCCGCTCGTGGTGGGGTTTAGCTAGTCATGGACTTTTCCTCTAAATTCAGGGCTACCATCAAGATATTGATCTCTAGTGGAATTCCTTACAAGTAATTTCCCCTAGGATACCATAAAAATTGGAACTCAACTAACTCTGGGCAAGAATAAGTGGAAATGATTATTCCAGGATATAAATTTTCAAAACACCACAGAACCAAGTATCCATAGCGCATGTCCAAATTAGATCAACATCATACAAGGCTTGGAATTCTTCCCGTGTCCAGAAAAGTGTGTGATACCTCAGATTCTATTTAGATGCATAAAAAACTAGACACTCATACAGTTCTACCAGGAAAATAGCAAAGAAGCTCTCATAAAGATAGTCATACAGATTCTTTTCCACCCGCACGTATGTGTCAAACTCAGATCTAGTGCTAAACCTCTATGCGTACTCTTCTTTTAGATATTTTATTCACTCCTCAACACTTGCTAGGGTCAACCGGTATGTCTTGATCATGAACCATCCCGAAAATAATTGAAAAAGAGGTCGTGATAACGGAATCTATGATGCAACCTATAATTTACCATGAAGAACCCAGGCACATTGACACATCACCCAGCCTGAGATGAGAGCTCACCTGAAGCGTGCAAAGGTACTAGTCCCCTCCTTAGAGTTACTTGTACAAGATGTGAACATGATGAAGATGTAATGTATTCATATCCATAAATAGTATAAATATTCCACAGAGCATATTCCAAATATAGATCTAAAAGAATCATGAATTAAGCAATAAACATAATGAATTCAACCATGCAAGAGTCAGTTACAGTCATGTTTAACACCATCATTCACCCAATACACTCCATTTTATTAAACACAATAAATACAGAAGCTTCTTACAGTAAGTAGTATCATAAGTTTATGCGTGCATCAGATCTGACATCATAAGTCCACAATAGCTCATACACAGTGTCTCTTTTACTACACAGATTAACACATATATATAAGGGTGGGGACTTTCCCTTCACCGCTTATGCACTTAAAAAAATAGGTCACATGTTGAAAATAGTCACGCGCCTTTATAATAACATACACACATACATGTATGCTAATAATAGATCTCTTACAGTTAACTAGTAGTAGTAATCCTATTATTAACTCGAACTCATGCATGGTTCTAAGTAGACGCTCTTCCCAAAATAGCATTTGCATGTCGCACAGGTCTCCATCCAATTGTGTGCTCCCTACGCTATATCCAAAAATAGCCCGTAACCATGAAAATGGCTAAGTCCCAAATCAATCTTTCTTTCACGCGCATTTCCTTCCCTATCCTTTTGCGCCTTCAAATATGCCTTGCTACCACGTGAAAATATTCTATGTGCACTCTCCTTAGTGTATTATTATGTTTTCTCAATAGGAACTGTCTGTCAAGAAAATGGACAAGGTGGAGACGAGCCTTCAAGGGAGACATTTATCGATGGAAACCCAAAAGGAAAAACAAGTCGAGGTTTTGGGACAAATGGGTACTGAATAGGTTACTAAGTTTTCTAAAATGGATGTCGAAATTGAAGAACTGAAGGGTGAGATGGGGCTCACCAAAAGTAATTTTTAACTTCTTTTAAACGATTGATACTCTATGAGAATGCAGGTGGAGGATGTTACTAAAATCATGAGTGGACGTAATATTGAAATAAAATTGTAAAAACCTAAATAATGATGTGGTCCAAATCAAGGCCTTACTCCAAAGCTACATAGAATGGAGCATTATCATGGTTAAGTCTACCCTACAACACTTTCAAACCCTCGGGCAACTAACCAATGCTTACATGCAATTTAATGGACAGGGTAATTTGAAGAAAAGGAAAATGGATACTATTGAATATGACCTTACTTCACTTGGAGTCAACATAGAATCTCTATCAAAGGAATGGGATAAACTTTTAGCCAATATAGATAAATCCAAGAAATGAATTTTGTCCTATGGACTATTAGTTTTGCAGTTTTTTATGCTAGTTTGTTTCGTAATTATCATGGTATTGTTCACAATTTTTATATATGTCTTTTTTATTAAGATGTGATTTGGATCATGTGCTTGTTAAGGAGCTAAACTATATATGGGTCCTTTATATGTAATTTTTATATTGTTGTGTATTGGAACATTTGTTGTGTTAGGAGCCTCGTTATGTAAGGGGTAGGGTCCCCTCAACCTCGTTTTACCTATAATAAAAAAAATAAGAAATTTATATGTATCAAACTAAAGGCTTTGAAGAACTAGGTAAAGAAATGTATGTTTGTAAATTGAAAAAAAATATTTATATGGTTTGAAAAAAGCTAGAGCTTGGTATTCTAAAATTAATAGTTTTTTCAATGAAGTTAGTTTTTCTAAATGTTCATCTGACAAAGATTTATTTGTTAAAATTGAAGAAAATTCTATTATTCTCATTGTATATATGTTGATGATTTAGTTATCACTAGTAATAATAAAACTTTAATTATGAAAATTAAAGAAAAATTAATGCAATATTTTGAGATGACAAACTTAGGATTATTTCATCATTTTTTGGGTGTGGCTATAGTTTAGGATAAATTTTTTATTGTAGTATCTCAATCACAATATGTAACTAATTTTCTTAAAAGGTTTAATATGCTTGAGTGAAAACTAGTTGTTATTCCTATAGAAGCAGGATGTAAATTTGACCCTAAACCCGTATGTGAAAAATCTAATCCTAGTTTGTACATGAAACTTGTAGGTAGTTTGATTTATATAACTATTACTAGACCTGACATTACTTATGCAATAGGGATTGCTTCAAGGTTTATGTAGGAACCTTATTAGGATCACTGGAAGTTAGCAAAAAGAATTTTTTGTTATATAAAGGGCACAATTAATTATGGTTTACATTATATTTCATCTAACAATGCATATTTATATGGATATTATGATTCTGACCATGTTGGTGATGTGATATATGAAAAATATACAACTGGATATGTATTCAAGTTCGGTGTAGGTGTCATTACTTAAAGCAGTAAAAAGAAACAATCAATTTCCATTTCTTTTACTGAGGCAAAATATAGAAGTGCAATGGAAGTAGCAAAAGAAGCCATATGGCTGAAGAGGCTATTGGAAGAGATGCACATGGAAGCTAAAGGAAGTACTCCTCCTCTGTGTGATATCCAGAGTTGTATTGATCTAACTAAAAATACAGTTCAATATCAAAGAATGAAGCATATCGAGATACATATGCACTTTATTTGCGAGAAGGTTCTATGTGGTGATATAGATCTCTGATATTTCCTGACTGAAGATCAAGTTACAAACTTGTTTATGAAGCCATTGTGTGCTATGAAGTTTTTCAAGTTCCATGTAATGCTTGGATTTTCAGAGTTTCCATTGAGAGGGAGTGTGCATGGTAATGCCACCTCCTAACGGTTGACCGGTTGTTGACTCCTTATCCTTTATACTTATATTCTGGTTTAAAAAGCATTGTAAAAACATATTGTATGATCTAAGTAAATTGATAGAGTTTATGGGAAAAAAATAGTCCAATGTGCATCTATTTGTAAAGGAGGTCTTGATGTTATAAAAGGCTCCTACATAAGCGGTATAAGAATATTTCCATGAGAAATGGTGAGATTTAGTCTCACAAATACATGTGCTAGCCTAAACCTTTAGGGTTTATGGATTTGTAAATCCTGTTGTACAAGGTAATGTTGGCAGATGGATCCCCACTTAAGGGGGAGTGTTAGAACTATAATATTAATTGTATCATAATATATAGTTTATATTTAAATAATATAGAATAAGATATATTCTTATTATTTAAATATAAATTTTATATTAGGTGGTTGGTTAATCTAATTAACTAAATATTTAAATCGGGGTGTGCGCTGTCACTTAAGAAGGACATAATCCTTCGAGTTATTTAAATATGAAATTAGGTCATACATTCAAGACATCGAATATGAATCAAATAAAATAATATTACAATGGTAATATGAAGTTAAATCCTGGTAAATATAGGGAATAGAAGTGAGGAGGGAGTTACTGGATTGGTGGATGTAAAATTTTCTCAATAGTGGATTTATTCTCTATGGTTTTTACCCATTTAGGGGTTTTCCATGTTATATGCAGTGTTATATTTTCTATTTGTTATTTAATTTATTTATGTTGTTATTGTCTCCAAATCACCGCACCCCATGAATGGCCTGATATGAATCACGACATTTGGTATGATTGAGACACATGGGATCACCTCTCAAGCTGTGGGACTTGGGCTCGAGGTGAACCTCCGGAGAAGGCCAAATTCCTACTCCTAGACTAAACACAACACTATTTCTGATGTAAGAGAGATGGCAAACTAGTCCTAGGTTAACATTTCATGGGATTTAGGGAAGAAGAATACAAGGAAATAAAATCTATTCTAGAAGTGGTGATGCATCAAGAAAAAGGATATTTTACTTCTAGAAGGGTTAATGTGGGTATGATGGTTTCACCATTAACCACCCTCACCTATTGCAACTTGGAAAGGGTAAAATACCACACACCAGAAGCACACGTTCCTCTGTTAAACCTTAAGCATACACAATATAGGGATCAACTTTAATTTAATACACATATAATTTATCAAAGGGATAATCACAAACAAAGATCCATTATTCACTTAAATGATAATAATAATGAAACTTTTAATCAGTAGAAGGAAAATATTTTCTCACAACTGATGGGAAGAAATCACACTATTCTTTTCTTAATATGAAAACAGATAACCTAAACTAAAGGTAGATTAATCAGATAACACTAAGGAATCTCATTCACAAGGCACACAATGATTAATCATTAAACACAATAGACATATTTTTAAGTGCAAGGAGCAAATTTGAATATAATTAAAAGGTTTCAACAAAATTCTGAAAGTACTCTTCCAAGCTTGAAGAGCAACTTTCCTCCAAATCTCTCCAAAAATATGTATATGTAATAACGTAGAGCACTCCACTATTTATAAGTTCCTAAAATGAGCCATTACAGCTGAGCCTTAACTAACAGTTAACTAAAAATAGTAATGTCATTTATGAAAGGGAACAGGCTCCTATAAAAATAGCAATTTTTTTGCTAAGGGTTGACTGAGTCAATCCTGCGACTTTGACCGTTTCCAGAGCTTCAACCTGTCCTTTCATGGCTGCTAAGCTTTGGTCTGGTTCGCCCTCCTTTCCTTCCTCTACATCTTTTTGTTGCCCCTCTTCCCACGTGGCCATGTGTTGTCTGTATTCAAAGTAACGCTTGACAATACCCTGAGTTTCGTCATCTCCAGGTCCACACGCATAGTTATTCACCACATATGCTATTTCAATTTCTTTTGTGATCCTTGCCGATAACCTTCGAAGCTTGATTACGAATTTCTTTAGTCTCCCTATAAATTTCTGGCATAGAACTAGTTGATCAATGGAGTCACTATTGAAAGTTTTTGGAATATCACCATCCCGCTCCACCAAGTGTTTGAAATTCTCTTTGATCTGGTCCTTGGGAAGATCATCAATATTCTCATTGAAAAACTTGCAGTGGGTGTTGTTGAACTCTTCAGAGATATCATTGAGGGCATCCATAATTTCCACCCATTTATCCTCCAGCTTCTTAATTAGATCTTGTAGCACATGACACCAGAATTTCATAGCTTTTTGATATTCAAAATTTTTTGAGGCATCATCAATTACCTCCTCTTGCAAAATTAAGTCAGAATCTTCCTCTCTTATGTCACTCCATATCGCCAAGGTTAAGTTCAAGTTGTTACTATCTTCAGAGAGGGATTCATCCATCTTAGTGATGGTGGTTTTTGTAATCTGTAAATCATCATAAATCTTGACAGATTCCTTGATCAAGGGGTTGGCCTCCTTTTAGATCCTCTCCATCCATCCATTCACCACTCTCCCTTTCTGGCCTAGCTTTTAAATTTCATGATAAGAGATATCATCGATGGTAGATGAGATTTTCATGGCCGTAGTTATTGAGATGTCGGTGATGGGAGTGGGTTGAGTTACTCTGTGTAGCAGTGCAATGAGCCGCTCGACCTTGGCCTTAAGCTCGTCCTTGGTGGCCTTGTCTTTATCATATTTCTCTAAAAGGGCCCCAAGAGAAGTATGTACATCCTGCTTGGCTCCTTCATGTGTAGCCTTCCCCAATGAGAACCTTTAGATCCGGTAATCTGCTGGTGTGATAGTCTCTTTAGATTTCCCCTCAATAGGGGTAGCTACTTTTATCACGCTCTCTCCTGATGGATTAACCATTAGACTTGATACGGTTCTTGGTCTCTTGGCTTGCCTTTTGCACAGGGACTCCAATATGCTGAGATCTATCACATCTCCCAAGGGAACCTTTTTCTTCTGTTTAGGAGTGTATCTAAACAACCACTATGGTATAGCTAGAGTTGAGGAAGGTGGAACAATAGATCTGATACTTGAAGTACCAGTTAAGGCAATGTCACTAGACATGCCAAATGACATCTGAGCAGAGGTGGCAATGATGGAAGGTGTGGGAGTGAGGAGAGCCATGGGAATTGACAAGGTGATACTGAGAGTTGAGATTAAAGAAAATGGGAGTCTCAAAAGAAGTGAGGAAGAAATGGGCAACCCAATATTTTCCCTAGCTGATAAAACTAGAAGTGACGAAAATACTTGGGCCATAGAAGGAGATGGAAAAGAGGAAATGGTAGATGTGGAGGGCACTGATATTGGAAGTGATAATGGAGGAAGGGGAAGATGGGATGGATCCTGAATGGTACTTGGGGAATAAATTACTTCCACTCCCTCAAATACTGTAGATGTTGTAACCCTAGAAGCATTAGACCTAGAAAGGGATGAGCCACCAACCATAAATGAGATCTTGTTTGGAACTATGGGAACCCTTTGGGTCAATCTCTTGCATTTTGTAGGTGATGGTTGATGCATTGATGATATAGGCCCTATATTTGAAGGTTGATTTTCCCCTTTGGGTGAGATTCCCAAAGTGGCCAACTAGCAGAAAGTTCTTTTTAGAATGGGGCCCACTCTCTCCTTAATATTTTTGCATTCCTCTATATACCAGTTAGCCAATGGTAGTGGTCTATTAGCAACTTCATCATCCCTGTATGATGAATCTAGAACCTCAGCATTATATTGTAAGTCATTTGGCACATCAGCTAACACAAACTACCGCACTTTGTCAAGGGTTAATATTCCGTAATCCCTTTTCCGTATGATGAATTCGTCTCAGCAATGGATCCATATATCTTCTAATGAGTTCGTGGATGGAAGGTCCGTAGGTTTACCTCAGCCATTTCAACATCCACGTTTCTTACCTTATGGATAGTTAGGCAAGAATACCTACCAATTATAATAGGGAAATGCATCCTTGCCTTGTGATGTTTGTTTTGGATTTTATGGTAATCCAAAAACTGCCAAACCAATTCCAGAAGAATCCACTTGTCAGTAGGGCACCTTGGTAACTTGCTGGGGGCACCTATGAAACCAAGAATTTGAAGGTAGGTGAATGTGGGAAACTGAAGGTAAATTTCTACCCATTCCCACACCCTTTGGAAAGCCTCATAAGAATTCTACCAATTATATAGCTCCTTGTCAAAATAATAGAGTACAATAGCGAAGAAAGCATAGCTGATCCTTCAGAAGTGGTTACTCCCCTCGTCCAGAGTAAGCTGGGGATAAAATTCATATATTTGGGATGTAATGCAAATACCCTTGGTATTTAACCCTATAAAATCCCCCATAGTAGTAGCTGCATACACTAGGAAAGATGTCATGTAGAAGGATTTGGTCTCTGCCACCTTGCCCAACTGGTAACAGATATTACTGCTGATATGTTCACCCCATCAGATAAACTCATTATTCTTCTTGATCGTTGCTATGTACAAGAACATCCATTCTTGGAATTCCTTAGTAGATGGAAGACTTGAAACTCTACTCAAGAGTATAATGAGGTCATTGACCTCCTGAATAAAATTGGATCGATGTATAGTCTTGGGCAATTTGGAAAAATTCTTAGTTAGGTAAGACTTCATCATAACCTTCGAGCATACTTCCTAGATTTTATCCCAGTGCCCAAATGCTATCTTAGGTGAGATAGTGGCGTAATATTGTACATCTGGAAGTTTGAACAAGTCCTTGAAGAAATCCGGGTCTAGATGGATTACCACCTTATCGTCGCTATCTCTTAACGACATAGAGTCTTCGTCGTAGTGAGCTGCTGCAGCTAGGATAAATTCTAGGCATTGCACAGATGCAGGAAAACCAGCCACAAGAGCAAGACCACTGTCGAAGATGGCCTGCATCCATGGCTTTTTATTTGGGGCCTTTAATCTTTCCCAGAACTTGGAAAGATCAATTTTCCTCAGATCAGTGTCCTTGATATTGCCCAAATCAGAGGTTAAGTAGGATTAAGGAGCAACTCCAAGAAATGTGTACTTCATATTCTCTTTCCCCTTTTTAAGTAGAGGCAAACATCAAACTATTGTTTTGGGAGTTTGAATACTATAGAAATCCTAAAATCTGAGAGTAGGAAAACTCTGAAAACCTGAACCAAAAAAGTCCAAAAGAAAATACTGAAAGAAATCTCCGAAAAGTTTTTTCGAAGTCAGGAATCTTGAAAATCTGAAATTTTTGATTCGCCGAAAACCTGAAACTGGAATCTCCGATTCTCTGAAAATCTGAAAACCCAAAACTGGAATCTCTTATTCTTCGAAAATCCAAAAAGTGTGAAGATTTTTTCTGAAAAGTTTCTTGCACGTAGTTTCCCGCCTTGTGATTTTTTGAGGATTTCTCCGAAATGAAACTTTTCCAAAAGACACTCTAAATGATCTCTGAAGTAACTACAAAAAGGAAATGTTAAGAAACCAAAGTGGATTTCAAGAAACAGGAGGAAGTATGAGGGACTTAGAGAGATCCCCATTCTTAAAAAACCTGGAAAAATCTCTACAGCGAAACAAGGAAAAAAGAAGGATATCACAAGAGAAAACAGAGGGGAAAACAAAAGAAACCCAAAATGGGGAAAAAAGGAGAAAAAACCTAAAAACCAAAAGAAAGTAAAACCAAAAAAACATACCTTGAAAAGGAAACCAAAAAAAGACAAGAATGAGATGTCAGAGTGAAAGTGTCAGGTAAAAATAAAAGTAAAAATCCACGTTTATATAGAAATCCTGGCATTAATGGTAAAAAATCCACCCCGTATAGAGGTAGGTGAGAATTAATCACACTTAAAACCTTTGAAGTTTTGAAACCTGAAAACTTGAAATTCTGAAATTTGGGATTTCAGACTTCAGAAAAAATGGGGAAGCAAATGATAATTTGGCAACTAAAAGTCTGAAACCCGAAAACCCGAAAGTCCAAAATTTGGACTTTCAGACTTTGGAAAAAATTAAATTTGAAATCCTAAAATGACTAGGAGAAATCTGAAAACCTGAAACCTGAAAATCAGAAAATTCAGACTTTTGGAGTTTCAGACTTCGGAAGTCCAAGTCAGATTTTAAACAAAATAGCCGAAAGAGTTCTGAAATTTTGAAAGCCTGAAATTATGAAATTCGGGATTTCAGACTTTCGGACTTCGAAAAAAATCAAATTTAAAATCCAAACTTAGCTTCAAAATTCTGAAAAGGAAAAAATTCTGAAGTCTGAAAATTTGGAAAATTTTCAAACTCTTTCTCTTAGCAAAATTCATTGTGTGAGGGTTCCTTAAAAAACATAGGTCTGACATAGATCCTTTTTCCAGGAAGGTTAAATGGTTAACATTTTTGGCGATCTCTAGGGAAAACTTGCTTGCCAAGCTTCTACACTAGTGGCCTTAAGAAAAACTTTGGGTGAAGGAGTCCAAAAGAACAAAACCAAAACCGAAAAAACAAACAAGAAAAAGAAAATAAAACCAAAACATGTGCAGAGCACTTGGAGGAAAACAACAAAACTATACAGGGTGGAACCTCCTCAAAAACAAGCTTTGAGGTGTATATTATTCACATGAATGGGCAATTCGTCTCCATTGAGTCTAGATAGGCAAAATGAATTTGCCTCCTTGTAGCTTGTAATGACATAGGGCCCACTCCAGAGAGAATTAAACTTGGGTGTGCTTGCATGGTTTGTCATGATCTTCATCCCATTTTAGAATTAAATCCCCTTCCCTAAAAAACCTATCTGAGGCTTTCTTATCAAAGGATTTTTTAACCTGAGCTTGATGTTCTATCAACGTATTCATAATTGTGTCTCGAATCTCCTCTAGCTCCATGAGCTATGAAAACCTCACTATCAAGGCTTCGTCCTCCATAACTTCTAGCCGATAAGCCAAATCCAAGGGAGGCAATTCTAAGGAAAGTGGTAACTTTGCTTCCCTTCTATATATGAGCATAAAAGGTGAAACTCCAATAGCCTTTTTAGGTGTTATTCGATCTGCCCATAGAGCAACCTTAAGCTGGGTATGTCAGGTATGTTTGTTGGCCTCCATTGTGTGCTTGATGATTCTTATCAGGTTCTTATTGCTGGACTCGGCCAACCCATTTCCCTGTGGATAGTAATTATACGAAGTCTTAAGATAGACCCTGTTCCTGATGGCCCATTCACTTATTCTCATCCTGAGGAATGCCATTGCGTTGTCAAAGATGATAGTAAATGGAACACCAAATCTTGTCATGATACTCCCCAAGAATTCAAGGACCGTTTTTTCATTGCTTTCCTTCAAGGCCACCACTTCTGTCCAATGGGTGAAATAATCTATCATAGTAGGGACCCATTTGTGTCCTTCACTGGATGGAGGGTTGATCATACCAATAAAATCCAACCCCCATTGGAAAAAAGGTTGATCGACCCAAACAGGATGTAATAGGAGGGCTGCCATCTTTTGTTTGCTTGTAAATAGAGCACATTCCTTACATTTCTGTACCCAAAAATGAGCATCTTTAAATAAGTCTGGTCAGTGGTAACCGGCCTGTATGATCTTTGTAGTAGTCGTTCATGCCAAAAAATGTCCTCCTGATAGCCCATTGTGGAATTCCTCGAAAACCTTCTTTACTTGCTCTGGTATGATGCAGCGTAAAAGAACGCCGTTAAGATCCTTTCGGAAAAGAATGCCATCTATCACAACATATGGAATAGACCGGAGACAGAAAGTACATCGTTGAATCTTGTCCATATTTGGGGGATATACTCCCAAGAGGAGGAAATTTTCCATTGTAGTAAACCAATCAATTAGACCATTTCCCTCATCAATGTGGAGGAGGGTAACGTCCTTATCATTTATTATTTCCACATCTGCGACCAACTGTTGGCATAACCCCTTTGCCTCTGACAAGTTTAGTGACTTTAATGTGTGCATCATACTCCATGAATTTTTTGATCTACCCAGCATGTTTCTCATTCATCTCCTTATTCAACAAAAATTCTTTAACGCCAAGGTGAGAAACCATTAAGTGTATCTTGTTGTTGGACAACATATGCCTAAATTTTTTTAAGGCTCAAAGGACCGCAAAAACCTACTTTTCAACAAAAGAATACTTTAGCCCGTATTCCTTGAGAGACTGACTGAAGAAGGTGATGGGTTGCTCCATTAGATCATTATTTTACTGAGTGAGGATACCTGAAATAATCTCATGACCCACAAAAGCATAGAGAATAAAGTCCTTGTCAAACCGGGGGTTTACCAGCGTAGGAGCTTGGGAAATAGCAACTTTGATAGCCTCGAAGCTTTCTCTCCCCTCTTTTGTCCATGAGAAAGGAATGTTCTTTTCAAGCATAGCCGTCAACGACTTGACTAATGCTGTAAATTGGGGAGGGAATCTTCGAACAAAGTTTATATTTCCCAGGAAGCTTTGGAGCCCCTTTTTGTGACTTGGGAGAGATAGAGACATGATCGACTAAATCCTAGCCGGGTCGATTGAGATTCCTTCAGCTGAAATAATATGCCCCAATAGCTTGCCTTCTTGCACTGAGAAAATGCATTTTTTGTGATTTAGTGAGATCCCAAACTCCCTACACCTTTGGAAAACTTTCCTTAGGTGAGTAATATGATCTTCAGAATGTTTGGAATAAATAGTAATATCATTGAGGTAAACCAAGATCATATCATTGATGAGTCATTTAAATGCCATGTCCATGGCTCTTTGAAAAGTAGCCCCCGCATTAGACAATCCGAATGGCATTTTGTTGTATGCATACGTGCCCCACTTAGTGGTGACGCTGTCTTGAATTGATCAAATTATTGGACCAAAATCTGATTATACCCTGAATAGCCATCCAACAGAGAAAACCTTTGAGCACCTACCATTGTTTAGAGGATCTGTTCCATTGATGGAAGAGGGTAGTGCTCTTTTAACGAGGCATGGTTCAAATCCCTAAAATCTACACAAAGCCGAATCTCCCCATTATTTTTCCTCACGAGCACTAGATTGGTTACCCATGATGAATGCTTGATGGGAAAAAATATGAAGCTTCAATAAGCTTGCTTAGCTCTTTCCTCATTAGCAGCTCAACCTTGGGATTGATTGGCCTTTGTTTTTGATGAACTGGTTTAGATTTTGGATCTAGTTCAATCGTGTGTTGGGCTAGGCCTGGGTCAAAACCACACAAGTCTTTGTAGCTCCATGCAAAAATATCATGATACTCCTGACACAACTCAATGAAAGCTTCCTTTTCTTGAGTAGTGCATATCTTACCAATCTTTAAACGTTTCTCATTGGCCACCTCGACTTCCTCAAAATCTTCTTCTTTTACCACCATATTTTTGTTTTTCTGTTTAGCCTGGTCATCCGAATTGAAGATAGATTTGAGTGTGACCAAGCCTTTTGGCAATTTGTTTCCTCTCAACTGAATGACCTGGTCACTATAGGATTCCTGCAATTTACCTTGTTGTTTGGAGGTGAACTCTGCTTCTTGTTGTAGAAAGAGAACAATTTACTCATCGCTATCAAAAAACTTCCAACTGCTTACATTATCTGGTACTACAGGATGAATAACCATTTTGATTTTTTGCTACCCTTCCTTCATGATATCCGTAGGTATATCATACTGAGATCCGACGGTGGAAAGCCTATCAGCATCTTGATTTTGAGTTCTAGGAACTGCACGAATTCTGAAAGCTTCAAAGTATTCTATTAGGTCCCAAACTCGATTCTTATATGATCTTAAGAGATCATTCTTTGATGCGCTGTGGGTGGTTACTTGATGAACCACCAATTCGCTATCACCAAAAGCGATCATAGATTTGATTCCTCTTTGTTCCAGGCTAGCTGCAAGCCTTGTATAAGAGCCTCATACTCAATAACATTATTGGTACAACTGAATTACAATCTAAAAGACGAGAAATATTTATCCCCTCTTAGAGAAATTAACATGACTCTTGTGCCAGATCTGTTCTTACTCCTCTAAACATCGAAGCAAAGTTGCCATAGTCCTTCAGAATTGCTGGGTGTCTTAATCAACTACGGTATGGTTGTACCTTATTCATGTATACAATAAGTTCCCAAGCCAGTCTCATCCAAAAACAACAGGTCAAACTCCTCGTTAGCCAATAAATCAGCATACAGGTTATATTGATGGTCTATACTCACCTCATCAAGCACTGTATCAGGCACCTCTTTTACAAGAGTAACAGGTTCATGATCTATGATCTCTTCTTCTCGGTCACAAATGACATAGTTACCTTCTATGGGCTTGGACGTGTATGGTTCCACATGGGTAGGAGAAATTGGTTCTACTCTTATGGTTCCCTTTGTCCCATAACGAGTCCTCAAGATCATATGTGACTAGTTTGATGACAAATATCCTCCCCTTTTTTTGGTGAAATCCCATGATAAGTAGATGGTGAAGAGGGGAGGGAGATCAATGACAGATATATCCTGTGTGAAAGTCAAACTAGGACATGTGTGGATGGTGAGCTAAAGCCCCATAATAATCCCCACAGTTTGGACTACAGTACCATCCAGCTAAACAACTCCTCTTGAGATTGGAGCATATGGAATCTGTAATACATTTGTGATCTACTTAGGCATCACGGAACTATTAGCTCTAGAATCAATCATGCAATTATGTACCAAATGGTCACCAATGATTAGTGAGATATAAAATGGTGGAGGCTTGTTGGTCTTAGCTTGTATTTTTGTTTCAGGTTGGTACAAACTGGTCACCACTGTGACTTCTTGACCCGACGATCTGTTAGTAGTGCTAAAGCTATTCAAAGCTTCTCGTAACAAGTTCCTTTGAGAAGGAATTGAAAGTGCATCCCACATTGCGACACTCAAATTAGTTTTCTTCGTTTGTTCCACTATGTTGAACGGAATTGCTCCGACTTTGCTAATACCTTTTGGGACGTTGGGGTCTTCCTTCGGATAGTGCATATTGGGTATCGTGATAATGGAGGTCTCGTCTTCCTTTGTGTTTTGATCAGCAGATATTTCTGGTGATTTCTTCCTCGTGCCTTTATCACCTAGTATCTGCATTGGTGCCTAAGAAGTGGATGCCTTATCAGTATTGGGAGACCCTACGTCTATTTCCCTTTTCTTAGAATGGCTGTTAGATGCTATGGTGGAGGAATCAGTATTCAAACCACAAAAGTCCTCTGCATGCTAATTTAATAATGTGGTTTCATTAGGGGCTTGGTCTTGACCTTTTGAATTGGATGGTTTAGTAGATGATTTAGGTGGAGTTGTTATTCTTCTAACCATGAGAGCTTGGCTCAAAACTCCATTTGGGAAAAGATTCTGGTTATGGGGCTGAGAAAATAGATAACACCATTTGTAGTCTTGGATGAGGTTGTTCTGCACCAGGACTATAGCTCTAGATGAGCTGGCAGCTGAGGGATTCTGGAAGTTCAAAGGATTCACAGTTGCAGATTGGGTTATAGCTTGGTTTGGTGGTTGACCGCCTCCCTGGAAAGGAGGACGGTTTGTTTGATATTGGGATTGAAAGGGGCGAGTATATTGGGACTACTTCCTTTTCATTGCTACGAATTCATTCCCAAAGATCTGTAATAGTGATTTTACCTTAGCCAAATAATTTGATGTATTGGAAGCATGTGTATCTATTGGAACCAAAGCAACTGGGATTGGGGCAAGGACTGGCTGTTATCCTACCAACTCTGCAAAAATAGGAATGGGGGGTCTAGGAACAATTTTACCTACTTGAATCAGTAATTTCTCAGGTCGTACGACCACTTCATAAGCATCAGGGATCATAGTTTCCCCCATAGACTAGATCATGACAACGACATCATTGTTCAATGCCTGTAAGTAATATAAAAAAGTGATTTCTGGGGATGGCCTCATGAGTGTTGGCATCCGTTTCCAAGTCATATCAAAGCAGAGGTTGAAGTCACTCGTATATTCTTGGGAAGATTGCTTGATAGTATGAAACTACTCCACAAGTGAAAGATTATCACTCTTATCTTTGAATTGTTTATAGAGCTTTGTGCCCAAATCATTCCAATTGGTAACGGATCTTGCAGTTAAACTCCGGAACCATTGAAGTGCCCTACCTTTGAATGAAGTAGTAAGGAGTCAAACTGCCATGTTATCTTCTATAATACTGTGTACTACGCAGATTTTGGCTACATCCAGTATGTGTTCCCGAGGTGATACATTATTTTCCCATGTGTAAAATGGTAAACTTTTCAAAGCGGCTGTTGGTATTGCATCTCTTTGTGCTAACAACAGGGGAATGCTAGTATTGAATGGAGGACAAGTATTAGCTGCCATGATATTCACAAAAAAGTTATACTTTGGTGAGGGGCAATGTCTTTTAGGAGGAGTTAACTGTCCCCTATGAGGTAAAGCTGTAGCTGACGGCACTAAAAGGTTTCTTCCCCTTCTTCTTAGAGGAGACATAGAAAGTTCTGTATGACAATAATTATCCTATCTTGAAGAATCTCTTGTGCAAATCCTTCGCATGAGTTGTTGTATTGAACTTTGAAATCTAGAGAGATGGAGTCGCTAGGTACCTTATGTTAGTGAAATGAGAAGAGTGGTACTAACTCATCCCACCGGGCGTGCGAAAAACTGTTGTCTCCAAATCACTGCACCCCCTGAATGTTCTTATATGAATCATGCCATTTAGTGTGATTAGGACACATGGGATCACCTCTCAAGCTGTGGGACTTGGGATTGAGGTGAACCTCCGCAGAAGGCTAGCTTCCTTCTCCTAGACTAAACACAACACTACTTCTGATGTAAGAGAGATGGCAAACTAGTCCTAGGCTAACATTTCATGGGATTTAGGGATGAAGAATACAAGGAAATAAAATCTATTCTAGAAGTGGTGATGCATCAAGGAAAAGGATATTTAACTTCTGGAAGGGTTAATGTGGGTATGATGGTTTCACCATTAACCACCCTCACCTATTGTAACTTGGAAAGGGTAAAATACCACACACCAGAAGCACACGTTCCTTCATTAAACCTTAAGCATACACAATAGAGGGATCAACTTTAATTTAATACATAGATAATTTATCAAAGGGATAATCACAAACAACGATCCATTATTCAGTTAAATGATAATAATAATGAAACTTTTAATCAGTAGAAGGAAAATATTTTCTCACAACTGATGGGAAAAAATCACCAAGAAATCACAACTGATGGGAATAATTGGTCTTAAGCTCATCCTTGGTGGCCTTTTCTTTATCGTATTTCTCCAAAAGGGCCCCAAGATCAGTATGTACATCCTACTTGGCTCCTTCATGTGTAGCCTTCCCCAATGAGAACTTTGAGATCTGGTAATCTGCTGCTGTGATAGTCTCTTTAGTTTTCCCCTCAATAGGGGTAGCTACTTCTATCACGCGCTCTCCTGATGGATTAACTGTTAGACTTGATACGGTTCTCAGTCTCTTGGCTTTTCTTTTGGGCAGGGACTCTAATATGCTGAGATCTATCACATATCCTAGAGGAAAATTTTTCTTCTGTTTAGGAGTCTGTCTAAACTACCACTCTGGTATAGCTAGAGTTGAGGAAGGTGGAACAACAGATCCGATACCTGAAGTAACAATTAAGGCAATGTCACTAGACATGCCAACTGACATCTGAGCAGAGGTGGCAATGATGGAAGGTGTGGGAGTGAGGAGAACCATAGGAGGTGATAAGGTGATGCTGGGAGTTGAGATTGAAGAAAATGGGAGTGTTAAAGGAAGTGAGGGAGAAATGGGTGACCCAATATTTTCCCTAGTTGATAAAATTGGAAGTAACAAAAATACCTGGGCCATAAAAGGAGATGGAAAAGAGGAAATGGTAGATGTGGAGGGAACTGATATTGGAAGTGATAATGGAGGAAGGGGAAGATAGGATGGATCCTGAATGGTACTTAGGGAATCACTTACTTCCACTACCTCAGATACTATAGATGCTGTAACCCTGGATTCAGTAGACCTAGAAAGGGATGAGCCACCAACCACAAATGAGATCTTCTTTGGAACTATGGGAACCCTTTGGGTCGATCTCTTGCCTTTTGTAGGTGTTGGTTGGTGCACTGCTGATGTGGGCCCTATATTTGAAGGTTGATTTTCCCCTTTGGGTGAGATTCCCAAAGTGGCCAGCCAGCTGAAAGTTCTTTTTAGAATGGGGCCCGCTCTCTCCTTAGTATTGCTGCATTCCTCTATATACTAGTCAACTAATGGCAGTGGTCTATTAGCAACATCATCATCCCTGTATAATGAATCTAGAACCTCATCATTATCTTGTAAGTCATTTGGCACATCAGCCAACCCAAACTTCCACACTTCATCAAGGGTTAATCTTTCGTAATCCCTTTGCTGTATGATTAATTCCTCTCAGAAATGGATCCATATATGTTCTAATTGGGGCATATGAGCACTAGATTTGCATGTTTCCCCGAACTTTCCCCAATAGTCAAAGTTAGTTCGTGGATGGAAGGTCTGTAGGGTTACCTTAGCCATTTCAGCATCCACATTTCTTTCCTTATGTATAGTTAGGCAAGAATACCTGCCAATTGTAACAGGGAAACACATCTCCACCTTGTGAGGCTTGTTTTGGATTTTATGGTAATCCAACAACTGCTGAACCAATTCCAGAAGAATCCACTTGTCAGTAGGGCACCTTGGCAACTTGCTGGGGGTTCCTATGAAATAAGGAATCTGAAGGTAGGTGAATGTGGGAAACTGAAGGTAAATTGCTCCCCATTCCCACACCTCTTGGAAAGCCTCATAAGAATTCTACCAATTATATAGCTCCTTGTCGAAATAATAGAGTATAATAGCAAAGAAAGCATAGCTGATCCTTTAGAAGTGGTTACTCACCTCATCCAGAGTAAGCTGGGGATAAAATTCATATATTTGGGATGTAATGCAAATACCCATGGTATTTAACCCTATAAAATCCCCATAGTAGTAGCTGCATACACTAGGAAAGATGTCATGTAGAAGGATTTGGTCTCTGCCACCTTGCCCAACTGGTAGCAGATATTACTACTGATATGTTCACCCCATCAGATAAACTCATTATTCTTCTTGATCGTTGCTATGTACAAGAACATCCATTCTTGGAATTCCTTAGCAGATGGAAGACTTGAAACTCTACTCAAGAGTATAATGAGGTCGTTGACCTCCTGAATAAAATCGGATCGATGTATAGTCTTGGGCAATTTGGAAAAATTCTTAGTTAGGTAAGACTTCATCATAACCTTCGAGCATACCTCCTGATTTTATCCCAGTGCCCGACTGCTATCTTAGGTGAGATAGTGGCGTAATCTTGTACATCTGGAAGTTTGAACAAGTCCTTGAAGAAATCCGGGTCTAAACGGATTACCACCTTATCGTCGCTATCTCTTATCGACATAGAGTCTTTGTCGTAGTGAGCTGCTGCAGCTAGGATAAATTTTGGGCATTACACGGATGCAGGAAAACTAGCTGCAAGAGCAAGACCACTGTCAAAGATGGCCTGCATCCATGGCTTTTTATTTGGGGCCTTTAATCTTTCCCAGAACTTGGGAAGATCAATTTTCCCGAGATCGGTGTCCTTGATATTGCCCAAATTAGAGGTTAAGCAGGATTGAGGAGCAACTCCAAGAAATGTGTAATTTATCTTCTCTTTCCATTTTGAAGTAGAGGCAGAAATCAAACATGTGTTTCGGGAGTTTGAATGCTATAGAAATCTAAAAATATGAGAGCATGAAAACTTTGAAAACCCGAACCAAAAAATTCTAAAAGAAATCTCTGAAAAGTTTTTCTAAAGTCAAGGATCCCAAAAATTTGAAATCTCTAATTTGCCGAAAACTCAAAATTGGAATCTCCGATTCTCCAAAAATTCAAAAACCTGAAACTGGAATCTTTAATTCTTCAAAAATCTGAAAAGTGTGAAGATTTTTTCCAAAAATTTTCTCTCACGTAGTTTCCCGCCTTGTGATTTTTTGAGGATTTCTCTGAAATGAAACTTTTCCAAAAGACATTCTGAATGAACTCTGAAGTAATTGCAAAAAGGAAATGTTAAGAAATGAAAGTGGATGTTAAGAAACAGGAGGAAGTATGAGAGACTCAGAGAGATCCCCATTCTTAAAAAACCTGGAAAAATCTCTACAGCGAAACAAGGAAAAAAGAAGGATATCACAAGAGAAAACAGAGGGGAAAACAAAAGACACCCAAAATGGGGAAAGAAGGAGAAAAAACCTAAAAACCAAAAGAAAGTAAAACTAAAAAAACATACCTTGAAAAGGATGCTGAAAAAGGTCAAGAATGAGATGTCAGAGGAAAAGTGTCATGTAAAAATAAAAGTAAAAAATCCACGTTTATATAGAAATCCTAACATTAATGGTTAAAAATCCACCTCGTATGGAGGTAGGTGAGAATTAATCATGCTTAAAACCTTCGAAGTTTCGAAACCTAAAAACCTGAAATTTAGAATTTCAGACTTTAGAAAAAATGGGAAGTAAAGGATAATTTGGAAACTAAAAGTCTGAAACCTGAAAACCCAAAAGTCTAAAATTTGGATTTTCAGACTTCAGAAAAAATCAAGTTTAAAATCCTAAAATGACTCGGAGAAATCCAAAAACCCGAAACACAAAAATATGAAAATTCGGACTTTCGGAGTTTTAGATTTCGGAAGTCCGAGTTAGATTTTAAACAAAAGAGACTAAAGAGTTCCGAAATTCCGAAAGCATGAAATTCTGAAATTTGGGATTTCAGACTTTTGGACTTCGAAAAAAAATCAAATTTAAAATCCGAACTTAGCTTCAAAATTCTAAAAAGGAAAAAAATTCCGAAGTCTGAAAATTTGGAATTTTTTCAGACTCTTGCTCTTAGCAAAATTCATTGTGTGAGGGTTCCTTAAAAAACATAGGTTTGACATACATCTTTTTTCCAGGAAGGTTAAATGGTTAACAATTGCGTTACATTTATTTATAATGTTTAACTTTGTATTTAATTAAGTTTGTGAATATATTTTCCACCCCTCGTCTTGATAGACACCACTCCTATCATGTGTAATAAAGTTAACATGTACGAGTAAATGCAACCAAGATATGCAATATGCTATGATTGGATGGAATGGAATGAAGAGTGAATGATAGGGGCCACACCCCCCTAAGTGAATGTATATGTATGTAGTGAGGTTCATTTATTATGCTCCCTCAGCAGTCAAGAATGAATCGTAAATGAGAGTGCGTCATTTTGAAATGATTGAGCTATATGTTGTGTGTAGCATGATGTGATGAATGTGTAATGATGATATGAGACACAAATATGAGGTGTGAGAACGTGTGATGATTTATCCTAAAATGTATATCACAACAAGATAACAGAAGAAGTGATGATTTAGCCTAAATCATATATCACTAAAGGATGATAGAAGAAGTGATGATGTAGCTTATGAAATATATCACTAATGGATGCTAGAACAAGTGATGATGTATCCTATAATGTATATCACTAATATAAGAACGTCGCATGATAGAAATATTGAATGGGTGAATATATGAGTGTGATGATATCCATTTGATTTGTTTACCCTCAACAATCCAATATGGATTGTGAGACTAGAGTGCATCATTGGGTAGTGATTGCAACATGTAAAAATATGTGTAAAAGTGTGTAATATGTGTAATAGATGTGGTTATGATAAATCATCATGTGCAATGTGTGTAATGTAGGTGCTATAATATGTAATGCAAGATGCGTGGATGATATAAGATGTGTAGATGCATGTAATATGTGAGATGTAAGAGGTAAAATAAATGTAATATGTCAAAAGATGCGTGATATGTAGTGTCTATTGTGAGGTTCATGTGTATAGGATTCCCTCAACAGTAAAGTGTGAACCAAAGCACAAGAGTGTTTCATTGGGTAATGACGATGCAGGTCGATTGAAATGTGCATGATGAATATGTTAGTCGAGGAATCATGTTTGGTGACAAATGATGAAAGAGTGTATTGTATCTACAAATAGATGATGATAAATGTATGCATATATGAATGAGTATGTAGTAAATAGATATAGTGGGGAAATGAACTGAGTTCTTATTGGAATATATCCCTCAAAAATCATGTAAGAACCGCAAGAACATGAGTGTGTCATCAGGGGGTAAGGTGACAAGAGTCACCCACTAGAGACTAAGTTTGCGTGAGGTGGTGGAAGGATGTGTGGTAAAAGTGACTGCAAGACCATGCGATGGTGGTAGAAACGTGTCTTGGATATAAATAGGAGGAGTATTTTCTTTGAAAAAATGAATTAGAAAGAAAAGTGGAGTGGGATGGGGAGAAAGCTTGAATGGTGGAAACTTTGGTTGTATGGATGATGCTGTAAAATACTTTATAGGAGAAGAAGGTTTATTGATTTTGAGAGGTGGTTACATACTTTGACTTGGTAATTTTGTAGATTTCTTGAGAGGAGGAGGTGCCATATTTATTTTGAGATGTAATTTCTTAGGTGGTGCTTGAATTTCTATAGAACGACCACTAGAAGTGATGGCATAGTGCTCATTAGACATAAACAAATCAGATTTAGGAACCCATTGGGATGTAACAAGTGTATATGGACATGCAACAAAATCTTGTGCAGTGAATGAGATAAAGCCCTAACACTCAAGATGTTTGATTCTCTGTTGTAAAGTGTTGCAATCATTATCATTATGTCTATTAATTCGATGATAAGTGAAGTATGGATGACCTTGATATTTTTTAAGTCAGTAAGGAGGATAGCTTTGAGTAGATGGTAAAGTGAGAAATTGATGACTAAGGATCTTATTAATAATGTCAAGTTGTGTAGCATTGCAATAAAATATGAGAGGATTTGGTAATGGTATGACGTGAGGCTCACTGATATAAGCACATGCAGAAGAAATATAATGAAGATGGGATGTAGAAAGAGAGAAAACATAAGCCTGAGAAGCGTTCTTAAGATGTTTGCTTTAGATTTAAGAGATGTAATCATGGATTTCATAGCTTGAAATTTGTCTTGAAATAAAGAATGAAAAGATTGAATTGATTCCAACATGGATTGATGAGATTGAGGACCAAGAAGACTAGGGCCATAAGATAAATGATTGAAGATAGGAATTATTTCATATGGTGGTGTATCTTGAGGAAGATACATGGTGTCCAAGGTTTTTTGTAGAACAACCTGGCAATTGGGGTGAATCTTAAGTAAATCAGACAAATAAATTTGAGGAATTGTACAACCCATGATAGAGAAAAAAAATGAAGATCCTAAGCGTGAAAGCGTCAAGTTCACCAAAATTATTATGATAAAATGTAAAATAATAGCCTAATCTAATGCAAATTTACAGTAAAAAAATGAACATTGAAATAATAAAATATACTCAAGCAAGATAAACAATAAATAATGAAACTCTAATGTGTAAAGAGGTTTATAAGAGCCTTAGATGATTCAAAGAGGTTGCTAGATTGTGTCACAATGGAGACTACTTGAACATAGATGGAGAACCATCACACAAAAGTCTAGAAAAATGTAGATCCAAAATTTTTTATTGCTCTGGGGCACCTGGAGAAGGATAGGGGCACCCATGGGTAACCTGGTCTGGATTCTAGGTGCCCTGGTTTGTGTAGATGCTTAGAAAACCTCCTCTAAGGTATTGTAAGAGGTTTGCATTTGTTTTCCATTTGTTGTGTGTATATCTCTAAATTTTTCTGAATGCCTTTGTAAATATGGAATGAATGAATCACCAGAAAAACCCCAAACAAATGATAAAACCCTAAAAAATAAAGATGCAAATGAAGGGGTCAGATTGTCCTCAGCTGTCAAAATAATGGACTTATCACTCAGTGCTGCACTACATCTTAGAACCAATGTAGTTTGTGTGTGTGTGGAATTTTTCCCTAGGTTGATTTTGTGCCAGTCCTAGGTGGATAGTAAACAAGTAGATAGCTTTAGAATGTAAATAATGTGTACATGGAAACAATAGGTTCCCCTCTTATGAAGTTTGATGTAGATGAACCAACCTTTGCTCTTTATGATGGAGCTAGATGGATGCAAATGGAGATATAGATAACTTTTATGGATGCAACATTAGGTAGAGATAGTAAATGGTTAGTGCTTAGTCCATTATTATAATCACATAAATTTATATTTATATGATTCCCTTGCTTGAATTTCATAATTAACCCTGAAAAGGCCGACTACAAAAAATATAAGATGCTCAAATGACTAGAAAGGACCTAGAAAGTGTGACCAAAGTACAAAGAGGAAAAGGTAAACCAAAGGGGATGGAGGCACTTGGCGTTGTTATCCTAACTAGGTGCTAGTTTCCATGATGACAAATGCCGAAAGGTGAAAAGATAGACTGAGAAAGTAAGAGTGCAAGATTGAATGCAGAAACATAAAGCAAAGAAAGGTCTCCAAAGTCATGGGTTAATTAGTACTTTTCTTAATTAGGACCCATATGAATGTTAGGACGTAATTGAGACTAGATAATGACTCAAAGTGCGTGATTTTGTGTCGACATTGACTAGCATATATGCAAAAAAAACAATGTATCTACATATCAATAGAAGGTGTAGAAAATAGTGTCCATCATATTACGAAGTGTGCAGAATGACTTCCAACTTCACATTTGAAATCATTAAAGTTTGAGTGAAGCTTGGACACTGGTAGAATCAATGCATGAAGGTACGTATTTGTCAAAAATTATAAAATTGATTTTTTCCTTAATGACGAATCCCATGAAGGGAGATGAAAAGGTAAGTATTTTTTTAGCAAAAATTAAAAACATTAAATCTCAACTAGATGGATGTAATTATAATTTTATTCATGATAAACTAATATATTTCATTATTCAAATGAACATCCATGAGAGGTTTAATAACTTCATCTCCATTTTAAATTCTAAATATCAAACTGAATAAGAAATTCCAAAACTTTCTACTTTAAGAACTCACTTAATCCAGGAAGAGTAGGTCATGTACACAAATTTATCAAAGGGGAATGCCACTCAGAACTTATTGCACAAAAATATAAGAATAAAAAATCAAACTTTAAACCTTTGAGTAAAGATAAGAAAAGTAGAAATTTAAGAGTCAATTTTGATGGGAAATGTCTTCATTTTGGGAAATTCGGTCACAATAAGGAAGATTTTAAAGTAAAAAAAACTAAATTTTAAAATTAAAAAAGGGAACAAATAAAATTAGAATTAAAATAAGAATCAGAAAATTATCAAAAAACCTAATGTTGTTACTGTATATGATGCTCTACTCACTGCATAATAAAGTGAGTGGATATTAGACAATGGTGCTTCAAGAACATGCCATATATGTATGATATTCTAATTGATGTCAGAGAATGTAATGATCAAATATATCTAGGTGATCATTCCATTTTTGATGTTCAAGGTCAAGAAAAAACAAAAGTTTTTAATGGTTTTATAAATGAAATTTTATGTGTTCCTAAATTAAAAATGAATTTTCTTTCTTGTTCACAACTAACTTAGAATAATTATATTGTCATTTTATGAAGATATAAATGGTTTATAAATAAAGAGTTAGATGTTACTATAGTTAAAGGAATACAAAAGAATGATTCATATGTGTTTGAAGGTTTTGTTTATGCTTTATGTTTGTCTACTATAAATAGGAATTATGTTCAATTGTGGCATGCAATATTAGGTCATGTTAATTTTAGGAGCATGTATGACATGTCTCATCTTAACCCAATTATTGGTACGCCACCTATCTCTCATGCTCATGAAAAGTGTGAAGAGTTCTTACGCAATAAACAATCAACATACCTATTCCATAGTCATTATGATATTAACTCCTCAAAACCTTTAGAATTGGTTCACAATGATGTTAGAGGACCCTTATAAGTTCCATCCCTAAATGGTTATTTGTATTCTATCAATTTTAGTAATGAATATTATCAAATGATTTGGTCTTATTTTATCAAAAATAAATTAGATGTCTTATCAAAATTTAAATAATTTAAATCTTTAGTTGAGAATAGTTATAGTCATAAAATCAAAATACTTATAATAGATAATGGAGGAGAATATATTAGTAAAGAATTTGATTCATTTTTTATTGAATGTAGTACATAAAGGGAACCAACTAATCCTTACTCTCCTCGACAAAATGGTATTGTGGAAAGGAAAAACCACACCATTATTGAAATTTCTAAAACCATGTTGCACTCAAATCATTTTCCCAAGTTTCTATAGGATGAAGAAATGAATAACACTGTTCATATTCTAAACAGAGTACATACTAAGGCCTTGTTTCAATCCACTCCTTTAGAAATGTGGATTGATAAAAAATATAGTGCATCTCATATGAGAATATTTGATAGCCTAGGATCTATCTTCATTCCTAAAGTAGAAAGGAAGAAGTTAGATCAAACGTATTATGCATGCATCTTTGTAGGATATGGAGGAAAAAATAATGATCTTAGGATCTATGATTCTGTAGAATGTGAAGCTATTAAGAACATGAATGTTAAAATCTTAGAAAAACCCTTATGCTCTTCTTCACCTTATTTTGTTTCTAGTGTCCATGTTGAACCTAATGAATTAGAAAATAATGATCTTGATAATGATTATCGTCATGATCAAATAGATATTAATAACGATTCTATAGTTGAAAAAGAGTCTCTTCTTATTTCCTCTATAACTAAAATACCTAAATGGGCTCGGTATCTTCTTCAAATCTCTAATACTAATAACCTTAGTAAAATGACTAGAAACCATCATACCTATCATTCTTTAATGACTATGTATGATCCAGAACCCCAATATTTTGAAGAGACATCTGATGATGAAATATGGGTAGAATATATGAAAGATGAATATTTTTCCATAGTAAAAAATTTGACTTGGGATCTTGTCTCTATATAAAAATGCAATATAGCTAGATTTAAAAAATAAAATATAAGTCTGATGGAAATGTTGATAAGTTCAAATCCAGGTTGGTATCTCATGGATTTACTAAAAAAATTGGTATCTAATACGTAGAAACCTTTACACCCATTGAAAACATGAGCACAATTGAGATTCTTATTTCCTTAACTACTCAATATGGTTGGGAAATACACCAGATGGATGTTAAGCATACGTTCTGAATGGTGACTTAAAAGAATAAATTTACATGACTCAACCGAAATTTTCATAGGAAATTGGAAAATAATTGTATGTTTGTGAACTATAAAATATCTATATGGTTTAAAACAAGCTCCTAGAGCTTGGTATGCAAAAATAAATAGTTTTTTCAATGATGTTTGTTTCACAATTTTTTCTTCTAATAATGATCTATTTGTTAAAAATGAAAATAATCATATTATTTTAATTGTTATGTTGATGAATTTCTCATTACTAGAAATTTTAATAGTTTAATTCTCAAAATGAAAGATAAATTGAAATAATACTTTGAAATGAATGATTTAGGACTACTGAATCATTTCTTAGGCATGTAAAGTTTTCAAGATAAAAAATTCTATTATTGTATCTCAGTCACAATTTGTTACTAACTTGTTTAAAGGGTTTAATTTGGTAGATCATAAACTAATTTCTATTCATATATAAGTTGGTTGTAAACTTGATCCTAAACCTATATGTGAAAAATCTAATCCTACTCTATATAGGAAACTTTTAGGTAGTTTGATTTATATAACTATTACTACACCTGAAATTGCATAGGAAATAGGTATTACATCCAAATTTATGCATGAACTATATCAGGATTACTGGAAGTTATCCAAAAGAAAATTGAGATATATTAAAGGAATAATTAGTTTTGGTTTACATTATAATTCTTCTGATCATGCATGTTTATATGAATATTATGATTATGACCATGCAAGTGATGTGATAGATAAAAACATCTAAAATTAGTACATGTGTCATTACTTGAAGAATAAAAAATTAGTCGACAGTCTCCATCTCTTCTACTGTGGTAGAGTATAGAAGTGAAATGGAAGTAGTGAAAGAAGGCATATGGCTAAAGTGACTATTGGAAGATATTCACATGGAATTTAAAGGAATTAATACTCTTCTGCATGACAGTAAGATTTGTGTTTCTCTTTCCAATCTAGTTTAACATCAAATGATGAAGGGTATAGAGATTCATATGTATTTCATCTAATAGAAGGTGCTATGTGGTGATATAGATCTATAGTACTACCCGACTGAAGATAAAGTTGTATATATGTTTACAAAGACATTGTGTGTTGTAAATTTCTGCAAGTTCCATGAAAAGCTTGGCCTTTCAAAGTTTCCATTGAGGGGGAGTGTGTATGACAATGCCACCTCCTAATGGTTGACCATGAATTTTTTCCCTCACCTCTCTAATTTTGCTCCAATTTAAAGCATTGTAAAATATCTGCTTATGATCATAGTAAACTTATAACTCTAAGTTTATTGTGTAGTCTAGTAATGTTGTATCATGTTGTAAAAAATGTCCTTATTTTTATAAAAAGATCCTATAGATGTTGGTATATATTTTTCCACGAGAAAATGTGAAATGCAGTCTCAAAAATCATGCTTAACCTAAATCATGAATTTTGATTTATGGATTCCAAATACTTTTGTACTAAAAGGTAAGTCTAGCATGATGAAGGTGTATAAATCCTTTAAAGGTGATATGCCAACCTAAATGTTAACTATGGTTTAAGGATTGTAAAACTTGTTGTATAAACATGTAACTTTGGCATATGATCCCCACTTATTACTAAGGGGGAGTGTTAGAACATTTAATATTAATTTCTATATATAATTAAATAAATTAGAATATTATATATTTTAATTTATTTAATATAAACTATATATTTATAGGTTAATTGGTTTTTAATAAATCAATTATTATTTAATCAGGGTGCTTCTCGAGAATTTACACTCGTTTAATTTTTTTATATTGACCCATGGGGTTAGGTGATTAAATCATATCTCATAATGTGGAATTCACGTGATGAATTCACAAGTGGAGAGAAGTGAGGTAGAAATGATATTTTAATGTACTGTAAGTTTATCAAGCAAATGGAAAATATTTTCACCATAGTTTTTCACCCTTCAGGGTTTTCATTGTTAAATCCTTATGTTGTGTAATTTAATTTTTTAGAATGTTTTGTATTATATTTAATTTCGTTAATATGTTTAACCCCTGGACCTCACACTATGCATCATGTTGGAACTTGAAGGAATTTTACATAAACACACTAAGAAGTTAACAATAAGGGTCATCCTTGAGTATTTGATAAAATAGATGAATGTGGACTTTGCAGATGCAACATGGGAAAAAACATTCTAGGATAAGTATCCAAATATTACAAAAATTTGGAACAATGTTATTTTGAAGGGGTTGAGCATGTTGCACCCTTAACCTTAGGTCATATATCCCAGTTGGCTATCCATAATCTCTTATCATGTCATATCATATTTAATTATGCTTTCATATGCTTAGTGGGTCAGCCTTGAGGATTTACACAGTATAATATGGTATATATAAGAGTTATAGAGTAGGATATGATCATCATATTGAGCATTTGAGTCTTATGGTTTGGGTTGGAGGTTTCCCCTTTAAAGTGGCTAAGTCATTATAATTGCATATTGTGATTATTTATCTATATCTTGGTGTTATTTGAAGTTACATTGTAACTGATATTCAGATATATGTAAGTAATTTCTTTAAAATTATTTTCAAATATTTATGTAGGTGAGCTTGCCATTAATATATGTAAATCTATCCATTTAATGTTTACAACACCTAAAGTGAAGAAAAATGTAGGGAAACATAGTTATCTGTACATTTATGTGATTTCATGCCCATGTTTAGACCAAAATGATATTGTCCCAATAATATTGGAACCAAAACTCATTTCTTGGTTTGTAAAACATGTTTTAGATAAAGTTTCTAGTTGTTGGCACAAGATAGAGATTACCGCTGGTAAGTTTTCATCAATGTTTTTTAACAAAAAATTTAGACATTTCTCAGATTCTATAGTTCATTATAATGTTAAGAACGAAGTATCAAAAAAATGGATGAATACCAAATATGTTACCATGATGTTGTAATAAATGAAAATCGTATTCATGTTTTTGAATCTATTTGCTGTGGTTGTTGGAACAAGGGAAAACATGTTGGAAACAAAAATGGAAAATTCATAGAAAGCAAACCCTTAGTTTTGTATTCATTAATGGGAGAAGAACCAATACTTGGCCAATCAATATCCTATGGAAGAGTATGAACTATGGGGTATAATATACTTATAAATTAGTCAACTTATCTATCTACAAGTGGAATAAGGATATGAAAGAATGTGGTTGGTGATCATGTTGATTTGATGGTGCACCTATTTCCACACCCACTTTAGGTTCAACAATGTCTAAGAATGAAATTTTGGAAGTCAAGTGGTGAAGATAAATATAATAATCTATGCAATCAAATGGGAGGTCATGAAGTACATCTAGGTCAAGTTGAAAATCTTTGTAGTAAAGGTCGTGACCTATTTTGAATTGTAATGCTTCTAAAACACAAGATCTACCAAGAAATCATTAAAATGGATTTTTTATAGACCTAATTATCCTATTAAAAATTATTTCCAATTCCTTGAATCAATGTGGTAGTTAGTTGATAATAGTGGAAACATCCTATAGGAAACATATGGTGTGACCATTATATTTATATTTACCACCTCTTGCATGTGTTACTTGCAGAAAGGGATTTACTCTTTCTATGAGAAATTACTCAACTTGAGTAAGTACATTTAATATTGTGGAATGAACTCATGGATCTATGTTATTATAATTTCAAAATCAATGGGAATCCTTTTCAACAATGCTTCTACGATAAGTTTAACCACCCTGAAAACATCTTGTTTGAATTCTAGGATATAACACGTTTCACATAAAGCATGTATGCATAGTTGAGAGGAGATCAATTATCGTACGATAATTTTTTATAGGAATATAAAAAAGGATCATGAACTGGTGTATGTGGTTGGAAAGGCCCTTCTTGTTAAATTGAGGATGTTACCTCTAACATGTTCATTCTTTAACATTTGATACTAACTCAAGGAAGATGACGTTCATTTATTATGTATTTCCTTTTATTGTAATGAAAGTGGTCCTATTCATTTCTTTTTTGAATTTGGGATTTTTATTTATAGTTAGAGAAAGGGGAAACAAAATTTAGATGCCAAAAATAGAGCATTACACAAAAATATGGTAAATGCAAGAAATAAGCTTAAGAGTGCATGGTAAATGGTGTACATAATGCATGTAAGTAATTATAGTAGAGTTGTTTTTTAGTTTCTCTCTATGTGACCAACATATGAAAAAATTACATATATATACACATATATATTATATGGAGTGACTAAGTGATGATTAATAATGTGTTTACACACAATATATAAAATTTTCAGTTGAACTTCATATCTAAATAGCTATATAAAATACATTTAGTGAAGATCCGTTCTCTCTATATATAGTAATGGAGTGTGTAGACACTCATTTTTGTAATTCATGTCTTGAAAGAACACAAATTGTATACCATACTTGCATAAGTCCATATTTTCTCAATTTAACCAATTATCCTATCCATAGCTATATCTAGTTCATTCTTGCTTACAAACAAAACCTATTTTATCGTATAATAGTCATATTACTCTATAAAATTAGAATATACCATAGCACATTGCAAGTCCAATTACCAGATCATTCACACGTGCATCTAGGACCAAACTTCCTAGAATGGCTTGTAATTTCCATACACTATGGACCCACCTATCTATTTTGGTCCCTTTCCCTCCAAGGGTAATTTTAATGATTTCAATCTCTTTGGTATACTTTTGGTTGGCCTTTCTTGAGTTTTCTAAATCTAGAACACGTATATAACAATTTATTTATCTCTCATTAGAGAGGCAATTCCTTCTACTTTAATCCTAGAATTCCAATGAGAAAACACTAAGAAAAATCATAAACAACATTACTCTAAGACTCACTTGAGCTCCACATAATTTTCATACCCATTTTAGGGCACTAATCCACTCAAATATGTAAGTAAAAAAGGAACAATACCAAATTCAAGTCAAGCTAAGGCAATTATCAAGTACAATCCTGTTGTTGTAAGGTCATGGTTATTAATTTGGTTACATAAATTCTAGATATCACATACGAGGTGAGAACGATGTGAAGCTTGATCCCTCTTCGAAGTAGTGGTGATGTGAGTGGTGCATAGAGGTTCCCATAACCCGACTAACATTTGTTTTTTAGGACTACCATACCATCTAGGGTTTTGAAGGTTGAATTAGTTTCACAACGATAATCACACAATATACGAGATCCATATTCCATACAGGAGAAGAATAGAAAGTAACAACCATGCAAAAAACGTTACAAAGGATGAAATTACAAAGTGAAAAAATGTATAGAAAGCGCCATAGTGGGGGTACGCTTTGGGGTGTGCCATATGCTTTGGGATAATAAGTTATTCAAGTCACATTTTTAATAACAAGGATCTGCTGGATCATTTCCTACCTTTTACGATCATCAGATCATCCCACATCAACACACAACTTAGGATGTCAGCTAATTCCTCTTCTTCTCTTCGTTACCAATACTTCATTTCATTTATATATCATTTCCTATCTTGTTTTATGTATTATCTTGATATTACTGAAATTATATTTGGAAACTAATTGATTAGGATAATATTCAACTAGTTAGTACCCCCTAGATAAATTAACCATTTAAGTTAAATTATATTGGAAAAAGTGATGGATATAAATTTATTAAAGGAAGTACATGCAACATGAAAAAAGTGTTACACCCTTAATCCTAGGTCATATATTGAGATATGTATAATTGACATGTGGCTAAAAATATCTCCTAGCATGTCATATCATATTTATTAATTATTTCATATGATTAGTAGGCCAGATTTGGTGTTTTTCATAGTATGTATATATATATATATATATATGTATATATCCTATGTATATATATAGGAGATAGTGTGTGGTAAATGATCATCATATTAATCACTCGAGTCTTATTATATGGTTTGGTGGTTTCCCCCTCAAAGTGGCTAAGTCATTATACTTGCATATTGTGATCATTTATCTAGGTATTGGTGTTATATTGGCGCTCAAATTCAAATATATCTAAATAATATCATTACAATTGGTATCATAGCTTCGATATCAGCTAGAATATGGCCAAAACCCTAATTATGAAGATTAAGCTATATCTCTAAAATAGTAATAAATTTTTCTATATTTTTTTACATGGAGCTTTGAAAAAAATCAAGTAAAGTCCTCTCCAAATTTCAATATTTATTGTCTTGGTTTGAAAAAATCGTATCAATTTTAGGATTTTTTATAAATTCATTACACATGCTATAGTTTTTGGATGTTTTCTAAGTTTCTTATATTTTATTCTCTAGGATTTATTCTCTATGTTCCTCTCTATTCATCCAATAAATTTACAAAAAATATAAACCCTAAATTTATACCCTAATTATCATACCATGAGACCCAAACCCCACATCATAACATGGAAATCAACTAGAGGCCAAGGGAATTGTCAATTGACTCCAGGAATGACTCCCAAGAAGGAAGATATGGATTTTGAATCCTCATCTTTTGATGTATCATAAGTAGTCAACCATCTTCAAGAAAAGTTTAATAAAATGTCAAGTGTGGATGAAATCCACCACAATCCTCAAATACTTGAAATTATCCTCAATGTCACAATACAGGGCTAACCAAAGGTAGTTTTTAAATCAATGGGGAAATATTATATGCTCACTTTTTCAATCATGAATTCCCATTCTAGTTACATGAGTTCCTCAAGTAATGCATCCTTAAATCCAAATCATACCAACTAATGGGGATCCTCTGCAAAAATTAGTTGACCTCTAACAAGATTCCAAAAGTAGACATGTATAAGTACAATGGGAATGATGACGACATGGATCAACCAAACAGATTCTTATGATCTGGATAAAGTCCGAAGTGGACTTAATTGTGGTATTTGGCAATCCAAGTATTTGGACTCCAAAACTTATGTTATTTCCTATATCTGGATGTGTGAGGATAACAATAATGAAGGTTCTTCATAATACTTAGTCTATGTCCACTAAGTTTAGCTCACAATTTGCACTATAGTAATAATGTTCTAGAGAAATATTTTCAACTACACACTACTTAAATGTGATAATGAAAGTGGATTAGGTAAGGATATAAACTCAAGAGTTCTAAAGATCACCCCCAATATCATTATGAAACGTGAATGTACCTTCCCTAGGACCATACTAAATGATTTTTTTTCTCCCTTCCATATAACAAGATTGGGATAGGAATACGATATTAATCTTTCCATCATAATATAAAAAACAAATCATTTATTTTTCACAACATGCTTACATGAAAACATACAACTGGTAAAAATGTAAGTGGTATCAATACTACCACTAAGTGGGAACAACATGATGCTCACATCATCACTTCCCCAATTGACAAGAATGATTCCAAATTTCAAGTGAGGCTAACTCCATAACAAGCTTAATGATATAGTCATGACTAACATATTCAAGCAATAAGGACTCCACAAGTGTCATAGAGAAGTTAGCTTGGCTGTCCATTGGGGAACCAAATGAGGAATCATTACAATCCAGGATCCAAGTGATGAAGAGGACATGCTAGCCTCTCTCCAATCCCATGGGGGATGAGAGCAAGTATACATCCAAGATGAACAAGTAGAAAAGAGAAAGAAGACACAAAACTTATTTCTAGCTCAAACAAACTTAGTTATAATCCACATGCCATGAATAAGACGGTCCATGCCTCCCAACATGGGAAATTACAACCAATCCACACAATTTAAACAATATTAATCCCTTTAATAAAAAATTCACATATAAGATAGCTCCATGCTTCTCATGAGGGGAATTAGACGGACATTAATACTATCATGCTTACAGTCTCATTTTTTTAATATGCTTAATTTTTTTTTGAGATTATTCTTAAACTAGACTCGCTATGGTCCTTGGCCAATTTAATTCCTTAATTTTTCCCATTTAGATTACATGAATCATTTCCATACCTCCTCCTTGCAAGGAAGGGAGATGGACTTCACAAACCATATGTCAAGCCACTCAACTCCACATTCTAGAATTCTATAAAGGTGAGAAGTTATAGGAATTTTGCACGTACAACCCATGGTTTTCCCATACAATCTTATGTGGGATCTAAGTGGGATAATCTTAATCTCTTCTCTAAGGACTCCATTAAATCCATCACCAAGGGAGATAGATGGAGAACCTCCAAGAAAGTAAGATCAACACCATGCATTCAAACCTCAACATGAACATTCAACTACAAGTAATACAAACTTCCCCCTTTCAGGTAATTAGTTGACAACATTAAACAAGTTTACCAAGAGGTGTGACAAGGCCTATCTCAAAAGCTAAAAAAATTAAGAATCTAAATGGCTTTGGGGAATCCTATCCAGGATCCTTGGCCTTACTCCTCAGTTCTCCAAAATTCAAGTGCTAACAAATGAGACAAGAAGTTTGAACCCCTCCAAAAAGGAGGAATAAGTAAGGAAGATCTAAAATATTCAAACCAAAGTGGATTGGGTGACATGTAGTTATTCGAGTGGCCCTAGTTCTCTGGGACAAAGAGTTCCCCACAGTTCCTATCATGGAATAATACAAGAGTCTTAATGGAGGAGAATCTCACAAAATCCAAAATACAAAAAAAAAAAATCTTCTCCAGGAATCCCCAAGTGGCTGGACAAAATAAGTATCCATGGGAAATGTAGAGTGTCCCGAAAATAGAGGTTCAAATCATGAGGTCGAAAAACCATAGAGGATTATCAATATGGAAAAGTAATGCTAGGAATGACAGAACTAGTTACACGATGGGAATTGACATTTCCCTTTCGCAATGACAATTTTTAAAAAAACAAAGGAGTGTGTAATGAGTAGATAATGGACCATTTTGGTAAAAATGCACTTACGCGGGGATAAAAGCCCCTTTTTGAACAGTTCCTAAGTTCCACTTTCGGGATCCGATACTCTGGACCATTCAACAACATGGAGGCTTGTCAGTGGAGTAATGGAAACAGTCATAGACACACGTGAGACAATTGGCTTAGTTCCTGGTGAGTTAGCAGAGGGAGATCCAGACTATGATAGGCTTGCACAAACAACCAAATGCATCATTGCGGACTATGAGAGTCCGCTTGGAATTCTCCGACCCCTAAACTTAACATGGCCATAACTTTTTCCCATAAGAATTAGTATAATTTCAGGATAACTGGACATTATTTAGATATCATATATTTTACATCCTATTAATATTAGGTGAGGGTATGTTTATAGTAATTCAAGAAGATAAAGGGGGCCAAGATTAATGTATGCAATCCTAGGTATATAAACCACCATATATGGTGAGATATGGTGCCTTGGCTTCTCCAACAAACAAAATGACATAGGGGACTGGGTTTGGCAGGGTGCCCATGATTGTTTTCAGAGATTTAATGCACCTTTTTGGTGATCGAAAAGGGGAATTTGACTTTCCATCTATTTTCTCTCTCTCTCTGTCATCATCTATATATTGTAAAAAACTCTCATTTGTGAGGGGGGTGTTCTAAAATGTAAAGAACTCTGCCAAAATTGTTTCTGAGCATATGTGAGTTGTAAGCCTTCATTTAGACTTGGAAAGTGTTCTTGTGCCGTATTATTCTCATGTAATGGTGTTGGTCTAAAAATCTGTCGCTTGGGCAGATCTATGGATAAACGAGCCAACAGTGTGCAGGGCATAGCCCCTCTTTGAGTCAGCAAAGTGAAACTGGTTTATTGCTATTCTACCAGCAGGAATCTATGCAAGTCTCACAGATTCTGCCTTCAGGGGTTTGGGATCTCATCCCAGTAGGTTTATTTCTGACTGCGAAAAGAAAGGAATGAAAGAGAGGAGGTAGAAAGAACAGGTCCGAAGGGAGAAAAGAAATGAATTCCAAAGCAGAAAGGTCAGAAGATTTATGTTTTTGGGTTGGTAGTAAACAGAGCCAAACCTACTTGCATAAATAAACAAAGCAATACTGATGAGCAAATGACAGAAAAGTAGATCTGAATCTAACAGAATAAACACGTGCAGATCTAACATAAGAAAGTTTTGACACATAACACAGGTATTCAGCACAAAGTCTCAATATTTGTATTACTATTTTTCTTCTGTTACAAGAAAGCTCAAAGTCTTTCTCTCCTCACTTCTATTTTCATCTAAAAAATGTTCACCCCCGAATACAACAAGTATTCCAATATATATAGAAGAGGAGAAGGAAAAGAAGGCAAAAGGGAGCCAACCACCTATTTACAAAGATATTTACAAAATATCTAAAAGTCATGTTGACTTTTGACAACTTGATGGATGACATCATCCCATGACGCAACATGGATGATGTCATCATTTGTGCCAACATACTTTAGACATTTCAACAAGAAAGTTGGAGAAGAGAGAGAGAGAAGAAGAAGAAGAAGAGGAAGAAGAAGCTACTCATCGTCATCATCCTGCGGCCGAAAGGGGGTAGCCTACTTTTGATGCTGCTCAGGTGATGAGATATGGAACTGAGCGCGGTATTCCAAAAACTTGTTAATTATTGGCCCAAGTTGATCCTGAGAAGGATCCTTGTGCCTATCACTTATTGCCTCACAAGTCTCCCACTCATCTATAAGCTTCTCCGGGAGTTTGGAAAAGTCCTTCTCCGCCTCAATGAGGAACCCGACGAAGTCCCTACAGGCCAGCAGGTTGTTGATAGATTCAGTGTCAAATGTGACCTCTGGCCCCGTTCCTTGAGAAGCGATCTCCTTGAAGATCTGGATGGTTTCATCAGCTGTCCTTAAGGTAAAGGAAGGAGTGAGCAACCCTGGAGACATGTTGAGAACAATTCGCTCCATTTGATGCATCGTATCTAGGGCTTCTTCCTTTACTTTGTCAATCTTTTCTAGAATAAATTCTAGCTGATCCACCCGATAGTCCAGAGTGGACATGATTTTGTTGAGGCCCTTGGATGGCCGAAGACACCGAACTTGACCAGATCTTCGACTGAACAGTCGAACATTTGTTGGAAGGCCTCGTGCTGCAGTCTAGCATGTTCCAACTCTTCTGATATGGGCCCTGCTAACGCTTGGAGTTCTTTATTCGCCTTACTGATATTCAGGTATAAGTTAGAGAACTCGGCGATCACTTTTTCGCTGTCTTTGAGGATTTGGCTCCTCCAAGTGGAAACGGCCATACCCTGCTCACCGATCTTTGCATATTCATTGATTTTCTCCTGGCTGAGAAGCTCAGAAGTCTCGGCGGCAGTTGTGGGAGGCGCACTACCCATCTTCTGTAAGGCTTGGAGCAGATATTTGTTTTGCTCTTTTAGTAGCCTTTTCTCTTCTTTCGTCTCTTGAAGCTTTTGACAGAGGGCGTCAACCGCAGAAAGAGCTTCCCCCTGGAGACTTTCAGAAGATGTCCCCATTGTGACTTGGGTCACAGTGAAATCTGTCGGAGACAGATCCTTTTTCTCTTTGAGGGGATCAGGGTATGCAATTTCCATGATTCTCTCACCTGCAACACTTTTAGAGAAGCGTGTAACAGGCTTCTGCTTCTTTGCCCCTTTGGCTGGGATCACTGAAAAGTCCATCGGAGTGATGGGAACTTTCCTCTTTTGATGGCTTAGCTGCTGAGAGATCCAGACCGGTCCTATGGAAGAAGGACCAGAGACAGAGGAGGAGGCAGCTACAGTAGAAGAGGGGAAAAACATGGAGACACGCGGCGGCGGCATTGAGAGAATAGCCGAAGAAGTGTCCACGGGAGGAAGGGAAACTGCAGCTGCGGAAGACATAGGAAGGGAAGGGAGCCCAGAGATGAGGGAAGAAATGGAGGAGGACAGATCAACGAGGGAGGAGAAGATAGACAAAGAAGCAGGGGAAAGAGTAGAAGAAGGGACAGAGGACACGACCAAAGGGATGGTCGCTTGAGTCTCTCGAGGAGGGGAAGGAAGAGAAGAAGAAGGGATAGAAGGGACCTCTGTTGTGGTAGCAATGCTGACATCCTGAGTGGATGGGCCAATTGGAACTTCCTCTTCTGCTTCTTTCTCTGGTGTGACCAGAGATATTACCTGCTCGGGTACCGCAGAAGGAGGAATCTCAGGGGCTTCTTCCTGAATGGTGCTGGATTCACCTTCTACACCTTTGCCTTTAAGCTGCTTCTTGGATCGTGAAGGTGCGTTGCCCAATGGGGAGGTTGTGAAATCAACCCCGAGGTAGATTAGGCCATTCATCCGGCACCAATGTTCTATCCTCCGCAAAGTCTCCTTGACCCTCTCCTCAATTGTCTGAGGAGCTTTAGTTCTATCAATGGCCGGGAAGGGCCAATCGTCCCCATCTGTATCATTATATACCTTGTCTACTTCATCTTCTGTTGTTTGGTAGCCTTTGGGGACAATGGCTACCCCATATTGGATGATTTTGGCCAATGCTAGGCGAGAATGATCCTTTCTTCTGAGCTCTACCTCATGGAGGACGTTAATATAAATATCCTCGATCTGAGGAACATGGATCGGATCAAGCTTCGCTCTTGGCAGGAAGCCCCTTGGGTCGAAGGTAGGCCTGGCTGGGAAGTCATGCTTCAAATTGAGTAACTCCAGCTCTGCAAACATTTCCTCCGCCTTGTGGTGGGTAGAGCATGTGTATCGGCCCACTGTGAGGGGGAAAGGAGTTCCACCCTTCTTTCTTTTAAGGCATTTTTTGTGGTATGTGACCAGCTGCCTTGATAGTTCCAGCAGAATCAGCTTAGGCCCAGCATACCTTGGTAGCCTGGTTGGCTCTCCCAAAAAGTTGGCAGCCCTTAGATATGTGAATGTAGGAAATTGGGTGAACAGGGCTCCCCATTTCTCCGTGGCTGCCACTATGTTTTTGGTTGTACGACTATGAGTCATATTCAGCCTCAGCAGGTAGATGATGTGATAGAAAAACACATCGCTAACTTTTGTGAACTGGGAGATGCTATTCTCCAGCCTTAATTCTGGATAATACTCGTATATTTTGACCTGAGGCCAAACTCCACTCCGGGTTAGGCCTGGATAATCCCTCTCTGACGCTGCAGCGTAGACCATGTAGGAGTTCATATGGAATACTCCCGTTGTGCTAAATTGTTGTAGCTGTTCGGAGATGGTGTTGCTTATAATTTCCCCCAGCAAAAGCGCTGATCAGGCAAATTCTTGTTCATTGTTTCCAAGTAGCGCAACATCCATTTATGAAAGTAATGGGTGTCAGAAAGCTCGAAGACCCTGCTCAGGAAGGTGATGGTATCACTGAGCTCTTCTGAGAAGTCACTGCGGTGGATGATTTGGGGCCACCAGGTTACCACCTTCTTATTTTTCAGATATACTTCGTTCATTAGCTACATACATTGGTCTTCATTGTCTTCCCAGGCCTTGATGCACTCTGCTTGGCTAACGGCCACAAAGTGCCGGTGGTGAGGGATGCCGAGTATGATCTCAAAATGACGGGCAATGAGGTTAATGACTACCTCGCCCTTACTGTTTTCGACACATCTTGTGTCTTTGTTGTAACACTGGGCAAGCACCATCATAAATTCATTGTTGATGGCGCTGACGGGGATTCCTCCGGCGAAGTGCAGGGCACTGCCTATTAGTTTGTCCATCCATGGACTCCTTGTAACTTTCTGAGTTCTGGCCCAGAATTCCTCCATATCGATATGCCCCAATTCTGAGTCTCTGACGTCCATGCTGCATTCGGCCTGTGACTCGGGCATTCTGACCCTTTGATATTTATACTTCATCTCTTCCTCTGTAAGCTTAGCCTTTCCTTTCGGTTTGGTGGGTCTCTTGCTGGATGTAGACATATGTTCTTTCGAACTCAGTTGCTGATCTGCATGAAGAAGAAGCGAGACCCAATCCGAAAAGATTGAATTAGCCATTTGATCTTCCATTGGAATGTTAGCAGAAGAAAGAGTTAAGAGATTTTTAGGCTCAGGGTGCAGGGCACATGAAAATTGCAGCTTACAGGGCTAAAATAGGTAAGGCGCATAGGAAGAGGATGTTGCAAAGGTTAAACTGGCGCCAAAGGCGCATGGCGCATGCATAGTGCAGAGTGCATTTTAGTAAAGGGCGCATGAAAATTGCGTGTTGCATGGAGACAGGATGTGCCAAAGGCGCATGGGATTTTCATGTTACATTGGGATTTGGTGCGCCCTTTGGCGCATGGGAAAAGTGTGTAACAGGAAATTTTCGTGCGCCAAAGGAAATATGGCGCGGCACGCAGATGGTTTACACAACATGAATGTTACAGTAAGGAGGGACGCACCTGCGCTTTTACTTGGCGTAGATAAAGCTTGTGCTGCATGGGTGCGGGGTGTGCCATTGGTGCATGGAAAAGTGATGCAGCAAGGAAGGTCAGCGCGCCTTTGGGGCGCAAGTTCAGCGCTTGTAGCATATGGAAGAGGCGCGCCTTGAGGGCGCAGAAGTTAATGATGCAGCATGCAAGATGGGTGCGCCATTGGCGTGGTTTTTAGTTATGCTGCAGGGGGAACAGATGCGCCATGGGTGCGCAACTGTTTATAATGTTGCATGACGCACTGGTGCGCCAAAAGGGAAAAATAGAGTTTTTCACATGGTTCAGCCCTTTTTTCTTCCAAGGTTGTTTTGGAATATACAATGGTTCAATCAAAAGGGGTTTAGACTATGCCCTCAAAATAACATCTTCCTCCAGCAGATCTGGAAAGATGAAAATAAGGAAAGAAAGCACAGGGGGGGCTAGCTCAAAAGATGCATTCAAAAACCAACCAGCAAGCACGAAGAACCAAAAAACAAATCACATGGAAGAGATAAGAGAGCACTTACCCAGATAAATAGAGGAAACCTGGAAAACGGGTCCACAACGCATTGAAAACGACGAGGCAGAGGCTGACAGGCTCAGAAAAATCACGTGCTCAGCGAATAGTGAAAATGACATTTTGGGCGCGCAAACACATATATATAGGTGAGCTGGTCATAAATGTGCCACCCACTTTTTGAAAAGCGCATGAAAATTGCTGTCGACAGGGAAAAGCGTGTGCCCTTTGGCGCATGGAAATGTTTTCGAGCAGGAAATTAAGCGCGCCTTTGGCGCACCAAAAGCTATGTCGACACGGGATTATGTGCGTTCTTTGGCGCACCAAACAGGGGCGCAACAAACGTTGTGACAACACAGGCGCATGTGCCTTGGCGCACGCAGGGAAGGCTCAACAAGCTTTGGCGCACCAAAAGGTGTGTTGACACTGAAAATCATGCGCCAAAGGTTTTAAAGGGGGCACACCAAAAGTTGGTGTTACACAGCAATTTCATGCGCCCAACCAAAAAAGGCTCAAAAGAAAAGTTTGAAAAACCAGATTTCCCGGGAAGGGATTTTTTAACGTTTCGAATGCAAGGGATCCCTAACGAGGGATCAGAACAAAATTTTGGTATGGTTATCAGTAAAATTGCCCTTGTCAATTTTACGGGATAAAAAATGGTATGTGCATACTTTGAAAGAAATAAAAACTAGTTTTTTGTGGTGTTTTCTCAACCCTAACTTATGTTTTATTGCATTTTGTTTCCTCTCCATTCTTGTTGTGGTATTTTGTGCATATATTTTTCACTTCCAGGTTCATTTTGTTGTGTTTAATGGAGAATAGATGGTGAATGAAGTTTTGAGTTTTGTGTCACTTCTATCTAGCCTATCCCTTACCCATATTCTCTCTCCCTTTTCCCTCATTAGATTATTTCCACCCCTTTTCTTGGTGCTATCACCTCCATTTAGTTAGGATTTCCCATTTTCATGCATCTTTCTCTCACCCCAGTCCCTTGTAACCATAGAGTAGGATTATATAGATGCATTTCCTTTATTAGGAGTAGTTTATCATTAGGATTAGGTAGAGGAACCAAAATTCTTGGGAGGTTTGTCTCAAGTAACAAGTCCCACAACTTGAGAGACAATCCCATGTTACCCAAAAACATTGATTTCTCATCCAAAAATATATGAAAAATCAAGTGTTGTTTTTTGGTGATTAAAACGAATCCATGGCCTCTCTTGCAATTATAAATAACATGCCATATTATTCACAAAAAAATCCATGGAAGCTTTGTGTAATTAAAACCAACCTCTGCCAAATTTTCCATTCAAATTTACATTCCTTGTGTCCAAACTTTCTTGTATCATTACCATTTATTCATTTGGAGATTAATTAGAGAATATACAATCTAAATATCATAAGAAATTCAAAAAGTGTGTGTGCACTTCACCAATTTCATCATCGAGGTTGCAAGAGGAGCTTGGAGAAAATTTTGCTACTAAATATTTTCTTATCTTTCACTTCTATAATTTTTCCTATAAACATCTATGACACACCTGGTGGGACTCGCACCGCCTTTTCTATCATTTATAGTTTATTAAATATTAAAATAACTGTATTGGTGTTTTTTTGTCTCATTTAAAACTTATTGTCAAATTTTAAGGTTATTTGGTGGAGAAATATGAGAAATATAACCAAAAATCAATCAAAATTCCGTGTTACAAACCAAAATTTGACCACCTACAGGAAGTCTACGCTAGTGTACTAATTTGTGCACTAGCATCACTCAATAAGTTTTCTAGTGTAAGAATTCACACGCTAGCGTATATTTGAGTGAGCTAGGTTAAAAATCTATATGCTAGCATATATATCTAATTTTTCCTTCTACACCTTGTATGTGTTGGTGTATTTATGCATGTGTTAGCGTAAATATGTATGCGTTAGCATTAAGCATTTTTTGTCCTCTATTTTAATAGACTTCTTTATTATGCAGATGTGCTCACCTACACATGATAGCATATTATATCATGATGGCACTCCCTATTGCATGAGTTAGCATCCCATTTTATGCATTAACATTTTGTTACTATGTTTTTCTTATCTATGTACTTTTCTAGCAAGTTAGTTTTATTCTAACCACTGTTTTAGATCTATCTTAAACCATTTATCGCAGGTTTCTAATAACTAGTCATTTTAATTATTTAATTTTCTAATATTTTTCATTTTAATATAACTTTTAAAACCACCACATATGCTCTTTTCTCACACTATTCCAAGTGATCTTGAAAATAAGAAACTGTGTATTTGCAGTTTGTGTTTTGCATTGTGGTTTCTACCTCAGAAAAAATACTAATTCGTGGTTAGTAGGACCATCTCTACAAAGGTTGCATGTAAAATAACAACTGTAGGTTTCCTTGTTCATGGATTCAAGTGAACTTTTACTAACATTTTATTAAAATTTTATAAAATTCTCTTAATTAATTTTTTGGAGATGGGTTTATTCCCCCCTGACTGTAATTATGGGAAGTGCATGGCAAGGGGCTACAAACAATTGTTATCCAAATAACTCTCCTAGTTATTTGGATAACTTGCATACATCTTCTGGCTTTGAGCTATTCATTATAATGTTGTGCATGCTCAAGTTCACTTGGCACATTATTTTGGTTACATTTCCTAGTGCGTTTCCCCTTCTCCCCTTTCATTTTCCTTTTCCTCTTTGTTCCACTCCTCCCTTGACCACATCTCCTGTGCATCTGCCTTCTTTTTACCAGTTATTCACCTTGCGTGCGTGCCTCGTGCTTACTTCAATCAGCCAAGTCGTTGGCCTTCTCGTGCACCGCACACATCTTTGTAATAGTTGTGCCTTGACCATGCGTTCTCCACTCACCAATTTTCCTCATTTCATCGTACACATTACACGTGCCTACCTTTTGTCTTCCTCCTATGCCTCATTATTCCACACACATATATTTGTGCCCTCCTTTATTCCCTTCTATGTTAGGTTATCCTCTGACATGCTTGAGTGTGCCACATGCGACTAGTCAAAGCACGCTAACAAGGTGCCAGATCCTTGCAACAAATCAATGAGTAACATGTGGTAAAAAAAGAAAAGCTGCATAGTTGGTCATCCTTTTAGCCAATTCATGTGTGCCACGTGTTTTGCATGTGTCAAAGACTCTGAAAAACTTCTAACAACCGTATCTTTTGCTACAGAGCTCTGATTGGTGTGCACCTGGACTTTTCAGAAAGTTGCTGACATGCACTATAATGTTAAATATTAAAATTCAAATTCTTGGCTGATCTGGTAGGTGAGAAATGGAAAATGACATTCTATACATTGATGAGTAGATTTAATTTCTCCAACCACCTGATTTGATATGATTCGCCCTCCTTCCTTCTTCAAACATGCCAAACAGACATGGGGAAGTGTATTTTGATAGATTCTTATTCGTATTTGTTGGCATTCAATGCATCTTATTTGTGGTTGCATTTCAAATTTGGGTTTTCCCTCCTTCTTCTCTCCTTCTTCCATGGACTCATCTATAAATGTAAGAGTTGGGCTCATTATTCATGTTGGACACTTTAAATCCTCACGCACCTTTGCTAAGGACTTCATCTTTTTTGTATTTTGAGTTGTAGACCTCTAGATATGGCTCTTACATGTGGATATCTACCTCTTTCACCATTGTAACAACTCTGTGCATTTCTGGAAGTAATAAAAGCATCATTTTGTGACTATTCTCTATCCTAACGTGTTTGCATTCCCTCTTCTTTCCTTTTCTTTTGCATTTTGTACATGTTGTGCCATTTCACGTCCCTTGCAGCTCCTTATTTAGTTGTGTTCCATGAAACTAATTTGGTAAATACATTTTAAGTTGTGCTACATGTGCCTAGCCTTATTTCACACATTTCCTTTCATTTTCACTTAGAACAAATAGTGTTCATCCCTCTTTTCTGGTGCTATCGCCTTTTAGTGTAGTTTCCTTTCATGTTATCCTTCTATCCCTGGTCCCTTGGCATTGCTACTTAATTTTTCCTTTTCAGCACTAGGAGCACAAGTAGCATTGGAATTAGATGGAGGAACCCACCTTCTCTGGAGATCTATCAAAAGCGTTCAAGGTCCCACAACTTGGGGACGGTTCCATTGTTGTCACAAATGATTTTGTTCTTCCAAATTTGAGACACAGGTGTAATTTGATGACCAAAATTTTCTGGCATGCTCAGTGGGACCAATAATGAAAGCTTAAATTTCATATTGCTAAGTTCTGGTGTGTGGACTTAGTATTTTATCCTTTTGAGGCTCATTTCAACACATTTGACGACTCCCAAAAATTTGTAGATCTCTATTTTAGCATCCCTGAACATATTCCATGAGAAGAGTACATACAAGGAGAAGTGCAACAGCTGAATATTCTTTCGAGTACCTTCAGTTATCCCCAAGAAGAGATCATTCTAGAAAACATGTGTGTGCATCTCGATCTCTAGCACGACATTCCCATTCAACTCCTCTTCATAGTAGACAACCAGAGCGCCCTGCAATGGCACATCAACCACCTCCTCCACTAAGGAGCTTTGCTAAATTCATCGGAGGATTTCCCCAGGTTCTGTTCATGCAACATGATATGCCAAATGGCACGCTCAAAAGTATTCCATACTTTACTAGTGAGAATCAAGTCACCCCTTAGGAGCATATCCAGGCTGCCATGAACGCATGTTCAATCTATTTGATCACACATGATGATGTAACAGTCGGTCTACTTGTAGCTTCTTTCAAAGGAAAAGCAATTTAATGGTATTGAGGCTTGAGACTTGGATCTATTGCCACCTCGGATGAGCTGGGGACAACTCTTTACAATTATTTTGAAGATAAATCAGATCACCTATCTTTGGTGGAGCAATTGACAATAACCAAGAGGACACCCAATGAGAAGATGACTAATTTTAACATCAGATTTTCAAAAGACTTGGGACATAATCCCTCTTATGGTAAGACCCATAGCCCAATGTTATTTTCTGTATTATCTAAAGGCGCTAAACAATGATAACTCAGTCATGATTCAATCCATGGGAGGTAGGACTTTACCAACTTCTTATAATATTGCAATAAGGGCAGAAAATAGTCTTATTCAGGTTGGAAATATAGCTCCTAGAATACCTATGCCCTTGTTCCTAGATATGTCACAAGCATCCCAACATTCTTTGGCTCTTATTCCTATTCCCAATAAAAGTGCATAACTTGTTGCATCGACATCCTACTCTCTAGCGCAACAAAAAGAAGATGAAGAATTGAGGACCCTGATTAGAAATTTGTCAAATAAAGTCATATCATTAGAGAAACAACATACACAAGCCTATAGAGGTAGTTCTAATCATGTGCATATCCAAAACAATCAGCCTTGGCAGAATCAATATGGAAACCAAAGGTGCGTTCCCAACCACCAGAATGATATATGGCATGCTAGTGCACATCTGCCCTTATAAGTAGTTCCTCATGCACCCTCTCTTCTAGCGCCCAGTGCAAGTCAGGTGCTTATTCCAGTTCAAAACAATTTGGAACGTGAGTCAAAATGGTGCTTCCTTTGCAACATGCCTCATAGTCAATATCATTATGCCAATACTGCGCGCATGCAAGCCTATATGATCCAAAATGCTTCCACATGTGAGCCTTTAAGAAGTTCCCCTGAAGAAGGAATCAAGGAAGGCAAGAAGCTCCTCTAGAGGAAAATTTAATGTTCTTTGGTGCTAAGGACTTCTGTGTAATCAAACAAGTTACAGAGGACACAAGAAGACTGTGTGCCCAAGTTACAGACAACACAAGATACAAGAAAATAATGCTCGAGTCTGGTGCGTAGGTCACAATTCTAGCAACATAAGCAGACCCTCAAAAGTAGAAAGATGTAGCTAAGGCATCTAGTGGTAAAATTTCTCAAGTCCCTACACAAGATACCTCATGTAAAGCTTCTCCAGAAGTAGCGCATGCCCCTCCTTTGGTAGGTTAAGCCTCTACACCAGCTAAGGCTCTTGTCCCTGCACCTGAGCAACTAAGAAAGGATTTTTTTGTTCCTCAAATGCACAAGTCATTAGGTATTCCATTCAACATTTTGGAACAGATGAAGAAGAAAAATATAAATGTCACAATGTGGGATGCTCTATACATTCCATCCCAATGGGATCTGCTGCATGAAGCTATGACACAACTCCCACGCACTGATCCAGCTATATAGAAGTCACGCACTTCTATCAACATATACCAAGAAGAGGAGAAGTAAGTAAGTAAGGTTGTTAAAACCCCACCCTTCTATGTCCTTAATCATAGGTAAACATCTTGTCCATAATTGCATTATAGAATCGGGTGCTAGTACCTCTTTTATGCCCAAGAAGATAGCTAATGTCCTAGGTCTTAAGTATATCCCCCTGACAAAAGGAGTCTTGTAACTTGATGGTTCAATTGTCACTACCCTAGGAATCATCAAGGATCTTGATTTGACCCTTCATGCATGCCCAAGCTTCAAAATGACTCAATACGTGTCTATTATTGAATTACCTCCTTTATTTTCCCTATGTCTATCAAGAGAATTTACTGCAAAAGTGGGTGGTTACTTGTCTTTTGATTGGTCTCATATGTTACTCAAGACAAGGTATGGTACCTGATTTACCATACAAGTTGAGCCAATATTTTCCTATCATGTAGAGTCATATGTCCAATCCCCTCTCCAAGCCAACTATTTAATCCAAGAATCAACATCAATTCCTGAAGAGCATCCTTTTCCACCTTTTATTCCTAATTTAGTACTTGATGAATGGGTGGAGAGGCACCATAAATTTGACCCATATGCTAAAGAACTGGAAGCCTAAGAAACTGTGCTTGGTACTTACTACATTTTTGAAGAAGTTATGCTGCCGCACACACTCAAAAAAGACCAAGTTGAACTAGGTCTATGGAAATTATAATTTGATGGATCCACAAACACAAATGGCATTGGAGTAGGAGTTGTTCTCATTTATCCTAAGCATGATAAATTCTTCTTCGTACACAGGTTACAATTTACATGTTCTAACAATGTGGAAAAATATGAAGCATTGGTGCATGGCCTTCTTATTACTGAAAAGAAGAAGATTAAGGTGCTCCAAATATTTGGGGACACATAATTGGTTATCCAATAGGTTACCAACAAGTTCCACAAAAATAATAAGCTTCTCAAATCTTATAAGAAGATTTTGGGACCTCCTTGAGATCTTTGATGCTCTAAATCTGCAGGTGGTGCCGCACAAAATGAACAAGGAATATGATCAAATGGTTGTGCTTAGTTCATAGTTCTCTCCTGCTGAGGAATTTGTCAAAGGAAACACTAAGCTCATTAATATGGTGTTCAAACCATCTATTGTAGATAGAAACAACACCAGCTGAAAAGTGTTTGACAGTGATGCACAGATAGTCCAGTTCATTCAAAATGACGCTAAGTTCTCATCAAGCATGCAAGCTGACTTGCATGATAGCTATGGTGACCAAGTGATTCAACTAAAGTCAAATAAGCTTCCTAAAGGGTTGGTCACCTTAGAGAAAATTTTTATCCCTGATGATGAGTTCAAGGGTGAAGAAAAGTATATGCGTGCATGCAAGAAGACTGCTCCCCAGTCACTATTGCACATGGAAAGGAGTTACTGCTCAGTAAGACTTGCATGCACAATGAAAAGTAGGCCTTCATCTCTCTCTGTCAAAAATATAGTGATATCTTCTCATGGGAGTATGAAGACCTCAAAGGTTTTGATCCAAGTGTTGCTCAACACTCCATTGACCTTGATCCTGGTATCAAGCCCGTCAGATAGAAGCATTGAACAATCAATCCAAAGATAGAGCCCCTCATGAGAAAGGAATTATCTAAACTCATTGAGGAAAAAATTATTTTTCCCATCAAGTACTCTACTTGGGTTACGAATCTAGTTCCAGTTTGTAAGAAGAACGGTGAAATCAGACTCTGTGTTGATTTAGAGATTTTAACAAGGCATCTTTAAAGGATCATTATCCTTTTACTTCAATGGAGAAGATTCTCCAAACTGTGGTTGGTGTGCAAAGATTCTCAATGTTAGATGGGTAATCAGGTTTCAATCAGATCCTGGTCAAGAAAGAGCAATTCAAAATGACGTTTACAACCAAGTGGGGAACATATGCATATCATAAGATTCCCTTTGGTCTTTTAAACACAGGTGCAACATTTCACCGCGCCATGGATATTGTCTTCAAAGGTTACATTAATGAGTTCATCTTGGTTTACCTTGATTATATAACAGTCTTCTCAAAGAAGAGTGCGGATCATATGGCACACCTGGAGAAAATATTTGAGCAGTGCAGAAAGTATGGGGTATCTCTTAACCCCAAGAAGTGTAATTTTATAGTGGCACATGGCAAGATTTTGGGAAATGTGGTTTTAAAGGATGGCATCACAATCGATCTTGAGTGTGTTTCATCCATCCTAGCTCTTTCCCTTCTAGTGCACAAGAAGACCTTACAATCCTTCCTCAGTAAGATCAATTTTGTTAGGTGTTTTATTCCTAACTTTGCAGGACTAGTTCGGCCCATCACCCTAATGCTCAAGAAGGACATAGCCTTCAGGTGGACAACAATAGGAAGAGAAAGCTTCAACAAAATCAAGAAAGAAATTACTTGCGAGCCAACACTCATCAAACCAGATTATTCCAAGGATTTCATCCTTTATGCTTATGGTGTTGATGCAAGTGTTGTTGTTGTCCTAACACAAGAAAATGAACAAGGGTTGGAACAACCAGTGGCTTTCTTCAGCCAGACACTAAAGGATTATGAATTAAAGTACAATCACATGGAGAATCATGTCTTCACCATCATGCATGCACTCAAGAAATTCAAAAGTATGCTCGCCACAAATCATATTAAGGTGTTAGTCTCCCACTCTTCTATCAGAGACTTCATTATGGGAGAAGAGATCAGTGAAAAGAGAGCATGATGGGTGACCAAAATCATGGAATATGATGTGACTATCAAAGCCAAAAAATTGGTAAGAGGTAGCACACTCTACAAAAAGATTGCTGAGGATGCGCACAATGAATCTGAGACTTCATTATTTCTTGATAAGGATCTCCCACACGTAGAACTTGAGTAGAATACAGACCCTAGTGCGCACGAATGGAAGGACATGATCACATTCCTTTTTGAGGGCGCATACCCTCCTAGTTTAAACAAGGAAAAGAGAAGACATTTGAGGTTACAATCTATCCCTTATGTTTTGATTGATGGACTTCTCTTCAAGAAGAATCTTGATGGTGTGTTGTTAAGATGTATCAATGACGTGCAAATTGAAAATGTGTTAGTAGAATTTCACAATGGATTCTCTGGTGGACACTTCTCTGCCAAAACTACAACAATGAAGATCATAATGGAAGGAATATTTTGGCCTACTTTATTTGCAGATGCACACAAGTGGGTCACAAAATGTAAGGAATGCACTTTCTTTGCAAGAAATAAAATATTGGCAGTGCTTCCCCTTCGACCAATCCAAGTGGATCATCCTTTTGCATAATTGAGTCTCAACTTCATAGGCATGATCAATCTGCCTTCAAGTGCTAGACACAAGTGGGTGCTGACAACTATGGAAAATTTCACCAGATGGACAAAATCTGTCATGCTCAAAGAATCAACCGAGTCAGTCATCCTTGACTTTCTCGAAGGCATAGTCACAAGGTTTGGCATTCCTCAAACCATTATCTCCGATAATGTAAAAGCCTTCCTTGGGACTAGAATCACTGATTGGGCTCTAAATTTGGGAATTTATCTGAAAAATTCTTCCAACTATTACCCGTAAGGAAATGGTCCTGTAGAGTCAACAAACAAGAACCTGATCAGAATCATGAAGCGCACAATGAATATCATTCAAAGACAGTGGCATACAAAGGTATCGCGTGTGCTCTGGGTAGATAGAATCATAATTAAAAGGGCAATAGGAACTTCACCTTACAAGCTTGTCTATGGAAAGGAGGCTACCCTTCCTTTAACACTAGAATTGAATTCATTAGCGCTTTCCCAACAACTAGAATTTGAAGGCATAGACCAAAGAGAAATTAGAATGGTAGAGCTGGTTAATCTTGAAGAATCAAGAAACTCTGCCATGATCAAGCTAGAACAACATCAACAAGCAACAAAGAAATGGTTTGACAGAAAGGCTAGGCCTCAAGATTTCAAATTTGGGGACTTGGTCTTAAAATGGGATGTTGACAGAGCTAAACCAGGGCATCATTCAAAGTTTGATGCACTTTAGAGTGGCCCATACATCATCAGTTTGTGCAAAGAGGCTAACTCTTTTGAGTTAACTCATCTTGATGGAGGTGCGCTGCAAATCCCAGTAAATGGGATCTATCTCAAACCCTTCCATTAAGTTTTCTGCATCATTTTTATATATATTAGAGTAGTTTCAATTCCTCTAAGTGCATTATGTGCACATTGTTTTTTGTACATAGTTCTTTCTTCTCGTGTGCTTCCTACGCGTGCTCTTCTTTTTATTTCAGGATGTCGGTAGTTTTCAGTAGCTTACAAGATTCAGAATAGAGTCAAGAAATGATCCTTCAAGTGACTTCAGGGGTAGTTATTCAAAGTTACAAATCAGAATTTCATGATTACATAGTAGACTCCATGCCCAATGGATGCTCTAGGCTATTGATCTCCTTCATCTAGCAGGAAGATGGCCCCAAAAGTCACCAAAACTATTATCCAAATAACTCTCCTAGTTATTTGGACAACTTGTATACATATTTTGGCTTTGAGCTCTTCATTACAAGGTTGTGCGTACTCAAGTTCACTTGGCACATTCCTTTAGTTACATTTCCCCACACGTTTCCCCTTCTCCCCTTTCATTTTCCTTTTCCTCTTTGTTCCACTCCTCCCATGCACGCATCTCCTACGTGTCCTCCTTCCTAGCACCTATTCACCCTACGTGTGCACCTTACACTTGCTTCAATCAACCAATTCCCTAGAATTCTTACACGCCCCACACATCATCTTGTAATAGTTACACCTTGACCATGCATTCTCCACTCACCAGTTTTCCTCATTTCCTCGTACACGTTGTGTGTGCCTCCCTTCTATCTTCTTCCCGCACCTCATTCTTCTATGTGCATATCTTTACACCCTCCTTTACACCATTCTCTACCATGTTATCCTCTGACATGCTTGAGTGTGCCACACATGACTAGTTAAAGTGCACCAATAGGGTGCCTGATCCTTGCAAAAAATCAATGAGTAACACATGGCAAAAACAATAAGAACAATTGCATAGTTGGTCATCCTTTCAACCAATTCACGCGTGCCACATGTTTTTTGTGCACCGACGAATCTAAAAAACTTTTGACAAACCATATATTTTCTATAAAGCTCTGATCAGCATACACCTAGAACTTGTTAGAAAGTTGCTAACATAGGCTACAATGCTAAACATTCAAATTAAAATTCTTGGTGGATCTAGTAGGTGAGAAATGGAAAATGACATTCTAGCATTGATGAGCATATTTAATTGCTCCAACCACCTGATTTGATTCGATTCGCCCTCCTTCCTTCTTCAAACATGCCAAATAGACCTGGGGAAGTGCATTTGACAGATTCTTAGGTGAATTTGTAAGCATTGAATGCTTCTTGTTGGTGGTTGCATTTCAAATTCGGGGTTTCCCTCCTTCTCTCCTTCTTCCATGGATTCATCTATAAATGTAAGAGTTTGGGTCATTATTAATGTTGAACACTTTGAATCCTTACGCACCTTTGCTAAGGAATTCATCTTTTCTGTATTTTGAGTTGTAGACCTCTAGATCTGGCTCTTACATGTGGATATCGACCTCTTTTTCCATTGTAACAGCTCTGTGCATTTCTAGAAGTAATATAAGCATCATTTTGTGACTATTCTCTATCCTAACATGTTTGTATTCCTTCTTCTTGAATTTTCTTTTGCATTACATACTTGTTGTGCCATTTCACATCCCTTGTAACTCCTTATTTAGTTGTGTTCCATGAAACTGATATGTTAAATAATTTTTAAGTTGTGCTACATGTGCGTAGCCTTCTTTCATGCATTTCCTTTCATTTTCTCTTAGAAAAGATAGTGTCCATCCCTATTTTTTGGTGCTATTTCATTTTTGTGTAGTTTTCTTTCATGTTATCCTTATATCCTTGTTCCCTTGACATTGTTAGTTCAATTTTCCCTTTCAACACTAGGAGTAACAATATCAGTAGAATTAGATAGAGGAACCAAACTTCTCCAGAGATTTTTCCCAAGCGTGCAAGCTCACACAACTTAGGGACGGTTCCATTGTTTTCACAAACGACTCAGTTCTTCTAGATCCGAGACACGGGTGTAATTTTGACGACCAACAAAACTTATTAATACTGCTAACACTATCTACACCATGTAAACAATCCAAAATGGATTTTACAATTCAAAATGTCAAAAATGGAAGGAATAATTAAATTCAATTAACAAAGACAACCCCAACACCAAATTCCAACACATTGAAGCATTCATCAATAATCATACAATCAAAAGAAATTTTATAAACAAAGTAAAAAACATAAACTATTTTCTCTATAAATCCTACAAGGTTCCTTAGATGCTCATCTAGGGATAAATCCTTAGTTCCTCACATAATTACACTCATGGGTGAATATGAATTTCATCCTATTATCTGCATTGAAAAATTACCTCTAACATCACATAAGTTTGTTGATATCATCAAAAACTTATCTAATCACCCTGTTGACTTGGATCTCATCCGTCCAAGTCTCATACATCAGGACTCATCGAATCTAATATTTATTGTAAATCTTTGTATATACTCATTTGAATTGGACCTCATCTGCCCAAGTCCCGTAAATCAGGACCAATCACAATTCAAAAACATGGAACTCTTTCCTAATGATTCCATTACAAACCTTAGTCCGCAAAAACTCAAAAAAACCAAAAAGTTTAAAAAGAGAATAAAAATCCATATCAAACCCATCATTAATGTACTATATGAAAATAAAAAATGCAGACAAAAAAAAATCTTATCCATAGGTACTCTCCACACTAGGGGAGGAAACTTACATAATCAACTCATTTAACAAATAATTTTAGTTGCTTCATCCATTGACATATATATCAATCATAAAATCATCATTTCTCCACACCCTTCATCTATAAGACATAGGTTAACCTTATTCATATTAGGCATTTTGCGTCTCATCCTTGTTATGATTTCTACCATTCCAAATATTTTTAACTACGATTTTATCTAGATGCTAACTGATGGAAAATCCTTTCAAACAAGCTCTGTGTGTAACAAAAATATATAAAATTATTTACTAAGAACTTTTGAATGTCCATCCTAGTCTATGTTGTTGAATCCTTACGTCCTACTAGTTGCATGTAGCTAAGATTTGGGGGAATATGTTCCTTCCCAACAAGAAAAATATCAACATACAAGGAAAATCAATCTAAAATATAAAAAATATCATTGATTACACCTTTCATGCTTCACAATATTTAGTGATAAGCCCATACTTCTTACTAGTAGACTGAGATTGGGATAGGAGGTAGGTATTCTTACTCGACTACATTTTTGTAGACACAAATATTACAAATTAGACAATATTTAGCCCAGTCTTATACTACTATTTAGAAGGTTATCAAGTGTACAAAGTACTAATTAATCCCACCCTTTTGCCACCCTTTTCTTATATTTTATTTCATCTTTCCCATGTATTTCTTGATACCTATCAGCATATATCTTGACTTCTCCGACATTCTAGCCTAAAATCAGGGTGCCCTAGGCTATACTGAGGTACCCTGAGGTGCCCTGGTCCCATTCCGGGCACCCCAGTCTATGGAAAACTTCTTTCACTTCTTTTTGGGTCACTTCTAGCTGCTGGTCATCCTTATCTTCTTGTAAGGCGGCCTTGTCATGATTAATTATGAAATTAGGCTTGAGAGCCCTATAAATATAAAGTTATAAGACCATAATGAGGGTCCTAGGTCATTGCATTTTATCACTACTATCACTCCATCTAGGGTTGCATCCACATAGTGCCATGCATTTAAGCTAGGATATCTACATCACACACAATTCAGAGGGGGGATTCCATTCTATTCCATGCACACATGTTACTTACATTTCTATAGATATTATTTCTTGCTACTTCACAAAGTGTGATTGACACGAGAGCACCTAGGGAATGACATGCACACACACACCAAAACTATATCCGAGTTGGAAATGTAGTGCAACACTCAGGAATAAGACCACTAGTTTAGTGACTGAGGTTAGACCAACCCATTCATATGTATCTTTCACTTTTCTAGGGTCTGATACTTCTCCTTGCATTACGGGTCATTCTCCAGTTCATCTGAAAAATCCAATTTGATAGACGAGAAGTACTCAGAGATATTTAATGACCATACCAGATTGAGGTTTTGAGCATTTATATTGTTTCAAGTGCCCAGATTGTAGACCAAGAAACCCCGGGGTGCCCCAGTACACTCCTAGGCATCTGTGTCATCTTAGAAAGTCCACATTTTTCCTTTGCAGGGTCTCTGAGGGTTCGTCTACACTTCCAAATTTTATTTCCAGATCTGCGACACTGTGCAAAATTATTCTATTATCAGCTAAGCTATTTCCTTCCTCTTTTCTTACACATTAGGATTTTATTTAATTTAGAATAATTTATTTACATTTATCTCATACTGATTTAGTTTATTTACAATGTTTTAGTCCTTCTAACTAGATTAACATTAATACCCTAGATACCCCCTTAGGCTATCTAGGTAATCCTTTATTTTTGTTAATCATTTTGGTGAACCCAATGTCTCTTCCTACCGCCTTATAGGGATTTTTCATTCTACCATCATGAATTTCTCTATCACTGAATACCTACTTACCCATCCTGATTTGCTTCTTCATGTTTAAAACCTCTTTGCTACTACCGATGTTTCTATCGACATGCATCTGAATTCCCTATATAACACATTTTTTGAGGCCTTTTCTCAACATATAACATTCCAGGGAAATCCTCCTATTGACATTCACTCTTTTGACAATGACCCACCACTTTACATCATATCTCGTATCTACAATGTTGTTGTCAAGCGTACTCTTATTGATAATGGCTCTAAGCTTAATCTGTGCCCTATGTTCTTTCTCTAAGCCATAGGTTTGTCTTCTCCTGACATTATCCCTTATTCCATTTCAATTCATGCTTATGATGGTTCTGTTCATCCATGTCTAGGCCACGTTACCTTGCCTTTAACTGTAGGTCCTAAGACCCTCCCTAATGTTTTCTTCGTCATTGATTTCCTTGTCTCATATAATTGCTTGTTAGGTAGACCATGGCTCTATGCAATGCAAGTTGTTTCTTCTACCATCCATTGTTGCGTCAAAATATTACATGAGCGTGTTGAGTATACCATCTTCCGAGATCATTATCCATTTCAATATTATGTCCATGACCCTCACACTAGCATTCCTATTCCTCGCATTGATACTACAAATGAACCTCAACCTATGGATGATCAAAATCATTTACCACCACTTGAGATCGCTATTTGTTTGCTAGATGCTATTCCTTCTACACTACCTCCTTCTACAACTATCTTTGCACATCAGCCACATGTTCCCTCCATGGAAAATATTACCCCAAACTCATCTTCATCATTAGTTCATCCACTCTTCACTTGCACACTTTTCATTGATAACTCATACTGGAACCATGTCCCATTCGATCCTACCAATGATGAAAAAATATGTTCCCATGCTGGCCTACCTCATCTTGGTTTTACTTTTGAGGACTTTCAACCTTCTACTCATGCTTCTCACCTCTATTCTGGTTTTTTTAGTATCACTGCCACTTATGGCTTGCATGTCTTTGATCTTTTAGTCTATCTCCCACATACCCCTTTGGCTTCTCTACTCACATTAGGATATTCTTGGCTTACTTAAATAGGACGTATCTTAGACCCCACTCACACTGATATTTTGTTCCCTATTCCTTTTATTCGTATTTTCATTTTCAATAGTTCCTTTCTTAGATATTCACCTAATTACACTCAATGGTATGCACATGGTTGCCAACATCCCCCATTCACGAATAACAAATAAACTATGGTAATGTAACATTTTTCTCTTACTGGCTCGTTACATGATCAACCTCATACGATATCCTACCAAATTTCCAATTTCGACCCCTTTGACTTTGATCTAGAGGACGATGATCTCCTTGATGCGTTCACCTAGTCCCACACACACTATTTTTGGGGGGCATAACACATTATATCCCCCTTTTATCCTTGTACAATTCTCTCATCTTACACTATATACTTTATTTGTATCACTGTCATTTCTTTCTCACACGTTGTGGCAACCTCGTTACCTGATGTTGTACCCTAGTGCTTCGGTTCACGCTGGACTGTTGAGGGATTACCATTACACTGAACCCCACACACTGCACTATAGGACCTATACATTTGCATTCCATTATCCTACATTACGTATCCATAACATACACTACACTAGTCATCATTGTATATGATCCTAGTTTTACATTCCATCCTCTCATTCTACATTTACACTAGGTCACGTTGTATATGAGTCTAGCTTTTACCATCACATATTCTACCTACACCTATCATCGTATCTCCCACACTACATATACTTCATACACACCCACATTCCATTCATACACATTACTTATCATACATGCTACACTAGATTACATTACACATGGGTCTAGTTCCATCTATCATAGTTCTATCCACCATTTTTATACATTACTATCATTTCATTGATACATCTTACCTATTCTATATCCTACACTATATTTCCTTATACTTGGGTCTAGTTTTATCTATGATTATCACACATTCTATTTCTACCTACCCACATATTTTGTTACATTTCCTACAATACACATTCACGTACATTGGTCATTTACACTCTGTTGTCTTCTACGAGCTACACTCACCACTCTATGACGCAATTTAGATCCTCAGTCCATACTTGACTACCAAGGGTTTACTAATCAAATGGACCTTACATTCACCATGTGACATTTTCCTCATGCGACATTTCCAGTGTTTGTAACATACACCTTAAGTTATATTTTCGTGGTATATGGTTTAGGCTAAACCACCACACATATTCTATCATTTCGTCATGGTATACACCTTTAGGTTACATCGCCACTCTTTACCTACATATTGTAGTGACCTAAACTCTAGAATATATCTCCACCCACACTCCATATCACATACCATAGTGGTATACACCTTACGTTAAATCACCACTCAGTTCATCCATTCTACATTATACTATCACATCCTATCATAACATATTCTATTATCTTATTCTAAGTCATTTTATTACATCGTCAATTATCCTACTCATCAGTTAATGGTATACGTTTCAGGCTAAATCACCACCGCATTCTTATTCATCACATAATGATATATGCTTAGGGATAAATTCTCACTCTTCCATTCAAAGAGTTGTGGTGTATGCTGAGGCTATAGGATCCACACACATCTTTCCATTTAATTCTGCACCATCCACCCATTCTCTTGTGATATACGCTTAGGGATAAATTTTCACTCATACGTGCAACAAGTCGTGGTATACGCTTAGGTTATAGGGTCCACACGCATCTTCCCATATGACCCACTCCCATTCATTGATTTTATTGTGATATAAAATTACGAATAAATCATCACTCTTTCATCCAATAAATCATGGTATATGCTTAGGCTATAATGTCCACGCACACCTCTCTACATGTCACATTTCATCACCATTCCATACACATACTCATCACAACCCGCTAGATATAACCAACACTACTTGACCATTTCTTGATGACGCACTCTCATTTACGGTTCATTCTTGACTATTGAGGGGGAAAACAAAATGAACATCACTACATACACATTTTATCCACTTAGGGGGAACGTTTTTCCTATCATTCTATATTGCATTCCATTCCATCCATCTATGACACACTGCATTGTCTTGGTAGCATTTACTCTTGCTTACTAGTGTTTTACATGTTGATTCTACTACACATCTTATATTTCTTTCTTATATGTCATTATCATACACACATGCACGTTCACACCTTTTTCTAGTGTTATCGTAGATACATGAATCTACAAGTGGTATGGATGCTCACCTTCTACCCTTTCAATACCGGTTGCTGGGGGCATCCACATTCATCCTCTCTAGGTGTTATTGTTTCATTTTGTACTTAGCATATTTTGTTAATTGCTTCTTCACGCTTTTACATATTGGTTATCACTCTAACATGCTAATGGGTGTTCCATGTGCAACACTTGTTTTCCAGGACTACATGTTTCCATGACTACATGTTTGCTTTTACTTGTCTACGTTGTTTTCCATTTTATGTGGCATTTTCCATTTTATTTTGTGCACATTTAACTTTATTTTTTGGCCATGATGGCCTTGTGTGTCTTGTGACATTGTGAATGATGTCCCATGTTTGAAACCCACTTTATGTGGTCTTCTCATTTTCTTGCGTGTTTACACTACTTTGCTTGGTAGTTTTACATTATATGTGTATTTTACACTTGTCTTATTGCATGCATGTGTTTTCAGACTAACACTTGTTTTGGCTAGCCATCCCCTTTTGTGTGTGCCTTGGTATCTACCAAGTGTTTCCCTTTCCCCTTGCAAGGTAGATTTCCATAGGTCAGAATATAGTTGGTTCTATTTTGAGGCCACATTCTCCTTCATGGGTCATCACATACACCCCCAAATAGGGGGGTCATCATTGAGGGTTTATACTAACACAATGTATCTACATCAGTTCACACACAGTGAGTGAGTTGAGACTAGTCTACGAACTCCATACAAAATGGCCTCAACATGACATGGTGTCCTTCGACAATTCTGCCAAGCGGTTATAGGCTCAGGGGTTACAATGGGTGTGCCTCTCTACACTTCTCTGTCTAGTGGCATCAGATAACCAAAAAAACTAGAACAATATAGAGATATCTTCCAACATTTCAGCAGAAGTGGTTAAAGGTTGTAGAATACACCATGGTTCCTCCCTATACTTCTTCAGCCAGGGTGGTGTAAGATCACTCGAAAAACTCATGACACTACAGGATATCCTTCTACACCATTTTTCTTGACATGGATCAGGTGCACATGTTCCATTTTTCCATTTATAATTTCTATTATAGTGTCTTTTACATCTACATATTTTACACAACATTTTTACATACATATATCTTTGACTACTTGATCGTTTTCTCCTTACAGATCCATTGTATGAGAAACAAGTATTCAAATTGGGGGAAACAAAAATAACAACAAAGATAATGACAACACAACAAACCATGATGGTACTTTCCATACTAGCCATGCATTTACATTACACACCATAATAGCTACACACGCATTTTTCCCTAGGTTCACTCTCATCACTTTTTATACACATTTTTCATCTTTAGAATCCATGCTCCTCCACATTTTTTATTTTTGTCATTCCACACTTGATTCTAGTTGATTGAAATGTCTTCTTATATACTATACATGGTTATCAGGTACACATATCTATCTACTTTATGTTACCAAGCTTTCTGCTCACCAACATAAAGTGGAGGAAAATGTAGACACAAATATTGCACATTAGATAATTGTTGATGGTATATCACAGCACCCCTGAATGTCTACAACTTGATGGGTTGAGACTCTCAGTGTGATTGCATAACAGGGAGATTTTCCCAAGTGTGGAACCTTGTGAATCGGGAAAGCTCTTCGGATGAAGGTCGGTTCCTATTCCTCTGTTCAGATGCACATGTAAAAAATGTAGAGGGTTTACTCAAAAACCTAAAATAACTTTCCAAGGAGACAGGGTAAGAAGATGCATAAAATAAAACCTAAACTAACAAAGGTGATGCACCGAGGAATGAAAAACACCTGTCTTGCCAATAAACACAAACCATTAAAATGTAATGCAAGATCATGCAAAGATAACAAAATTTACAGTGAAAGATCAGGAGGATGCAAATGAACACAGAGAGGGTTGAGAATCATCCACAGACATACATTATTTTCTCCAAATATTGATACAATACACTACAAAATGCCAAGAGGTAAAGTTTCATTACAGTTTTAGATGGGAGGTTTGAACTCCACAAATTCACCTGCCAAAGAGAAGAAGGGAGGGGCAAAACAAGAATTTCCAACCTTGAGAAAGAAGCCCCTCCTTACAATTTATAGGAAGAATGAGATAAAAAAGAGAGAGGAATTCCAAATCTACCCCAACCACCTCTAGGTTGCATTTAATTCATCTCATTATGGCGGTAGGTGAGAACCTTAGAAAACCCAAAAAATGGCGAATTGTATTTTACATTTTTGAAGAAATTTTTCTCACCTAATTAAATATATAAATTCATAGTTAGACATAGGACCTCGTAATATTTCCAAAAATTCCAACCTTGCATGAATCCGAGCTCCCTGTGAAAAGTTATGGCCATTTGAATATCTACGTCAGGGTTTGCTTTCTATCGGGTTCGGGGTCAATGCTCAAAATGCTGCACCTCCTGAAGATGCACCTTAGCGCAACTATCCTCATGTCAACATACTCTTAAGTGCACCATAGGCACTGAAAATGTGGTGTTGACATTTTGTGCTGTGCGCCCCCAACCTGTGCCTTGGGCGTAAATTTTCACATGTCGACGCCTTGTGTTGTGCGCCCCCAACCTGCGCCTTGGGCGTGAATTTTCACATGTTGACACCTTGTGCTGTGTGCCCCCAACCTGCGCCTTGGGCATGAATTTTTGCATGTCGACACCTTGTGCTGTGCGCCCCCAACCTGCGCCTTGGGCACAAATTTTTACATGTCAACACCTTGTGCTGTGTGCCCCCAACCTGCGCCTTAGGCACAAATTTTTGCATGTCGACACCTTGTGCTGTGCGCCCCCAACCTGCACCTTGGGAACAAATTTTCACATGTCGACACCTTGTGTTGTGTGCCCCCAACCTGCGCCTTGGGTGCAAATTTTTGCATGTTGACACCTTGTGTTGTGCGCCCCCAACCTGCGCCTTGTGCGTGAATTTTCTCATGTCGAAACCTTGTGCTATGTGCTAGAGGTGCTTAGTGATGCAATAAATGTCAGGTTTTCGACCATGCAATGCACTTTAAAAACCTGAAATGAAGGATTTCGATTTTCCTTGATTTCCATATTCTTCTGCTCTTGACTATATTTACCTGGGGGGAGATATATACAACAATTTGGCGACTCAACGGGGTCACCTACCTGCTAGGTAGAATATCAGTGGCCTTTTAGCAATCCATTGGGCATGGAGTCATAAGCAATAACCTGAAACCAACTTGATCTTTGATCCCGAGCCTGATACCTTAACTCCTTCGAGAGCATGCTAGACTGTAGAAATCAACTCGAGAGTAACAAAACATGTGCCGAAACACCAAGGGAAATTGAAACCTAACTACAACAAGACAATGTGCATCTGCACTTAGAGGAATTGAAATCTAGGCTAATATTTACAAGGGTAAACCTTTTCCTTTTAGTAGCAATGTTTAAGGTAGATTCTGTTAACTAGAATCGGGAGTTCTTCTCCATCCATTATAGAAAATTGGAAGGCATTACTACTTTTACATCCCATGACCATATAGGGGCCACTCCAAATGGCATCAAAATTGGAATGCCTTCCTGGTTTTGCCCGATCTGCATCCCATTTTAGAACTAGGTCCCCTTCCTTAAAGGTCCTTGCTCTTGCTTTCTTATCAAACCATCTTTTTACTAAGGCTTGATCTTTCTCAATCGTTTGAACTGCATGTTCTCTGATTTCTTCCAATTCCATCAACTCTGTATACCTGGCCTCCATTGGTTCGAACTCAGGCAACTCTAATTTCTTCATGAGCTCCAATGCTGGCAATTCTAATGATATAAGCAATACTGCCTCTTTCCCATAGACCAATTTATAGGGAGAATTACCCGTAGACCTCTTTGGCGTTATCCTGTCAGCCCATAACGCTGATTTTAGCTTGGTATGCCATGTCCTTTGGTTTTCATCCAGAGTCCTTCTGATGATTCTTAGCAAATTCTTGTTCGTGGACTCTACTTGTCCATTACCCTATGGGTAATAATTTGAAGAGGTGCTTAAATAGATTCCATTCTTGACAGCCCATTATGTAATCTTGGAACCTATGAATGCCAATGCATTGTCTGATATGATAGTGACTGGCACACCGAACCTAGTCACTATTCCTTCATAAAAGTCTAGTAGTCTATTGCCATGAGAATCCACTTGTGGCCTTGGCTTGAGTTTGGGTTGATGACCCCGACGAAGTCCAATCCCCATTGCATAAATGGTTGGTCAACCAAAATTGGGTGCAATGGAAGCACTGCTAGTCTTTCTTTTCCCGTGAAGAGTGCACATTTCTTGCACTTTCTTATCCATGTATAGCAGTCACTGAACACTGTCAGCCAATAATACCCTGCCTTCATTATCTTGAGAGCTGTTACTCGTGGGGTGAAATGTCCTCTAGAATCTCCATCTTGAAAATCTCGTAACACCCTCTCAATTTGACTTGTCCTAATGCACCTCAATAGAACTCCATTGATGTCTTTTTTAAACAAAACACCATCAACAAACACATATGGAATGGCTTGTAATATGAAGTATCTCCTTTTTTCTTTGCTCAATTTTGGAGGCCATAGGCCTGCCTGTAGGAAGTGTATCATATTCTGAGTCCAACAAGGAGCGGGCACATCATCATTCTCTTATTCTTGTCCATCTTTTAATACCAAGACAGTCTCTTTTTCATCACTTGCTTCAACTTGCCGACTCAAAGCTAGCTGTTCACATAGTCCTTTTCCATGTACTAGTTTTATGACCTTGATCTCGATGTCATATTCCATGACACGGGTTATCCATCCTACACGTTTCTCATTCAGATCCTTGTTTAGAAGGAAGTCCTTGAGTCCCGCATGAGAGACCAACAATTGGATCTTGTTGTTTGACACTAGGTGCTTGAATTTCTTTAAGCTTTTGATCACTACAAGGACATGCTTTTCAATGAAAGGCAAGTACCTAGTGTCGTATTTCCTCCAGCCTTGACGGAAGAAAGAAAACAACTGTTGTTTCTAATCCTTTTTGTTGGCTATTCACAGGGATTGTAGAAATTGTAGTTCCAACACCGAAGGCATATAGCATGAAGTCAATTGGAGCAGTCTGGATTGGACGAGAGGGCGATTGAGATATAAGCCTCTCTTTTATTGCCTCAAAACTTGCATTACTTCAGATGTGCCACTTAAATGCTGTCTTTTCAACATCAGCGTTATTGGTTTCAAGAGAGCTGCAAAATTTTGGAACCCCACCTGTGTGGACAAAATTGATCCTCCAAGAAGCTTGGAAGCGCTTTTATGACTTGCAAAATGAAATGCTAGAATTGCTTAACTCTTTTGGGTCCAATAAACCCATCCTTTGAAACCAGATGGCCTAGAAGTTTTCCTTGGGAGCCAATAATATGCATTTGAGGATCATGATAACCCAAATCTTCTACACCTTGAAATACCTACCTCAAGTGACAGAGTGATTTCCGATGCATTTTTTGAGAATACCGTGCTGTCGTCAAGATATATCAGAATACTATTTGTTTGATCAATCCCTTGAATGCGGATCCCATTGCCCTTTGAAAGTGGCCTCAGCATTTGATTAGACCAAATGAATCTTATGTAGGCATAGTGCCCCCATTTGGTGGTTAAATCCGTCTTGAAACTAGTCATCTTATTCACCATTATATGATGAACCTGAGTAGCCTCTAGAGAGGCAAAATCCTCTGAACCCGCCACACTTGCAATATTGTTCCATTGAGGAGTGGGTAATGGTCTTTGAGAGGCCTATTGAGGTCTCAGCAGTCCACACCCAAACTTAATTTCTCACTTTTTTCCTGACCGGAACAAATTTTGTACACCCAAAATTGAGTGCTGCTGGAATATATGCTCTCATCGTTGTTTAGTCTTTCTCATGAGAGGTTAATGTGAGGGTTGAATGGTCTCTGCTTCTGCTGCGGGGCTTAGCATGGGATCCAATATATTGTCTGTTGTGCCAACTTCGGGATTGCCTCTCTCAAGTCTTCATGCCTCCAAGTGCACGACATTGGAAATTCTTGGCAAAGGTGTCTGCAATATGATTTCTCCTGCTCAGTGCCATTTACCCATTGCCGTTGTTTTTCCGTCCCCGACAGAAATGGCCTGAATCTTCTCTCTTGACATGTATATTAGCCTTTTCCTTACGGAACTGGTCGTTAGGTTGAAGATTAGACTCCACGTTAACTAAACCCTAGGAAGCTGGTTTAGGTCCGCAGATGCACTACTGATCCCGTACTTATGCTATAGTCTGTCTGATCCTAGTGAGACTTAGCCTCTTCTGTAAAAAAATTGACGATATGTTGATCATCTCAAACCCCTTAAAGCTGATGTGGTAGTATCTGGTGAAACTGCTGCCCTCACAATCGCATGATATGTGATTGTGTTTTACCCCTTCTGATGTTGTTAACCACATCAAAGTTGCTCCAATTGGGAGAGGCCTCTTGCAGCTTCCTTTTTTTTCCTGGGGATGGAAACGATGTTGAACGCTCAAACTCCTCAACGATGTCCCATGGTACCTGTTCTTGTAGTTCCTCAACAGGGTCATTCTTTGGAGCACGTTGTCTGATTGGTGCCGATTTAGCTCGCTATCTCTAAACGCCTGCCAGTCTTTTTGCTCTTGTTCATGGCCCAATGACTTTCAATGAATCAAGGCCTCATATTCAGCTGTGTTGTGTGAATAGGACAACCCATGGACAAAGAAAAGTGAATCATCATTGTGGCTTGAGGTGAATGACCCAAGACCTCATCCTCTGACACCTTGCTACTCCTGATGCATTGAAAAAATAATGCCATACCTAATTGTCATCTTATGGTCTGGTTTGGTGATGCTAGGAATAGGCTAGTTTTCTTATGTATGCAATAGACCTTAGAAAAACCAAAAAAATGGCGAATGTATTTTACATTTTTGAAGAAATTTTTCTCACCTAATTAAGTAAATATATAAATTCATAGTTAAGACATAGGACCTCGTAATATTTCCAAAAATTCCAACCTTGCATGAATCCGAGCTCCCTGTGAAAAAGTTATGGCCCTTGAATATCTTACGTCAGGGTTTGCTTTCTATCGGGTCGGGGTCAATGCTCAAAAGCTGCACCGCCTGAAGATGCGCCTTAGCGCAAACTATCTCATGTCAACATACTCTTAAGGCCACAATAGGAATGAAAATGTGGTGGTGTTGAAATTTTGTGTGTGCGGCCCATAAACTGTGCCTTGGGCGTAAATTTTCACATGTCGACGCCTTGTGTGTGCGCCCCCAACCTGCGCCTTGGGCGCGATTTTCACATGTTGACACTTGTGCTGTGTGCCCCCAAAAACCTGCACCTTGGGACATGAATTTTTGCATGTCGACACTGTGCTGTGCGCCCCCAAACCTTGCGCCTTGGGCACAAATTTTTACATGTCAACCACTTGTGCTGTGTGCAGCCCAAAACTGCGCCTTAGGCACAAATTTTTCATTGTCGACACCTGTGCTGTGCGCCCCCAACCTTGCACCTTGGAAACAAATGTTCAAATGTCGACACTCTAGGTTGTGTTGCCCCCAAAGCGCCTGGGTGCAAATTTTGCATGTTGACACTTGTGTTGTGCGCCCCCGACCTGCGCCTTGTGCGTGAATTTTCTCAGTCGAAAACATGTGCTATGTGCTTAGAGGGCTTAGTGATGCAAATACAGTCAGGTTTTCACCATGCAATGCACTTTTAAAACCTGAAATGAAGGATTCATTTCCTTGATTTCCATATTCTTCTGCTCTTGACTATATTTACTTGGGGGGAGATATATACAACATTTGGACGACTCAACGGGGTCACATACCTGCTATGGTAGATATCAGTGGCCTGTTAGCAATCCATTGGGCATGGAGTCATAAGCAATAACCTGAACATGAAACCCACTTGATTCTTTGATCCCGAGCCGAACTTAACTTCCTTCGAGAGCATGCTAGACTGTAGAAATCAACTCGAGAGGGAACAAACATGGCCGATAACAACAAGGGGGGGGGGAAATGAAAACCTAACTTACAACAAGATAATGTGCATCTGCACTTAGAGGAATTGAATCTAGGCTAATATTTGACAAGGGTAAAACCTTTTACTTTAGTAGCAATGTTAAGGAGATCGTTAACTAGAATCGGGAGTCTCTCATCCATTATAGAAAATTGGAAGGGCATTAACTATTTTACATCCCATTGCCATATAGGGGCCACTCCAAATGGCATCAAAATTGGGAATGCCTTCCTGGTTTTGCCCGACTGCATCCATTTAGACTAGGGTCCCTTCCTTAAATTTAGTTCCTTGCTTGCTTTCTTATCAAACCATTCTTTTTACTAAGGCTGATCTTTCTCATCGTTTGAACTGCAGGTTCTTAGTTCTTCCAATGCCATCAACTATGAACCGGGCCGACATTGGTCGAACTCAGGCAACTCAAATTTCTTCATAGGCTCAATGCTGGCAATCTAATGATATAAGCAACCTGCCCTCTTTCCCATAGGACCAATTTATAGGGAGAATTTACCGTAGACCTCTTTGGCGTTATCCTGTCAGCCATAACGCTGCTTTTAGCTGGTATGCCATGGTCCTTTGGGTTTTCATTCCAGAGTCCTTTGATGATTCTTAGCAAATTTTGTTCGTGGACTCTACTTGTCCATTCCCTACGGGTAATAATTTGGAAGAGGTGCTTAAAAGGAGATTTCCATTCTTGACAGCCCATTAGTAATCTTGGAACTAGGAATGCCAATGCATTTTCTGATATGATAGTGACTGGCACACCGAAACCTAGTCACGATTCCTTCATAAAAGTCTAGTTAGTCTATTGCCATGAGAATCCACTTGTGGCCTTGGCTTGAGTTGGGGTGATGACCCCGACGAAGTCCAATCCCCATTGCATAAATGGTGGCTCAACCAAAATTGGGGGCCAATGGAAGCACTGCTAGTATTTCTTTTCCCGTTGAAGAGTGCACATTCTCTGCACTTCTTATCCATGTATAGCAGTCACTGAACACTGTCAGCCAATAATACCCTGACTCATTATCTTGAGAGCTGGTTACTCGTGGGGTGAAATTCCTCAGAAATCTCATCTGAAAAAATCTCGTAACACCCTTCAATTTGACCTGTCAAATGCACCTCAATAACCTCCATTGATGTTTTTTTAAACAAAACACCATCAACAAACCACTATGGAATGGCTTGTAATATGAAGTATCTCCTTTTTCTTTGCTCAATTTTGGAGGCCATAGGCCTGCCTGTAGAGTGTATCATCTCTAGGTCCAACAAGGCGCGGGCACATCATTTCTCTTATTTTCTGTCATCTTTAATACCAAGCCAGTCTCTTTTCATCACTTTGCTTCAACTTGCCGACTCAAAGCTAGCTGTTCACATAGTCCTTTTCCATGTACTAGTTTTATTGACCTTGATATCGATGTCATATTCCATGACACGGGTATCCATCCTACACGTTTCTCATCAGATCCTTGGTTAGAAGGAAGTCCTTGAGCCCGCATTGAGCGACAAACAATTGGATCTGGTGTTTGACACTAGGGGCTGGTGTTGAATTTCTTTAGCTTGTGATCACTACAAGGACATGCTTTTGCAATGAAGAGTACCTAGTGTCGTATTCCTCCAAGCCTGACTGAAGAAAACAACTGGTTGTTCTAATCACTTCTTTGTTTTGCTATAAAAGACTGTAGAAATTGTGTCTCCACCACCGAAGGCATTATAGCAGAAGTAATTGGAGAAGTCTGGATTGACGAGAGTCGGAGCTTGAGATTATAGCCTCTTTTATTGCCTCAAAACTTGCCTTACCTTCAGATGGCACTTAAATGCCATGCTCTTCTTCAACATCAGCGTTATTGGTTTTACGAGAGCTGCAAAGTTGGGAACAAATGTGGACAAATGGATCCTTCCCAAGAAAGCTTTGAAGAGGCCTTCTTATGACTGCAATGGGAAATGCTCGAATTGCTTCACTCTTTAGGGTCAATCGTTCAAACCCCCTCCTTTGGAAAACAAATGGGCCTCGAAGTTTTCCTTTGTGAGCCAAATAATATGACAGTTTAGTATTCAATGATACCCCCAAATCTTCTACACCTCTGAAAAGACCTACTCAAGTGAAAGAGGTGATCCGCTGCATTTTTGAGAATACAAGTGATCTCGTCCCGATATAGTCAGAACTATTTTGTTGACAATTCCCTTGAATGCGTAGCCATTGCCCTTTGGAAAGTGGCTCCAGCATTTGTGCCAAATGACATAATTCTTGTAGGCATAGGTGCCCCATTTGTGGTTTAAATCCGGCTTGAACTATCATCTTCTTCAACCTTATATGATTATCCTGAGTAGCCATCAGGAGAGAATAGGAGAGAAAAATCTCTCTGAACCAGGGGGACACACTTGCAATATTTGTTCCATTGAAGGAAGTGGGTAAGGTCTTGAGAGATGCCCTATTGAGGTCTCAGAAGTCCACACACAACCTAATTTCTCACTCTTTTTCCTGACCGGACAATTTTGTAAACCCAATTGACGTGCTTGATGGGAATATAAGGCTTTCCTCTATTAGCTGTTAGCTCGTTCTTCATGAGAGGATTAATGTGAGGGTGAATGGCTCTGATTCTGCCTGATGGGCTTAGCATCGGGATCCAATGCTATTGTATGTTGTTGCCAAACTTCGGATTGATCCTCTCAAGTCTTCATAGGCTCCAAGTGAAGACATGGAATTCTGGGCAAGTTGTATGAAATATGATTCTCCTGCTCAGTGGCGCCCACTTTACCAATTTGAAGGTTTTTCCTCCACAACATGGTGAATTGGCTCTGGAACTCTCTCATGACATGTATATAGCCTTTTCCTTACGAACTGGGCGTTGGTTTGAAGGATAGACTCCAACGTTACTAAACCCTTAGGAAGCTTGTTTGTCCGGCGGGCAACGGGGGGAACCAGATGCACTACTTGATCCCCGTATGATGCTCTGTCTGTCCTGATTCCTAGCGAGAATTCAGCCTCTTCTTGTAAAAAATTGACGAGTTGTTGATCACTTCTCAAACAACCTTCCAGCTGTGTTCTATCTGGAACTGCTGGCCTCAAATAGAATGACCGTATGGATTGTGTTTTTCCCCTCTGATGTTGTCAAACCACATAAAACGTGCTCCAATTGGCGAGCCTATCTGCAGCTTCATTTTTCTTCCTGGGTATGGAAACGATGTTGAAAGCTTCAAAATCCTCAACGATGTCCCATGTCCTGTTCTTGTAGTTCCTCAACAGGTCATTCTTTGTAGCACGTTGTCTTGACTTGGTTGACGATTAGCTCGCTATCTCTAAACGCCTGCAAGTTCTTTATGCCCGTTTTCCTGGCCAATGAAGTCCATGAATCAAGGCCTCATATTCAGCTGTGTTGTTTGAATAGGAAAAATGGAAACAGAAAGCTGAATAATAATTGATGGCTTGAGGTGAAACAAGCATAACTCCTCTTACACCTTGCCTACTCCTTGATGCATTGAAAAATAACTGCCATACCTCATTGTATCCTTATGGTTCGGGTTTGGTTTGATTGCTAGGAATAGGCTAGTTTTCTTCATGTATGCAATAGACTCCTAGCTCAGATTCTTCTACTTCTTGGTAGGGGATCAAAAGCATGTCCTTGCTTGCCCATTCATTAAGAGTAAAATATGGGATGCTTCCAACTTGATTGTCAGCTTCAATCTATGCTTTGATAATCTTCTTGATCAAATGCCTGAACAGTTGGCCATTGATTTGGCTTGAGTATGAGGCTCAATTGAAGGTGTAATTGGTTAGATCGATTGGAATTGATACCATATCTGTTCTAAAAAACATGTGTGACCAGTCAGCGATAGTAGCCTCCAATTCGAGTGTGAAATCCTTGATAGCATAGGCAAAAGAAGTCCCGTGGCAAATCTATTCACTGAACACATCTTGCAAAACGATTACGTGGGGCATGCATGTAAGGCAAGATTCAAACCTTTAATCACTCCCACCATTGCTACTATGCTGGTCCATCCCAATTGCCTAACCCAAACCCCCTTTGATTACTTCATATTGAGACCCACTGATTAGCTATTTGCTTTACATGACAGCACTACTTTCTCCTTTCCCCAGAATCATCATGCAATTGTGCCTAGTTTATCCGCATGATTAATGACAAACATAAATGGAGGGCTTCAAAACTTTACTGGTTTTCCTCCTGATTCCCTTTAGGCTGAGCAACATTTGTGAGGACATTATCCTTGGGCATATGGACCTGCTGGTTCGAAGTTTGAACCAATTCTTTATGGCAACTTGTAGAACAATCTGTTGGCCTGGGATGGATAAAGATTGCCCCCATTGATATATTTCACATTTGTCTTCTTTCTTTCTTTTGATTATGATGCTAAATGGGGATGAAACAGCTCTTTTGCGGTCCTTTTTAGCCTCACAATTCCTTTCTTGCACATGGGCAGTATAGCTGGCATTTGAGTTAGCTTAGAAGTGGTTGGGCTGTTCCTTGCATGTTGGGAATGTATTTTACTTAACTAATACCTATGAAGGAGGGAAAGTTTGTATATCACTTGGAGCCAATTACTAGCCCTTCACCATATTCCCTCTTCTTTGTCTGTGTTTAGCTGCTACACTACTGAGAACTTTTTTGATTCATGCCACACAATCCCTCCAGCTTGCCATCTCCCACAAGTGCATATCATTTTGGAGTTGTGTTGTTGCTTAGATGTCCCTTGTTGCTGATTTTGTTTCTTGACTCACTTCACATCTATGCTAGTAGTTGTCACCATTAAGGCTTGGTTGAAAGCACCTTAAAGCACATAGATTGGATTGTGGGTTCTTGTCCATGGGAACACCAATCATACCTTGAGCTATGTTGTTATTCTGCACTGGCAACTATGCTTTAGAGTAGATGAAACATTGGTGTTATAAGGGCTAATGTCTATTGGTAGGGGGCCTTACGCTTGGCTTTGGAATTTTTTGCAGCTGGATTGGTTGGCCCTATTTGGGCTGGTAATGTTGCCTATTAGGTGACTGGAGGCTGATAAGAAGGTCTAAAAGCCTTGGGCCTGTTTCCATCTTGAGTGTAACATCCATTCCCAAAATTGTGCAATTGTTTCATGCCTCTTGTAGTTCAATTGACGCACTAGAGGAATGCGGCAGAATTTTCATTGAACTTTGATTCTATGAGTGGGACTAGAGCAAGTGGGTCTTGACTAGTGCTTGGATTTTCTAAGTTTAGATATCAAGGCATGGATGCCTAGGAGCTAGATTCCCAGCTTGAATAAGGACATTTTTCAGCCCTAATGACAAAGATATAAGCAGCAGGTAAGGTCGGTGCCTCCCACCACAACCCCCACATTTATACATTGAGATGGATGGGATTGAATAACATAGAAATATTAGAAGTTCAAAGCCTTAAGATAATATAGGAAAACACCTTCAGCTGTTGGACTAACAGCCACTGAGCAATCCTATCCCAAGACCTTTGAAATATGAAAGTTGGAAAGTCAGTCAGTGTCATTATGAGGAGCTCTCTTGATAGTTGTCAATGTTCTAGTTAGAGACAAATTGTCCATTTTCTCCAAACTGCTAATGGATGTGAATAGCAAAATGATTCAATTTTGGATAGAACCAGCTCTCCAAGCCTCCTAAAACCATGACAATGGATTCCCATTTGAACGAGGATGCCAACAATTGACATGGAACATCCCATTTCATTTATCTTATGGATTTCACAAATGTTTAGCAATGTATTTGACATGATCACCAGGAGTGGTATGATTTTCTCCAGTGAAAAATGAATGTTCTTAAAATTGTTGCAATTGGAACGGATTCTGTTGCCAATTGAGGGAAAGTGGGTTGCTACCAGTGAGTTGAAAAAAAGGGTTTTGTTGCCACCAATTCTATTGGGCCTAGAAACCCTGTTGATGGATGAAAGGTCTAACCAGGTGGAGGGGTTGATAAAGTCACATGGTTAGGTGGGAGGTGATCTTTGTGGTCTTCTTCCTCTCCTTCCTCTGCCTGGTGATAGATGCAAGTAGACAGATACCCTCTCTTGAGTAGTATAACCTGGTTCAAATTTTATCAGGCCTGGGCAACTTTTACTGATATACCACGAATTCTATCCCAATAAGTACTCAGAGAAATTTGTGACCATACCTAATTGGGATTTGAGATTGTACATTTTTCCAAGACACATATGAAGACCAAGGGTTTCGCCAGGGTACCCAAGGACACTAACATCAAGTGTGTCATCTCAGACAGTCCAGATTTACCCTTTGCAGTGTCTTTGAGGGTTTGTCTACACTTCTATATTTTATTTCCAAATCTGTGACATTGTGCGACACTCTTCTATTATCAACTAAGATATTTCCTTCCTCTTCTCTTACACATTAGGGTTTTATTTCATTTAGAATAATTTATTTACATTTATCTTATACTGCTTTAATTCATTTGCAACATTTTAGTCCTCCTATCTAGATTAACATTAATACCCTAGATACCCCCTTAGGCTATCTAAGTAATCCTTTTTTTATCAATTTTTTCTTTGGTGTTGAGTTGTTGCCTCTTACTAGTGGCATGGGGCAAGTTGTAGGGGGTGATATAAAAAACTAAACAAAATAAATCATTTATAAAATATGAATAAAAAAGTTCGTAATCATACACATCCCAATAAATTGGTCATGTTAAGAGAGACAACAATTACTTTAACTAAATCTTTAGCATCAATAGGCCACATGAATAAGTCTAGTCAAAACGATAAAGTGAAATATCTTTGAATCGGTCAGGTAATCTTGTTTGGAGATGAGTCACATTTTCCTGAATGGACCATTATTACACCTTGTGTCTTGGCATCCATCAGCTTCATTTTTCTATCACTATTCTCCTAGTTCTCACACCCTTCTTGGCTCTTGGTGGTGAGCCCTCGCACCTTTCTAGGTGTGTGGAGTGAGACATCTTATCACTATATCATCTATATTCTGCCAATGGAATGAAATTATTACAATTATTTGAAAATGACTTCAGATAGTGCACCCTTTACTGAGTCAAAAATATAAAAAAACTTTCAAATATAATTAGAAATCCCAAAAAATAGTATAAAACATTCAAAATACAAAAAAACAAAACATTCAAAAAATGTTTCACAAAATTTCAGCAACTATCAACACAATTCAACAATATCACCATTTGACGGAAATCCTATTGGTTTTTCTATATCATCATATGATAATATCTCTTCTTACCCTCAACATGCATCCTTGCTTAGGGGAAAGACAATCAATTAACACTTCACGAATAATTTTTCTTGAGGCACACTTGGTTCTCAAGTTTTTCCTTGCATTTTATCATCATTTCCTAGAAAATTGACTTAATCTAACACATATCATTATTTAATGGGATCCAATAAGAGTTTCATGAGTAGTTACTCCGCTCTTTGTTCTAGTCGAATCCACTTACATTTCAACGTCATTACTTGGAGGCATTCACATCTACTTATTCTTCATTATGGAACACTTTAGGGAAATAGTCACATGTTTTTATTATCAATTGTGTTACATTGTTACTATTAGATGTTAATCTTGTGTAAGTAGTATTTTTTTTCATCTTGGTTTGTCTATAATCTTGGTGTGTTGATATTACTTAATGCATAAAGGGTTGTTTTGCAATCTTTTCATTGTTTTATAATTTATTTTGTGTATGCTTTTAATCATGGTGTTAATTAACATATGCCATTGTTGGTTGAACAATATTTCATTAGAGACAAAATCAACATTTCAAGGGACAACAACCCCTCCTCTTTAATGGGGAGGTTCCCTTATTAAGACAAAAACTTGGGACTCTAAAATATTTAAAATTTATAGACTAATAATCTTTAATGAGAATATTAGTGTTAATGAATAATCTCATGATTTCTAATACAAAAGATAGATAAGAAACTGGAAGGTAGATAACACATAGAAAAAGGTTAAGAGACACAAAAATTAGAGATACAGAGTTCTAACTAACTCATCGATCAAGGACACATGCTTCCTCCTTGGTTCGTAAAAATTGCCACAAGAATAAAAAATAACAAAACTTTTAGATAATAAGATTGTAGATCTATCACACTCTTGTGTGTAAATGGAATTCAAGAACATACAAGCCTACATAAATGAAATTTATCATAGTAAAAAAGATACAGATTGAATCAAAATTCACTAAATCTTGGCCCATGAAAAAAAATACAAATATTGAAATTCCAAATAAAGCAAACAATAAACCAATTGAAACATGAACAATAAAAGAATATAGAAAGAACAAGAATGGAGATATGGAAGGGTTATTCTTATGTATTTAAAAATCAACATCTCTTACATACAAAATGCACTAATATCTAACCCCTTTTACAAATAAAATGAAGACTTATATAGAAAAATGAGAAATAATAACTATCTAAACTAACTAGATGTTCTAGTTAAGTGTTAAAACACTTAACTAATTACATTACATTCAATGACTTTATATTACAAATATACTTTTATATAATAATTTCAATTATAAAATAGAATAATTAGTAATATTACGATCCTGAAGAATATGAAAAAGAAGTGATAACTGATGGATGGAATTTAAGTTTCACAAAATGCATTTAGAATTTAGTAATTATAGTTCATATCATTATATGCATAGGTATAATGGTATTGTAAATATTTTTCAACCATCTCCCAAGAGAGGATTCCATTTATTTTACCATTCCACCATACCAAGAAAGTCCCCTTGCTGCTTCTATGATGACATTGTTGAGCTATGACAATTCCTCTGTCTTTTCCTTATAAACCAATTATGCTTTGAAAAAATTCTCCTTAATGAATGTATTAGAATCTGTTTTGATTAGATCAACATAGTTCTTTTTTGATGAATTTTTTTTGAACAGTTGACACAAAGGGCTTAAAAATCTACAAAAATATCAGCCTTCAAAGACTCTCCCTTTTGGACCACATTTCATAATTTATTTAAGCTCTCAAGCGACCCTTCATCCTCCACTCTACATAAAATTCCAGTTTCTGAACATTATCTTTAAATTCCTTAAAACATATGCTCAGGAAAGAAGGATGTGCTTATCGGGGGAGAACCATGATATGAACGGATCTTGCATGACATTAAGCCCACTAAAAATTTTATTTCTTATCAATGATTCAATCCCCTAAATTTTTATCTTGGCTGAATGATATTATCATAGGTTACATGATCATTTAATAAATTCCAATCGTGAAAATAATGTCCCCCCAATCCTCAAATGATTGTCTTAAGAGTGGAATCTGTTTCGTGCATATTTTGTTATTGCTTTTAGATCAATATCAATAGTGGAAGAAATTACTAGAAGAACAGAAAGAGGAGTCAGATCTAAGGGAGTCTTATCATATGAGAGGAAATACTTACTGAAACTTTCTAGTACTTACACCTACTCCTCCAGCTGTTTTTGAGTGTACTTTCATTTTTCAACTCTTTCAATAACCTTTGAGACTGTTTCCCTAAGGTTGTGCACTTCACCCTTGAGGGTGTTTATCCCAAGCGCAGGATCGTGTCAAATAAAAAAAACCTAATTACTGCAAAGATCTTTCTCCACTTTTATCCTCTTTTGGCCTAACAATTTCTAGAAATTGTTGTCTTGTAGAGTCAAAAACAAGACGAGAGGCAATATTAGATTTCTTAGGAGGAGGAGGAATGCCAAGAAGGGAATCTACTGCATCATACTTTGGAACCTCAATCCTAGATTGAGACTTTCTCTTTTTTATGTCTACCATGGGTTGAACTTAGGTGAATATATCTCTTGACGATGTTTTCAAAGGAGGAAATGCAAGGGAAATGTGAGAACTAGGAGGTTGAGAGATTGAAACCTCTACAATTGAAGTCACGAGGAGAAGAATAAGGTCTTCTCACCTCCATCTTGAGTCTTGAAGAAGTATTTTTTCCTGGATGAGGGGAAATTATATCAACTGCAACCTCTTCATCATCACTTTCTCCACTTTCCTCTTCTTCCTCATCTTCAACCCACTTCTTCTCATCTACCTCTTCTTCATCTTGTGTGTTTGCTTAAGGGATGTTCCGCCTCCTAACTCTTTTGTTTCTTCTTTATCATCACCTTGTCTTGATTCCTCTGCCTTCTTTTCTCCCTCTTTGGATTTATCCTTCTTATTATAGACTTTGGTTCCAAAGTCAAGAGGAGAGGAAGAATGAGTTTGTTGAGTAGGAGTAGTCTTCTGTGAAGAAGATGCCTTGTGAGAAGAAGCTTATTTATGAGAATCATTGAAGTCATTAACATTTTTATTCAACCAATTCTTGGACCTAAGGAAAATAAGAGTGTTAATATCATTTGGACTATATTTTTCTTAATGTTACCAGTCAATGGTGGTAAGATGAGTGTACTGAATAGAATTGATGAATTCTGCAGTGAAAAGATTTGAACCATCATCATAGATTCCCTTAGGTACTGCATATAATGCGAAATCCTAGATGGTTAATCTACTATAAGATATTTTCCTAACCTCATAATCATCAATACAATCTTCCCAATGGTATTCAAATGCTAGAAAATGATGATATGGCAACTGAAGATTCCTTATAATAAAATTATCTCTATCAAAATAAGCCCTCTTCTGGTAAGGATATATGTTGAATAGGGAAATAGTCATTTCAACATTTTGTGCATCTAGGGATGACCTGCACATGTAATTTCCCACAGTTATAGGAAATTATATGGTAAATATCTTCTTGTCTCTATAGGTCTTATGAAGGAGGTCTAACTATCTACAAATCTCAACTAGAATGATCTTATCAGTACAATATATTGTCAGCTTGTATGGATCTCCCTTGAACCAAACTATTCAGATATAGGATAATTTACTGAATGAGATGAATAATATTCCATAGACTAAAATCAATTACCTTGACTTTTGGGATAATCTTCTTATTACATCCCCCTCCAATACCTCACCAAAAAAATTGTGAAAGCATCATTGACTCCCCTATGGTAGATCTTGTTGTTTTCATGAGTCAATTGTGTGTAGAAATCATAAATAGCCAAATTTAATCTTCTCTCTTGGATTGAAAAACCAATCCATATTATGTATCCATCTATGGTATACATCAAATATGAGGTCACGTAGAATGTCTTGGTCTAGTGTATATGAGTGAGTTGCTGAACCAAACTCTCACAAATGATTTCTCCCCAGTTTAATGGTTGTGAACCTTCATAAATAAAGTTAATATAAATACTCATCCAATATTAGAAATTTTGAGTTGAGGGAAAAACCATTACCCTTGCCAATAATGTTACCGTATCTGATAACTCCTTCAAGAATTAAATTCTATAGAGATTATTAGGAAATTTAGATGGCCCTTTCCTTTTGAGTCTTAGCCAAGATTTGGCAATCATTTTCTTGTACTTGATAGGAGTGAGATCATATTCCCTTTGGCATCAACCATGGTTAAAAATTTGGAACCTTCAAAAGTTAGAATGCCCTAAGCTAGGTTGATGTGATGAGCATCCAGTTGTGTGATAAACTACCCTTGAGGATATTTAAAATCCTTAATTTGAGGATCAAAACAAGAGGCACAAGCTAGAACCATATCCTTACAATGAACTGATGTAGGAAAACCCCCGCATGAGCCAGTCCACTATTCATAATCTTCTGGTATAACTAGGTTGAAGTATTATCCCTCATCCTAGACAAAAAATAATAAAGATTCATGTGTTTAACATAACTATCTCCTATTTCAGGGATAAAGATTTCAAGTGAGGAGATATGCTCCTATCTAACATACTGAAACTTCATTTTGACAAATAGGATAGAACTCATTGCTAACTAAAAATTTACAACCCCCCAATGGATGTTTAATCAATTCTAACTGTTATAACCTCCTCTAATGCTATTTTAAAAATATGCATTCAAACCTCATTATGAATCTTCAACTACTCCATGGCCTCTCCTGTACTTATAAATAACAGGCCATATCCTTCAAAAATAGATCCTTGAAAGCTTTGTGAAATTACATCCAACCTATGCCAAATTTTCCACTCAAATTTGCATTCCTTGTGTCCAAATTTGCTCGTAGCATTGCCATATATTAATTTGGAGATTAATTAGAGTATCTACAATCCAAATATCATAAGAAATTCAACAAGTGGGCATGCACTTCAACAATTTAATCATTGAGGTTACAAGAGGAGCTTGGAGAAAGGTTTGCTGCTAACTATTTGCTTATCTTTAACTTTTGCAAGTTTTTCCCGTATACACTAAATATCTCTTACCTTACAATTTTAGGTATTAACACCCCACAACCGCTCAAGGTTATTAGGGTCATAAGGAAATAAAGGGTGACAATACTAATTGAATTTTGAAGTACTCATAACTTCATCAATAATAAGTTGGCTTCACACATTAATTGCTTCATTTATCTAGCAATGAAGCCCCGAAGTTTCAGGCGTTATAGATGGAGGTAAATTTAATTATTTAGGAAGTTACATACGATCAAAATTTCAATGGGATAATAATTCCTAGAGGGTTCTATGTATGCCATATCAATGGGGGGAGTAGATGTTGTGTTAGGAGCCCAATGTCTCACTACCTTAGGAGTTGTTGAGATGAAATTCCAAAAAAAATTTCATAAGGTTCCATTCTGAAGGGAGGAATTCTGAGCTACAAGGGATGAAGGAAAAATCTTTACGATTGTTAAGTTATCATGAAATTTAGAAAATGCTTAAGAAGGGTACAATATGGTTTATGGCACAACTATTTTCATTAGAAGCTCAACAATCAAAAGGTCCCATACCATTAGATATACAAGTAATCGTTGAGCACTTATCTGGGAGATGTTGAAAGAGTTTCCTCCTAAATGAGATCATGATCATACTATTCAGCTAGTACCAAGAAGCCAACCACCTAATATTAGACCTTATTGGTACCCTTAGCTACAAAAGAATGATATTGAAAAGATGGTGAAGGACATACCGAAAGAAAGTATTATTCACTATAGTCAAAGTGTTTACTCTTCTCTAGTGGTGATGGTATGAAATAAGAATGAATCTTGGCACATGTGTCCAAAACATAGGGAGCTCGATAAATATACAGTGAAAGATAAGTATCTCATTCCTACCATTGAATATTTGTTAGATGAATTGCATAGTGTTGTTTATTTAACAAAATTATATATTTGATCAGGATATCATCACATTATAATTCATGAAGAATATATTCATAAAACCACATTTAAGATGCATCAAGGCCACTATGAATTTCTAATAATTCCTTTTGGCCTTATAAATGCACCATCTACTTTATAGAGTTTTATGAATCCAATCTTTCAGCCATTTCTGTAAAAACATATGTTGGTATTATTTGATGATAGAATTGGGAGGAAAATTTAAATCATGTCAAAAAGGTTTTGTAGATTCTTAGAAAATAACACCTTTATTCCAAGCCCTCCAAGCGTGCCTTTGGAGTAAGGGATGTCATGTCCACAAATTACATACCTAAAAAACAATAAAATTACCAGATTTTTTTTGTCTTTCATTGCTTGTTACATGGACACTACTTGGGCTCAAATAGAGTAACCCAACATCACAAAGGAAACTTACAAAAGCATGGACCCACAAAGACAACATGATAATATCATAGAACACTATTGTCAAACTTATTCAAAAGGATGAACACATTACAATGACTCAACCCCACACGATAATCCTACGGATAGCCATATTCTACAACACATCATTCATGGTTACATCTTTATTATAATTCAATTCCATTATTTAACCTTGTATATTGAAGATAACTTTTCATATAAGAAAATATTTTTCTTTCCCAAAGCTACATATTCATTATTTCATTTTACATAGTTGTTTAAACCAAATTCTATATATGTAACATATGCTCATACTTCAAGGTTGTAAATTTCCCTTTTCAATAAAATGTTTTGGATCATAATGACACCCTCCTTTATTTTAATTTTTTTAAAGATCTTATTAAGCATTTTAGATGGTTTGACATCAATCAAGGTGCATACGATTCTTGTAACAATCATTCCATAGTTTCATCTTGTTTACTATTATTGTAACTATGTTTATGTTGTTACTTAGATATCATATTAACTTCATTTATAGAACAATTATGATTCATATAACACTTGCCTTTAACTTAGGGATTCAATACTACAAGGAGTATGATCTCACACATCCCAATTCATTTCATTATTCCTAGACACTCAAGTATTAAATACATATTACAGGTGAGACATTCGATACAATTTTATGCATTTAAATGCCTTATAAGGAAATATTTTCAATCGAGGGGGTAAACATACATCAAATTATCTTTCACCAATAACCTCATGATAGGTCACATGATTAATCAGTTCATTTTCACTCAAGGAATGTATACCTTACTAAATTCAAAACTGGAGTAATCAAACACCTTTATTTCGCAATACCTTTGTAAAAAGCAAAGGTATTTCTTTCTACTTGATAAAGGTAGAATTTTTAACTACAATTCCTTACTGGGAAATTTCACAACATTTAGAGAATAGTTGAAATAATAAATTTACTCCATTTCTGTTATACGTACTTACACACATACCACATAGTACTACCAGGCTCCCATGGAAAAACATGAGAAGCTCGTGATCAAGTACAAATATCGTATATAAGTTATAGTATTCCTATAGAGAGTGATCACTATTCAAACACTCCTCTTCACATTCACTTTATGATTACATATGAATGTTAGTTTCTTGACCAAATTCACTCAATGAAAAGACTCTCCTCTTTTGTATCATTTGTAAGTTATCAATTCTCTTAAGTTTCAATCAAGGAGGAAGGATACATGAATTTGTTTTTTGGAGGATAGTATTATCAAGGGTTAAAATAGGCTAGATTCATTTTGATGTCCATTAGAATAACATTATAATAGTGTGGATCCATTTGTAATTCACATAAGGTGGTTTAGTTTCTTTTGACATTAAATATACATGTTCATATGGGAACCTAAATCTACGATATTTTATTTTCATTAAGATAAGAGGTGTCATCAATTATAAAAGTAATTGGGTTCATCCTTTGAATTTATGTTCACCAACTCGAAATTAAGTAAAAACACTAGAATTCATCAAAATCAACAACATGCACTTCTCCAATACAATTGAACCATAGAGAAAAACAAAAATATATTTTAATTCCTTAAATTGCCCGTAAATACAAAATTAAATGAGTCTTTCTTCCTTAAATATATTTTAATTTCAGTTTCAAAACTAGAGAGGGGTAAAGAGAGGAGAGAGCATAAATAAACATAAAAATTCTTTATTTTTCTCCTTTGAATAAAAACAATAGAAAGACATAATTTTTATTCAATTATCAATTATTCTACGCCAAATGAATCAACCAAATTGAGATCCATACAATCATATGTTAGTGTCTATAATTTTTTCTCACCAGTTATTTGAATTGATAAGGGTCCACAACAGTGTTTTCTCATTTTACTACAAGAGAGAGAAATAACACGTCACAAATTAGCAACTAAGTGAGATCCATACAATCATAAGTTACTGTCATTTGAAATCCAATTATTTGACTTGATAAGGGTCCAAGTGCACTCATGAGACAAGTTGGCTATATACTCCTAGCCTAATATAAAATGGAAAATTTTTAATGATCCAATGCATTTGACAAATGGAACTCTATATACAAGAAAATTGGAGTTTGGTTCAAATTCTGAAAACCTTTTTGGGGTAACTGATCATTATTGTACTAGCTTGACTTGGTCACTCAATGACCAGAGGCCTACAAAACCCCCTCATAAAACTAACTAGAAAGGTGTTTTTCTCATAAATAATGGTTGCAATAAATTTTCACGGATAAATACTAGAGGTGTGCAAAGGCCAAATTTCATTTCTCCACCGAGGGACCCTAACGAAAAACCCAAACCAAATTGAACTTTTAAGTTTCAATAGTTATCTAAAGTTATAAAAAAGGTCTATAGTGATCCTAGATGGGTGACAAAAATACATGAATGAACATGCAAGGTTTTTCCAAGGTTTCATTTAGAAATCGTCATAACAGGGAACTCATTCAAAACTTGACTTTTCCATTTCAAGCTCTGGAGGAGTGTTTTAGACATCATTGAAAATAATGTTTATTAACTTTTGTAAGGTAAAAACAAAGTAGTTCTAAACTAGAAAACAAGTTTGATTTTTAATTCAGGTGTTTTTCGTTATCCAATATATTTATCCATGCTATCCAAACCTCTAAATAGGTACACTTGGAATATGGGTTTGCACTTAAACATTTTTCATTGTTAAAAGAAGGGAAATTTTTTTGTTTGGTGTTACAAGGTATTTTAATTACCCAATATAATTTTATTTTATTTTTTACTTTTGGTATCATTGTAAAAAGGAAAATGAGAATACAAAACTCATGCAAGATGGGGAATAGAAAACCATGCATATAAACTAAACTGGCGAGTACACGGGGATCAAAATGGCCCTAGATCACAATCATTCACAACTTCAAGAATTTGTCAAAAAATTATCATTCCTAGTCTATACTTCCACATTTTGCAGACATATCCACTATGGTACTTTTGACTACAACCCTCAACAACAATGCTTGTCTCATACCCCTCTTTTTTTACTTATGTTTTGGTATTTTCATGTCCAGACCTAAAAGCTACTCAATAAAGCACCAAGAAAACAAATACACACAACTGCCATAGGGTAAATTGGCCTATTGCTAATAAAATTTTATATTTTTCCCCTAAATTCCAACATTCTAAAGGCCAGCCATACATGCATAGAGTTTTATTTAAGGTGTAAATATAAATGCATTTTCCACACCCAGATATTCATACCCCACCTAATTTCAACTGAAAAAATACCAAAAATAAATAAATATAGAGCTTATATGGTTAGAAATATATTGAATAAACCATATTTCCTTCATGCATTTTGTTAAAAAGCTCATATGCCAAGAGCATACTTCCCCATTTTTACGTTGTAATAAATTCATATAATGCCAATACCATCCACTGTCAATCTCAATCTCACAACATTATGTAACACGATTGGGTGGATGGGGTGCTACAAGTTGTTCATAAAACATACAATCCCTTCCCTTTTGTGCATACTTTGTAATCATTGCAGGCCACGAGGCCGCATTTCTTTCACGTATTTTATCAAACATTTAACCTGTCAAGTGTAAGATTCTAGAATTTTCATACATCATTACCAACACCCTTGCAACTCTAACATAAGGTAGTGGATCCTCCCCAATAGGCTTGGTGGACCTTCAAACTCTCATTAAAAGATCATATGTTTACACAGGCTAGGAGATAGAGGCCATATTTGCATGCCCAACTCACACCCTTTCTCACTCCAATAAATCCACACAACCTGAAATGGATTCAAAAGGAATGAAATAATATTTTGAGTTCTCTCGGTATAGTTGGGCGCTAAATGCTAATCACGTAGAAAAAAAACCACAATCCCCTCAAATATTAAAATGAAAATAAAGCTTAATTCATCAAGGAAAGTTTTAAGGGACATATATCATTCAAGAATTTAGCTAAGTAGACCACCATGCCTTATCTTGTGCTACAAACATGTCTTCATGGGCCTTTGAAATAACACAAGCTACTAAAAAATGCATCTTTTAATATACTTTGGTGGATGCACATACTTTATCCCACAACTCGTATTTTAGCACATGATGACATCATTCAAACAAAGGTGAACCAATCATATAGACGCCTATTTATTGCATTTTGTGAAACAACCGCAATGCTCAATGAGGATACCCATGCCCTACTCCAAAAATCCCATTTTTCCATAGAAAATGGAAAGCACTGGCCAATGCTATAGATTTTTCTAGCAAAGGATGTTGAATTTTTCATGCACTTCCCTTATCCATGTTCCTTCCCTTCTCATATATCATTACAAATCCACCACATTAGGGAAATAGGCTTAAGAAGTAGGTAACAATATCATATTGTTTCAATGATGTATACGCGAATTCACTCTTCAATTTACTTGTAATAGTATGATTGATATTTTTGCATTATTTTCATGACCAATTATAATCATGCATCTTTTTCTTTATAACCAAGTCAAATCAAGTGATCATTATTTGTAATGGTAGTAAACATAACTCGTGGAAAGATGAGTTAACACCACCAAGCTGGTCGTCGATGGATTACAGTGTATGAATTTACCTCTACCAAGATAATAACCAAATCACGTTAGTATATGAACTTTCATACTCACCAAGTTAGGCCAAGGTGAGTCAATATCGTATAAGGATCAAGTTCCCGATCAACTCGAGTAAAGTAGATCCACATTTCCCATATAATGTTAGAAAGTAAGGATTTTAAAATGTTAATTTGCACAAATATGTCAAAAAAGAATCGACTAACAAATATGGGTTCGATTCTAATATTTTCGACTTATTATGGTAGGTTAGGGCACCACTTATGGTATTTGTAGCAAGGAAGGATAGTTATCATATTCTACTAGTTATATTATGTCAAAATAAAAGACGATGTTTTTGATAGGAATATCTTCTTAGCATGAATATTTATATTATAATGTGGTGAGGATAATATATTTGTGAGTGTAGAGATATATAAAAATAATGTAATGTATTATGAGTTACAATAAAAAATCATTTAGTTTATTTTGTGAGTGATTTATGAGAAAAAATCACGTAGATTACCCCTATCGAGATATTAGGAGTGTGTCGAGAGGATAATGGGCTTATGAGTGATTATAAGGAGAGATATGTGCTCATCAACCAAATTCATTCCCAAAATTTCTCACTCCCACTTTTTCAAATATAAAATAAATATTTTAAAATTGTTTGATTAACTCATAATTTCAAATTTTAATATTTAAACTCTCTATTCCCCTTTATTTTTGTTATTATTATTATCATCTATTTATTGATATTGTATTATGTCGTTGACACCTCAATTCAGGGACACGACTAGCCACTTCTAACGAGACCGTTGCCTTCTCTAAACTAGGAATGTGGCAAAGCACTACACCGATTCAATCAACCAATCTTGTAAAATATTTCCGTGAAGGAAACATAACCCACTTTAGGTCCCTCAGATGAGCTTGTCGACAAAGCACAATATAGCTGATCATTGCAAAGGAAGTTGAATAATTAGGTCATATCACATTTCATGAAGGTGTAAAAGTGGATAATCATAAGATACATGTCGTGGTAGACTGGTAGATTCCTAATACCCTAAAAAACTTAGGGGATTCTTAATAATTATGAGATATTATCATAGATTTGTGAAGAGTTATAGTATAATTAAAATACCACTCACAACGTTATTGAAGAAAGCCTCTTTTCATTGGAATGAGGAAGCAGCCTAAGAATTTGAGTTACTGAAGAAGGCCATGTGTACTAATCTAGTTCTAGTTATCCAAATTTCTCCAAAACCTTCATTGTGAAATGTGATGATTTAGAGTTTGGCATAGGTGTAATACTTATGCAACAGGGATGTCCCATTGTATTTGATATTCTTCAACTCAAAGGTAAGAACATATCAAAACCAACTTATGAGAAGGAAATGATGGCTATTATTCATGTAGTCAAATAGTTGAGACCATATTCCATGGGTCGTCACTTCAAGGTGAAGACAGGTCATGAAAACTTGAAATACTTCTTAGAAAAATGACTGTCATTTGAGGAACAACAAAAATTGGTTACAAAGATGTTAGGATATGACTTTGAGAAAATTTACAAGAAATGAAAATAAAATGTTGTAATCGATGCGTTATCTAGGAGAGATGAGTCCATATAAGCATTGTTATATGGCATTTCTATATTACAAACAAATTGAGTATATCATACAATATTAAAATGGAAAAATGACACAAAGACCCACACTCTCATTTAGAATCTCGAGTAGGATTCAAGAATTTTAGAAAAAAAAAATGGAAAGGGATGAATTTTGGTATAAGGATCAGTTGTACTCATGTAAAAACTCTAACCTTAAGGGTCAGGTTATCTTATAACTTCATTCTTCTCTAGTGGGGGCCTATTTGAGGTTCCTAAAAACCCTTCATAGAATTAAGAAAGATTTCCTCTAGGAAGGGTTGAAAGGGGATGTGTAGAAAATTTCTTAGAGAACATTTAACATCAATAGAAGGTGTTCTCTATCCTTAAAGATAATTTGGTAATGACTCAAGGTTACATGAATCAACAAGATAATAAAAAATGTAGTGAGCAAAGATTTGAAGTGGGAGACTTTGTTTTTGTGAAAATTACATCCATATAAGAAACTATCTCTGAAGAAACAAAAAAAAAATATAACAAGATTTCACCTAAATAATATTACACTTATCAAATGTTGTAGAAAATTAGTAGTGTGGTATATAAACTGGAGCTTCCTAAATCAACTAAAATACATCCAGTTTTCCACGTTTCTTTCTTAAAGAAGGTCATTGGATAGAAGGTGTCTTCTCAGTCAGTGCTACCCACACTTGATGAGGAAGGATACATCATCTTGGAGCTTGACGAATCCTATAGACATGTATTAAGAAGTTGAGGATAAGGGTCATCATTGAGTATATATTCAAGTGGAAGAATTTGAAAATTAAAGATGCAACATGGGAAGATGAAGCATTATGGTAGCAAATTTTAGTTCTTACTAACAACGGGGACAATATTTCTCTGAAGGGGAGGGGCATGCTTTAACCTTAATCCTAGGTAATACATCAAGATATGTATAGCTAGCATGTGGCTAGCATTATATCTTAACATTTCATATCATATTTATTTATTCTTTCACATGCTTAGGAGGCTGACCTTGGTGCTTTGCATAGTCTAGTAGGACATATATGGGAGATAGTGTGTAGTAGACGATCATCATATTGAGCACTTGAGTCTTATTGTATGGTTTGAAGGTTTCCCCTTCAAATTGGATAAGTCATTATACTTGCATATTGTGATCATTTATCTATATATTGGTGTTATATTATTGCTTAAATTCACTTCTCTTTATGTAATTGCTTTAAAAAATATTACATGTTGAATTACATATATATGAGGCTATAGTAAATATGTGTTCTTCGATGAGATTTCACATTTATATGACTTGAGAATGGTAAATTAGATATTAATTCTTGTTATACATCTCCACATTTGTAGAAAGTGTGAAAATGTACTTAGAGAATAGAACTGACTAAACATTGTCCCAAATTTTTTCATTTTTGTTTTTAACATATGTAATTCTTGCATTGTGATGCCCGCAATTAATGTAACAATGTATTCAAATTAGTCATTCATATTATGCTTGTGGTGTCCTTTATTATGAAATGTAATGCATATTTATATTCACAATTTGCTACATCTAGATTGTACTTTTGATAATGCCAAGAAGAGTCTTCATTTTGAACAAGTTTTTTCTCACATTGTTTAGTGTCAGCCAATTCATACAACATTAAAGAAATTTTTTGACATATTGATGTGGATGATTATTATTGTAATGGGAAATATATTTGGTTCCCCCATAATTTATTGAGGATTTGATTCCATTGATATCCTTTTTTAATAAGTTATCAATTCTTACTAATGAAGTTGCGAGTATTACAACGTTATAGTAAAACCAAGTCCTTAGTTCATGCACCGTCACTCTATTAGGGTTGATGAATAATTGTGTATTGGAGCATATGCCTATAGTTTTACATTTTATGTTGTTATTTTTCCTTTCCTTATTGCAAAAATTGGTTTTGGTGATGTCTTAGATGCACGTAACTCATCCAAAACCTTTCCTTCTTCATCACTAAAACACTCCAATGGGTTGCATCAACGTAATAGCCTGAGCTATCCTTAAGGAAAAGTATTCACTTTAGGTTGTAGATTTCATCTATTTTTTAATTGATGGAGGTTGTAGTAATATATATTTATATATAACAAAAAAAATATATATATACCATGGAATTTGTATACAAATATGTGATCTCCTCAATTATTTTGAATTAAAACTGATATAGTAAAATGCTTTGATCTTGTAGTCAATTGAGCATGATAGAGGATTCCAAGTTTAGGATGATCTTCCAAAAAGGTTTTTAATCGTTGTAATGTGTATTTGTGTACCTTAGTGTTCTAACATATATTTTTTAAGTTTCCCAATTTATATCTTATTATAGAATGTTTTGGTTAATCGATCAAAAGAAGCTATATTTATGTTTTTCCCTTGCTTGTCAATGAGTTCAAAGATAAAAAATGTCTTTTAATACTTTATTTTTATATTTATGTAAGAAACCCTTTTTAGTGATTATACTATTGGTGTGTGTGACTGTCCAGTCATCGTCCACATCACCTAGGTGAGTCATCTCACCTTGCGAGAGTCATAGGTCTTAGGAAGTCAAATGACAAGTGTCAGATTCTGTCATAGAATTTGACATTGTCATTTGCATCAACGTGTCATAGGAGTTACATTCCTTATTTGGAATTGCAACTCCTCTTCTAGTGGCATCATATGCGTTAGTCAACGTCATATGCGTCAGTGGTGTCATTGAGTTTCTTTCCATGTTTAGGCATGGGGGTTACACAACACCCCTATTTATACTTCCTATTTTTCGATCTATGAGAATGAGCAGACCCATTCTTCTTACTTGTAATCTTCTTTCCATTGTTTCGAATCTTGCGTATTGCGTTGGCTTGACGTTACCATCGGAGTGTAACTTCGTTGTGGTGCATCGCTTTTTGACATCGGTTCTCGCGAATCCCTCTTTCATGGTATCAGAGCTGGTTTCGGTAAATGTGCACTTTTCGTTTCTCAGTTGTTTATTACTTCTGGTTTCTTCTCATTTCCTCGTGTGCAAGTTTTTTTTTCAATTATCATTTTGGAATTATTGCTCACCTCATATTGAGGTTTCAGCAGTTACAAGTTAAGGTATTTGGTTGGTTTGCTTATCAACTGAGTTCGTATTTGGATATTTCTAGATCTTTGTGGATGTTGTTTCTGGGTTGTTTTTGTTCAGATTCAGCGCCTACAGGGTAAAAGAAGAGCTCATTTTTTGGTGTGGACTGTGGTTACTGGTTAACATTGTTGTTGTGGTTGATTATGGTTCAAAATGTCTGCGAGATCGTTCTTTTGCTGCTCGCCATTCTGGTTTTACCTTGTTTCCAGTGCTTTGCTGATCTTTAACTCCGTTCTTGCTGGTCTCGAAGATTACCTTTGCATGCAAATTTTGGTCATTTTCACCAGTCATTTAAACTCTGCCTGGTCTCTCACGTTTTTGCGAGCCTACTCACGTTTTTGGGAGCCTACTCAAAATGTTTTTGCGAGCTTGCTGAAAACTACTCACATTTTTGCCTGGTCTCTCACATTTTTGAGAGCCTACTCACGTTTTTGGGAGCCTACTCAAAATGTTTTTACGAGCCTATTGAAAACTACTCACGTTTTTTCCTGGTCTCTCACGTTTTTACGAGCCTACTCACATTTTTGGGAGCCTACTCAAAACGTTTTTGGGAGCCTGCTGAAAACTACTCACATTTTTGTGAGGTCTACTCACATTTTTGAGAGCCTTGCTGCATTCCCTAGCTCCAACGTTCTCTAGCTACTCGTGGCTACTTCTCTAGACAATCAAAACGTTCAAACATGTAAAGAAACGTACCTACACGTGGTTCGAACTACGTTTTCTGCTCTGCTCCTACGTTTTCTCCTCTGTAGGGCATTTTAGACCTGCATTCTTTTTCAGCTGGCATATTTTTGCAGTGGGTAGTTACATTTTTTTGCAGTGTTACAATTTTTTTTTCTAGGCAATATATTTCTAAAAATACATTTTTTATTCACCTTTAAAAAAAACGTGTTTGCATACATTTTACCTTATCACTTTTCTTAAAAAACGTTTTGTTTCATTACTTTTAAAAGGTATAAGGTAAAAAAATTTCATTTTATTGGCATTGTAAAATTTGGTTTCTTGGCTTGTTGTATTATTAACCTTCCGTCGAGTGCCGAAGACGAAGGGTGAGGTCCGGGATTGGCAGGTGGCTAATCCCCCCTCGCAATATAAACAAACCCTATCTCAAATTCAATGCCGTTTCCAATGGGCATACATACAACACCTTTTGCATGCATTTAGGGCACTTTTTAAATCCATTTGCAGGCTTATTGGATTTTTCTCATCAGTTGCGGGAATTGGTTTTTGCTGTAACTTTTGACTTGTTGCTTGGTTTAGAGCACTTCTTTAGTCAAAGTTGCATGTTTTTTCACACTCTAGATGATGGGATCATTAGTTTGCTAAACACACTAATTTTATAAAGTGCCGCATTCTGGGGGTGTCTTTGTATTGCTTAATTCAACTCTTTTTTTAGCTTTGTTCTATCCCTTTTTTCTTGTGGACTTGTGAGCGCGACCACCATAGTCTTACGACCAAGGGATTCTTTTGTGCGATGTGAGACATTTTTTCTCACAAAGCTCTTTCTTCCCCCTCTTGTTTCTCTCTTTCTATGCTTGCTTGCAGTGTCGATCTGTTGTGCCCTACGAACCTTGATTGTTGTCTCCACCATTGCGTGTTATTACGCTAATTACAAGGTGAGTGACAAACTGGTTCTTGGAACACAATCACATCTGGTTGTAATCAATGCACTGAATTATAAAGTTCCAAACTCCGGGGGGTGTAATTTTGTTCTGGGGTGGTTGTTTCTTTTCTCTCTCCTTCCTTCTGCATTCCTTGATTCTATCTCTTCATTATGGATATCTCTAAAGTACCAGTGCTCACACCTTTTAATTTCTTTGAATGGAAATCTAAAATTATATTGGTTTTGCGAAGTAAAGGGTTATACCGAGTTACCATGGGGTTAGAGACCAAACCTACTGATGAACCCAAAAAATCTAAATGGTATAACCATTGTGATGAAGCCTTAGGTCTTATTTGTATGTCCGTCTCTCTCGACTTGCTCTTCCACATCGAAACTTCCTCAACACCTGATCAAGCATGGAAAATTCTCGATGATATGTTTGGGAAGCAAGATGACATGAGCGCGCATGAGTTGGAAAATGAACTACTAGAGTTAAACCCTAGTGACTTTGAAAACTTACAGGCCTTCTTCTCAATTTTTGTCCACACTAGAATGCTTCTAAAGGAATGTAAAGTGGATAAGAAAGAATCTCAATTGATCTTATCGATTCTTTCTAAGTTAGGTCTTGAATACTCTATTTTCGTTTCAAATTTCCACGCCATGAAATCCGCCTTGGGTAGTACTTGGAATATGCCCTCCTTTGACAGTTTTTCGTCCCAAATCATTCGAGAACAAGACAAACTCATTCAAATGGGGACTCTAAAATCCAAGTCACATGCCCTTGTGACGAATAAGGGCAAGAAAAATGAAAATAAGAAATAAAATAAGGACCAACCTAAGAAAGAAACCAAGACCAACCAACCCCCAGCTAAGCCCATCACTCATACGTCGATTTTTGAGCCTAAAGTGAAGAAGGAAAAGTATAAATGCTCCTATTGTAAGAATTCTGGCCATGACGAGCATCATTTTTTTCGAAAACAAATTGATCACTTAACTCATTTACTTGAGAAGAATAAACTAAGTGTTCCTGAATCCGTTAAACAAAATGCTTAGAAGGGTGAGTCTTCTAATGCAAAGGAGACTAAAAAATGAAAAGAAGAAAGGTAAGGCCCTTGTAGCTAGATCAGCTCCATCATCAACTTGGATTATCGATTCCGGTGCCTCGCACCACATGGCTTCTTCAGAGATTGAATTCTCTAGCATTGAACCATGTGGCATGTCCCAAATCACGTTGGGTGATGACACTCATGTGTCGGTTTTTGGTAGTGGAATGGTAGAGATAGAAGGTGGAACATTTAACCAAGTGTTGAGTGTTCCCAATCTCTCTACCAATCTCCTATTAGTTTACTAAATCACCCACCTTGGTGAAGGAATGCGAGTGGAATTTGGTCCTAACTCGGTGATTATTCATGAGCTTAACTCTGACTGCACTATGGCTGAGGGAAAGGTAGATCACCGTTCACAGTTGTATACCTTTTCCCACTTCTCTTCTTATTCGACACCCAATGCCTTGCTCACTCATGCAAATGAGGTTAGCAAGTTATGGCATGAGCATTTTGGGCATCTAAATTATTGTTACCTTGAACAATTGAGCCAAAACGAAATGGTCAATGGGCTACCCCGAGTTAAGTTTTATAAGGGTCTTTGTGAGGGTTGTACCCTTGGAAAGCACCCTGAAAAAAGCTTTGACAAGGGAAAATCCTTGAGAGCTACTCGTCCCTTGGATCTTGTTCATAGTGATGTTTCTGGCCCTTTTTCGTCTCCTTCTTTTACTAGAGCTCTCTATATACTAACCTTCATTGATGAATTTTCGTGTTATACTTGGGTATATTTTCTTAAGCTTAAGTCTGAAGTTTTTGAGCATTTTTAAAACTTTAAGGCTCTTGCTGAGAAACAAGTGGAACGGTCTATCAAGGTTCTTCGAATCGACAATGGAGGCGAGTATGTGAGCAATAGGTTTGAGGATTTCTACACTTCTGAGGGGATTGCTTTGCAGCGTACAGTTGCTTACAACCATTCCCAAAATTGAGTTGTAGAAAGAAAGAACCAAACTTTAAAGGAGATGGCTACTTGTATGGTTCACTCAAAATCTCTTCCTCCATAGTATTGGGATGAAGCAGTGAATTGTGCTTGTTATATTCAAAACCATGTTCCACACAAGGCAGTAAGAGGGATGACACCCTTTGAAGCCTAGTTTGGACACAAGCTTGATGTCGAGCACTTTCGAGTCTTTGGATCCAAGGCTATGGCTCAAATTCCCAAAAATAAATGCAAGGCATTGGATCCACAATCCAAACCTTGTATATTTGTTGGGTATCCTAATGGCATGAAGGGATATCGATTGTTGAACCCTACCACCTGTGAGATTTATATTGAGGGGAGTGTGAAGTTTGATGAGTCATCCTTGACTTCAACTTCCACTGAGGTCCTTTTGCCCACTGATTCAGATTCTGACTCTTCAGATGATGATGTTGTTGAGCAAGTTTCACCTCTCCCTACTCCTCCTGATCCTCAAACTTCTAAGTCTTCTGATTCTAACAGTAGTGATGATGAGGACTATGTCCCTTCTCACTCAAGTGAAGAATCTTCCAACTCTGAGCCTGAGCCTTCGGGACCTCTTTGGGCTAGGAAAACTTTACAGAGTGCTGGAGATTTAGTTGGAGATCCTTTGGATGAGAGACGTACTCGCTCAGACTTCACTGGACCTCACTCCTTCTTCACCTCTACTTCTGATCTACCATCTTTCTAGGAAGCTTCTGGGATTCCTGAGTGGGATTCTGCCATGGATGAGGAGTATTCCTCACTCATAAATAATGACACTTGGGATCTTACCCTTCTTCCAAAAGGAAGAAAAATCATTCGGTGTAGGTGGGTATATCAAACAAAGTATGGAGCTAATGGAGAAGTCAATAAGTATAAAGCATGACTTATAGCTAAGGGTTTCTCCTAGGTAGTTGGGGTTGATTACTCAGAAACCTTTGCTCCGGTTGTGAAGATGACTTCCATTCAACTGACCCTTGTCATCGCTGCCGCTAACAGGTGGGAAGTCCACTAGATGGATATTAAGAGTGCCTTCCTTCATGGGGACCTAGAGGAGGAGATCTATATGGAACAACCTTCGGTTTATGTCCATGATCCATCCCTTGTTTGAAAATTAAAGAAGTCTCTCTACAGCCTTAAACAAGCCCCTCGGGCTTGGTATGCCAAGATGGACTCCTTTTTACTTACATCAGGGTTCACTCGGTGTCACTCTGACCCAAATGTGTATATTCTGTGACAGGATGACTCCATGCTTATTCTTGTTCTCTATGTTGATGACTTGTTGATCACAGGTAGCTCTTCCTCTATCATTGATTCTGTGAAGATCTCCTTGGCCAACATGTTCTCCATGTCTGACTTAGGATTGCTTCATTACTTTCTTGGGATCTAGATTTCACAATCTGACTCGGGAATTATGATCTCATAGCCTAAGTACTCTCTTGATTTTCTTTCTCGGTTTCACATGTCTGACTGCAAGTCCTCACCTACTCCTTTTCTTTCCGGGATTAAGTTGGTTTCTGATTGCTCTTCCCCCTTGGTTGACGGTACCCTTTATCGACAGTTGGTGGGAAGCTTGATCTACCTTACTCAAACTCAGCCAAATCTATCGTATGCCATCGGGATCATGTCCAGATTTATGCAGGAGCCTCATGAGCTGCACTTAAAAGCAACAAAGCAGATCCTTCACTATGTTCGTGGCACTCACACAGATGGTCTTAATTACTTAGGAGGGACTGAGATTGACTTTGTTGGATTTACAGACTCAGATTGGGCCAATGATCTAGATCATCGGAAGTCTACCTCAGGCTATAGTTTCACTCTTGGTTCAGGTCTTGTTAGTTGGTCTAGCAAGAAACATAATGCCATTTCCATATCATCGACAGAAGCAGAATACAGAGGAGCAGTTAACGCTGCCATAGAAGCTGTTTGGTTATAGGGTATCATGAAAGATTTTGGCATCCACTTTTGGCGGCCTACCATTATCTACTGTGATAACATGAGCACTATCTTGATTTGTAGAAATTCAGTTCAGCATCAGCAGACGAAGCACATTGAGATTCATATGCACTTCATATGGGAGTTGATACATGAAAACATCATCGACATACAGTATGTTCAGACAGCTAATTAGGTTACAGACATTTTCACCAAGCCCTTCACTGAGGTGAAGTTTCTTCACTTGCAATCTCTTCTTGGGGTGAGGTTTGCTGCAGCCACCCATCTTCTTCAGGATATATAGTCCTCCTTCATATCCTCTTCTTCTTTCTAGAAAGATGTTATTTGTACATGGGCACCTTATCAAGCCTTTAGTTGCCGGGGCCCATTGACACATATTTCTTAGTTGTCTAGGGGAGTCTTCTTTTTTTGTTCTAGTTTACCTTGACGTCTTCCTCAGCTTCGATGAAGGGGGGGTGTTGGTGTGTGTGACTGTCCAGTCATCGTCCACATCACCTAGGTGAGTCATCTCGCCTTGCGAGAGTCATAGGTCTTAGGAAGTCAAATGACAAGTGTAAAATTCTGTCATAAAATTTGACATTGTCATTTGTGTCAATGCGTCATAGGAGTTACATTCCTTATTTGGAATTGTAACTCCTCTTCTAGTGGCGTCATATGTGTCAGTCAACGTCATATGCGTTAGTGGTGTCATTGAGTTTCTTTCCATGTTTAGGCATGGGGGTTACACAACACCCCTATTTGTACTTCCTATTTTTCAATCTATGAGAATGAGCAGACACATTATTCTTACTTGCAATCTTCTTTCCATTGTTTCGAATCTTGCGTATTGTGTTGGATTGACGTTACCATCGGAGTGAAACTTCATTGTGGTGAATCACTTTTCGACATCGGTTCTCGCAAATCCCTCTTTCATATACCCTTTATAGAATGATGAGTTTTGTAAGGATTAAATTATTTATTGTTATGATTGGAACCACCTCTATATGACATGTGGCTTGTATAAATCCTGGTACCTTTTCACTCGAAATGGTTTGTCAATAATTTCCACATTAAAGAAAATAAATATGGTGAATGGATGACACTAGATGGGAATTTTTTTTTGGTATGCTGGGTTCCTCGAAAATAACAAGAGAAATATTATTGTATAGCTATGATGCAAAATACTATTAACTACAACGCTTAAAAATGAAATGTATGTAAGCTTTGTATGATGGTATTTAAGTGTGCACATCATTTTTTGAGTTTTTTGTATATTTAAAAAAAGTAACAAATGTCAATAGAAAAAAGAACATAAAATTAATGTAAAACATTTTCCATATCAAGCACACTAAATATAGCTAAAAGAAAGAGTATCAAAAATATCAGAAAGGAAAAAATGCAAAAGAGTAACATAAATAAAGGAAAGTATAACCTAGATATGAAAGGGAACTGAACAAGTGTGTCAAAGAGCATTCGTTATGTACGTATAGAAGCCAAAGTTACAACAAAGAAACGATAACATTGTTTAATATAAGGAAGGATATAACAAAATTCAAATGTTTTTCTTTCTTTCCATGGATGTGATAACTATAACAATATAGTGGTAAGAAATTAATCAAGGGGGCATGAAAGATCTAGGATTAGGAATTTTTTTTAGTGAAAGAATAAATATGTAGTTGATAAAAAAAGGATAAGCTCCCTGTGAAATAACATTAGAAGGTTTTAACATAAGCATTAACACATTTCTAATGTATTCCTCTCCACCACCATCACAATATTAGTCATACACTATTTCACATAGAAATTTGTATAATCCCTCAAGTCAAAGGTATGTTACTTAAATAATTTCCACAAGGCTTAACACAATGCACACATTACATTTTTCAACTATATGGGAAGGAAATAGAGTGTATGATGTCCTAGTAGAAATATCATCGCATGCATGCCTAAAAAACATTGGTAAAAAGAGATTTTATGGTAGGTGAAAAATTCTAATGAGTGGCATGAGAAAAGATCTATTCAATAACAATGGAGGATTCCATCTTTAAAGGGAGACCACTTTAAGTAATGGATTCATGAAAAGTACCAACACTAACTGCAAAAAATTTGTTTGATATAGAAATTAACAAAACATTTCCCAACATAAGTTCTAAATGATTAAAAGAGGAAAGGAAATGTAAATAGATATGTAAATAGGTGTATATGAAAAAAAGAATAAGGAAGGTATACAAAATTCAATTGGGGTTCCACAAAATACAATTTAAATATTGGTTGAAACAAAAGACACAAGATATAAAGAACATAAACTATATTCAATGAAGAGGGGAACATCATAGTCGTTTACAATGCTTATTTTATGTACATTATAACACAATAAAAATTGACAATACATATTAAGTAATTATATGTTTAAAATTATGTACACATGTTAGAATTTATCACGAAATCCCTCTTCTATATGTGGTTTAGTAACAAGATGATCACTAAAGTAGTTGTCGTCCATATGGTGTGAATCGATGGTTGTTATTTTAGGAATGGAAGTAATTTTTTCTAGTTGCACATGGAAATGCTAAGCATGATGCCAATATGGGCATTGATTAGTTACTAAAAATTATAAGTGGTTTTTTGTTTTTTTAGTGTTTAGGAGTTTTTTTATTAAGGATATAAGGTTTTGTAATTAGACCATACTCGGGAACAATAAGGCCAAATCCAACATAAAATAATGAATCTTAGAGAAATCTACATCTAGATTGAAACACAACTACAAAAAAATATTATAAAAACCACAAAAAACCCACAACCAAACCATAGAAAAAACATGGCAAAAACACAACCAACGTAAAAAAACAACAACAAAAAAACACCAACAGAAGGGTTTACTTCATGAAATTTAGGAAGGCTTTCTTGATGTTTTCTAAGCCATTTTTGATATATTTGATGTTGTTATATTTTTTGGTTCTCTTTTCCCTTGTTATCCCCCATTTGGTTAGTAATAAGAGTGGGGAGGTCAATGTTTCTTGTGAGGATGGAGAACATATAAAATTGTTTAACCCTAATGTTTTCCTATTCCTTTTCAATTTTAGAGACCCTATTATTAATATCCTCCAACAAATTTTCAACCATTTTTCCACTTTCCACATAAATCTTGCAACCTCTTTTTTTTTTTTTAAGGTCTCTAACCTCTTTTTTTTTTTTTAAGGTCTCTAACCTCTTTACAAATCCAGTTGATCTTGTCATTGTGAAGCTCCACCTCAATACTTAAGTTCACTGTAGAATTTTTAGGAGGATCCATGTTTTTCTTACTAATGGTAAGAAGAATCAAAGAAACTTCACCTTCACCTTGAAATGGAGAAGTAGAGGGGAAATCACTCCCAGAACTACCCTTGGGAAATTTGTCCTGAAGGATGTGGTCAAAGGTATGGGAATGAGATATCTTGGAGGAAGAGGGAGAATAGGGGGAATAGGGGCATGGGAAGAGGTGGAGGGAAGAGCATCCTTAGAGCTAGGAGCACAAGGGATAAGGGTAGGCTGAGGATGGCGAATGAGGTGGTCAAGGTACTTATAAATCATAAGTATGACAACATGATGAAGGGGGTGAACCATATTTTCCCAATTAACCAAATTTATATAGTGTTATAGTTAATGTAGAATGAAAAAGGAAAACTGACAAGATTATTTATGCAGAAATTATTTAGGAAAAAAAGGTAAAAATATGGCATTACCTTGTATTTTCCATCAAAAGTGATGAATTTATTCAGCATGAGACCTACTCTATCATATGGAAGCAACATTGAATCTCTCAGGAATCCACCTTTGGTATGAGTGATCCTTTTCCCTGAATCGAGGAGTTTCTTCTCTTCTATCTCTCTATCATACTTTTTTTTGTAAAATTTAACCCATTTCATATGAAGAACTATGATAATGGCGATGAATTCCTCTGTGATTTAAAAATATTTTTCCTTGTATTTGACCTTTTTATCTTTCAATTTTTTTCCAAAATCATATGAGAGGTGCATATCATGCCCACAACCATGGTCAATGAAGCTGTTGAGACCTCCTTTTCCCAAAATAATCCATATTTCAACATCTCGCATTTAGTCCTCATTGTTCCCAGGTTTGATCCTGCATATTTCTCCTTCCATATTTCCAATTAAAGACAAAATAACTATTTCATTCTTTCACTAATATAATAATGACTAATTTCTCTTCCACTTTCTAATTCCCTTGGAGGTGGAGTCGAAGATATTTAAAAAGGATACTGTACGTCGGAAAAGCGACAAGCGAGCGTGAGAATCTACAAGTGACTCTTCCGCGTACCCGACCTCCCGAGGTCGTGCCGAGACAGCCGGTGGAGATGGAATACAGGTAGTATACGGATAGACTAGTTAGGCAATCTAATATCTTCGACACGCACTAATGGAATCTGTGAATCTAAGGCAAAGAAGGCCCTTCTAACCTGGACCGGTGTGATAGATCGATCAGCAAGGATGACTGCTCGAAGGCTCCAATCAATATCGAGCTCTGACGTGATTCAATCTATGGGTTGTGGAATGCGTGGGAAATGACCCGGGATGGTTTCATGTATTTCTCCTGATAGGGTCATATGGTGAATATAGTCAACTCTATGGACGATTCTCTGGCCTAGTCCAGAATTCTCTAGCTTCATTAGCTGTTATGTCCAGTAGGGATAACTGTTGGATGATGATAGCTGGAATTGGAGTAGACTGAAATACTAGTGTGCGTAGACCAGTGTCTATATCCAATTCTCTTATGGATTCGTTAGGCTGTGGGATCTGTGGATCACAACCATAAACTCTCGGTTGTTGCGGTCTTGTTATGGTCATACGCGAGATCAAGTTCTAATCCCTAGTATCCAATAATCGTATGCTTTCTCAGCTTCTATATTTAGAACCAACAGTTGTGCAATCTTCTCAGAATACCTTACAGGCGTTCTCGCAACCTGGATTCTTAAGCTGGTATCTATATCTACGAGGGTGTCTCCAGCGTCTGGCTATGGAACTAAAGGATCACACCCGAATGTTTGTTCTCTTTCGAGCCCTCCTACAGTCATGTAGATGTTTTCTAGGGTAATATGTAGTTTGGCTGACTTGACCAAAACGTGTGTGCTTGGTCGTCTTCTATGTTTAATCCTCTTAACTGTGAACTGATCAGTTGTAAATCTGTGGTTGTTTGGAACACTTGTATCTTGAGATTTTGGTCTATGTCAACTATTGCTGTGACGAGGTTTGGTTGAGGCACGATTGGCTCAAATATATATTCCCTGGGCTCTTGAGATCCCGTGATTGTCATACGAAACAAAATGCGATCTAACTGTAATGAAACAAATTCTAACTACGTGAAGTAAATCTAACTGCATATAACCTTTATTCTTCTATGAAATATTTAACAATTTTAAGGGAAGCAAACTATTTTAAACGTATCTAGAAATAATAACTAAACAGTAATTAAAACAGACAAGATAACCGAGTGTAGTTATTTGCCTGTGCGAATTGATAGAATTCTAAATAGGTCTAATCTATCTGCAAGATTCTCGATCCTACCTCAGAAGTGAGGAGTGAATCATAGTTTCTCGGAAACTATCAATCCCCACAGCTTCCCTGGCAATATCGAGAATAGAATGAAATGAAATAAAGCGATTAACTACTCTATTTAATATGATTCTGACTAGAACTTTGAAATTTAAAACCTGGATTCCGCAGAACAGTGGCGAATCCGATGGTGTGTATGTGATCTCGTCCCCTCAGTATGGTCTCTTCGTTCTTTCGTGTTCACATGGATCCAGAAAAGCGTGTGATGCTAGCACTGATAGGAGTAGATTTTGGGATAAGGACAGCTCAGAATGCAGACCGAGAATGCGAGTAGGAGAGGGATAGCGCAAGAGTACAGAGCTTGGCTTATGTGATTCCTAGCGGGATTTTACTGCAAGTCATGCAACATGAAGCGACCAGAACTTGTAACTATCCTATACGAAGAGCAAAACCTGCAACTTTAATGGCTTCCTAAGCTATTCCATTCCAAAATAAAGACACTGTTTGCACAAGTTGGATATGTGGCTTACCAACAGTTGAATAAAGCTAACCAGGTATATAATGAATTGAACTAAGAACTCTAAGTCACAGTAAAAAAAAATAAATCTACAGCAAAGAGGAATTCAGAGGCAAGCTTCTAACCGGATTGGATGGAACAACAACACTGCCTGCACAAGATGGGTCTGTGGCTTACCAACAGCTGAGCAATACTAACCAAGTAAGAAATGAACTATGCTATCAATCCTAAGCAAGCTGACAGACCAAACCACTGAAAATCAGAAGACTCTAACAAAAAATGGTGGCCTTTTGCATGTGCACAAACCATGCATTTATAGGAATTCAAACACCCAAGAACCAAAACCAAATTGAACTCCTAAACAATAAACAAAGGAAAAACACTATTCCAGGGGACCAAAAACATAAATGCATGCTCAAGTCGGCAAGGAAAGCTGGTGAAACGTGATATTTCACGCGGGTCGCATCAAAAGGGCGTTCTGGAAAATGCGCCCAGGACCGCCGCCCTGCTCAGAGCGGCGGTTACAGGACCGCCGCCCTGTTCAGGGCGGCGGTTTCGTCACTGAAGATCAAAAGGGGCAAGAAAAGAGGGAAAAAGGGGAAAACAAAGGACACGGGGGCTAAGTGGGGTATGCGGGATGTTTACGCATATCCGAAGAGCTCTTTCTGGATCCCGAACACCTTGCGAGGAGACCTGTATCATCATTGGGGCATTTATTACACCGTTCCGCAGTACAGTACCTTACAATTTTGGGTACGTACATATTGCCCCCTCGGAGAAGCGTTTTAGCCATGAAAGGGCATAAAACGGTGGGTCCGAGTATGGCAGTCCCGAAATGGGGGGTTTAGAAGTTATACCTTACACGTCCATGTGTCGAAATGGCGCCATCCGAAATTCCTGCTACCTGCAAAATGAAAATAGATCTCAAGTGCAGATAGATACAATAATTTGAAAAATAAACGCTAAAATAACAGGGAAAGAGGACGTACCATTTGTGTGGGGATAGGAACTTACCTCCGTCAGCGCTCCGAACCTGCGAAAAAGTCATTTTAAGACGAAATAGAACAATATATATATGAAAGTGGGCCCATTTTCCTATTCATTTGCGCGAGTTGATTTGATCGATTTTGAGCTCTGGGACCCACGGTGACGGTTTCTCGCGTGAGTATAGTCAAAACGTCCGCAGTGAGATCGTGATCATGCCTCCACGTGCGGAACGCCACCCCGCGAGATCACAGGTTGGTTTTCTTCAATTTTGCATTTTTCCCCCTTCAAATTTGAAATGGCAAATTATTTGTAATGGGGGGGTTATTTTTGAAAATGTTTGGTTCAAAAGGTCCATCTAGGGGGGGGCGCCTACTGGGTAGGCTCTTTTTTTAGCTAAAATGGTCTATTTTTGCGTTTTTTTGGACTTTTTAGGGTTAAAAACCCACGCGGGTTTTCGGACCGCGACCGCCGCCCTGGCCAGGGCGGCGGTTTACACCACCGCCCTGGCCACCGACCACCGCCCTGATTAGGGCGGCGGTTACGAGACCGCCGCCTTTAAGGTGGCGGTTACAAAACCGCCTCCCTGCTCAGGGTGGCGGTTTTGCACAGAATGCAAAAGAGCTTGTTTTGGAGACTTATACTTATATTTTCTTGCATTTCTGTACGTTTTTATGATTCTCCCGGCATTGATTAGATACTAACTTGCTCTATTTTGTGTGTTTTTGGGTGTATGCAGGCGAGGGAGGAGTACATTAGATGGAGCCGGGAGAGAGAGTGTGATTGGTTGCCCGGGGTATTGGATGCCCTTTCGCCAGACGAGGAGGACACGTTGCAGAGGGCCGGCATATTGCGTATATCGCGTGTGCCCCATGTTACGCCATCGAGTCACATCCTTTGTGACTTATTTTCTTATTGGGATGCAGATCGGAACACTTTCCGACTGCCAGGTGTCCGCGGTGAGTGGACTATTACTCTGGAGGATGTCTACCGTATCTTGGGGGTCCCGATCATCGGGAGGAGACTCACACTGGAGACAGCTGGGTCCAGAGCACAGATTGCACAGTGGGCAGGTTATATGGGGGATGCAGCTATTTCCACGGGGCCGAAGAAGGGAGTGAGAGTTAGATCCATTCCTTCTTTGCCCATCCCCGTATTTCGACAGGCCATCATGGGGATCCTTGCCTCGAGACTGATCGGGGACAAGGGAGGGGATACATTGTTATACTGCTGGGCCCCCATCATTGCACAGATAGAGGGGCATGGCCGGATATACGCCTGGGGGGCAGACATTTTGGGGACCACCTATCACGACTTATATAGGGTGGTCCATTTACAGGGACAGTCATTGAGCCACCCAACTCTAGTCATGAGTTGGGTGTATGAGCATTTTATTCCTTATGGCAGAGGCGTGGAGGTGGCAGATCCTGGGGTTGTGAGGGCAGCCAGGTGGTCAGATATGTCAGTGCTTAGAGCACCTCACCAGCCAGTAGCTTCCCTCACCACAGCAGATATGGAGGCCACACCGTACCAGCTCATGGCCGACATTTGGGGAGAGGAGACTCTCACATTGATCTCTTGCTCCACCACAGGGCAGCTTATTGACCGTGTGGGACGGGTGGAGGTACATCCTTTCGGCAGGGTCCCTCAGCAGTTCGGCCTCCCATATGTGGGCATGCTTCCTCCAGTGGCACCAGTCTATAGATCAGTCCGGGAGGCTAGAGGGGGGCCTAGAGGCCGTGGTTGGACAGTGGTCACCCCTGGTATTCCTATTGCAGCCAGGGGGATTGTTCGGGCCAGAGGGAGAGCGGGTGCGCCTCGGGCACCTTTACTTCGGATTACTGCGGGTCCTGCTCATAGCAGCGATGACCCTATAGATATTGACTCTGATTCTGAGGAGTCCACAGAGGGAGGGTCGGAGGAGCAGACGGATGATAGTGATCCTGAGTGGCATGACACCCAGGATATCATGCAGGCAGAGAGGGAGGAGCAGAGTGCAGAGAGAGAGACTCTAGTTTCAGAGGAGCCACTCTCTCAGGGCCGTGGTGGAGAGGACGAGTCCGTTGCGGGGCGTCATGTTGCCCCTACCACAGGAGCAGCCCCTCAGTCAGCAGCGGCATCAGCGGCAGGTGCTGGCCCTAGTGACCCATCTTGGAGGCCCGGTGATCCGAGTAAGTTATCCTCTTTCCCTTTCAGTGTTAGTTTGATTTAGGACTTGTTTTAACTGCTATCTCTCCTTATATTTGTATCTTGTATATTTTAGCCTCTTGCCTAGTTTCTAATTCGTCTTTCTTCTTTGTTTTGCAGAGACTGTCGACGAGTGGCGGGATCTAATCCGTAGGGTATGCACTGATTCTCTGATGATCCCTATGGATAAGACCCGTGCAGAGCTATCTGTAGATGCCGGGGAGCCCTCAGCAGCCGGCAGGCACACCGACGTCTTCGCTCCCGTTTGGCATGTGGCCAAGATGGTGTCGACTCTCCGTACAGAGTTGGCAGGCTATAGGACAGCCGAGCGTCTTATGAGGAGCCACTCTCATGGCGAGACCACGGCTGCTCCTCGGGACCCTGAGCCCTCCGTCCATTCAGAGCGCCGGCGTAGCCGGAGTCCTAGGCGAGGGCGCGCACCTTCAGCGGGATCGCGTAGGGGTTGAGAGGCCACTTGGCTCCTATGCACTTTTTGTATTATAGATTCTTTTGTGTATTACGGGCTCTTTGAGCGTTTTGACCATGCCTAGTGCATGATGGCATTGTATACAAACATTGATTATTTATATATATGCGTCGATTTTTGGATCAAAAGCTTGTCACTCATGTGTGTCCTTTCTATTTCCAACTGCTTTGTGTATACTACGATGTATGTTTTATATGCTTTCTAGAATGTATGCAATGGAAAACAGATGATGCAAATGTTTGCTTTCTTTTTGTGTTTCATGATGCTGATACATGATATTGTAGATATACTGTGATCTTGAATCTTAACTTTTGTTAGCAATTTGGATAACTCATGCTTGTTTTGGCAAAGTGATGAAAATAACCAGTATGATGAATAGATTAACTTGCCCCGCTCCTAACTCCACGCAACCAGTAAGATGCGAGGGCTCATCACCAAGAGCCAAGAAGGGCGCAAGTTTATGAGAAATGGGGAAATGATAGTGATGAAAGACAGACGAAGCTTTGGCGGAACCAAATTGGAAGCTACAAGCTTACTCTACCTGAATGACTTCATAGTTTTGGGTGCAACTTGCTTTGCGGTTTATCCAGACTTAGACCCGTAGATGGCCACATAGTAGACAAAATCTGGTTTTTAGGATTTTTAACTCTCTTGGAATTTTGAACACCTGATTCATTCGTTTTTGACTCAAAGTTTGAATAGTTTGTTTATGACCTTTTAACGTTTGCATTGTCTGGAGGACCCCCTACACTTTGCCCCATGCTACTAGTAAGAAGCGTGGGTTTATCACCGTGGGCAAGGCGTAGGCGAGTAAGGGCATTTCCATCCTTTCCCAACCCTACGTCACTAGTAAGAGACGCAAGCTCATCACCGAAGGTTGGTGGGGCAAGGAAATGTGTAAAAATAAATTTTTTTGTTTAATCACTTTTTGACTTGTCTTTTTGAGTAAAATGTCAGTATATGCTTGTTTCCAAAGAGATGTGTATATGGGATAGATGTGACACCATGAAGCTTCTAGAACAGACCATAGGCAAGACACTTATCCTAAGAAGAAATCAAAGCGAGAACAAACTTGCAGATCTTGGTATGGTTACCGTTAGGACTTCGTCATGTTTGATTTTATTTGATAAAAGATTCCAAGATGACTTGATGATACGAAGATGGAGAGGTATGATTAAAGAACTTTATGCCAGAAACATCATGAGTTTGTAATAAATTGCTTTGAGAATAGATTCCTTGATCACAATTTGTGTAAGAACAAGTGGACAAAATGATCCTAATCTATATGGAAATGCAATGTAGATAGTTATATAGGCAGCGCTTGCTGCTTATGCATAGAAACGTTTGAGGTGGAGGGAATTGACTGTTTCGCCAAACTCCTCACCTTCTAGCGTGCATAAGAGGTATGCACCATTTCCGTAGTCCTTCGTGACTCGGTATGGGCCCAACCATTTGGGCCGGAATTTCCTTCCTTCGCCGGTCTTCTTGTCGATCCGGCTGTCTAGTCTTAGAACTAGATCACCTTCGTATATATCACGTTCATAGACTTTTTTGTTATACTGCCGGCACATCCGGTCGGCATAGACTCTATGTCGTTGCTCGGCATCTAACCTAATTTCATCTAGGCTTTCTAGTTGGGAAAGACGTGCTTCTCTGTAAGCGTCTTCATCCAGAATCCCTTGTAGTGAAATGCGGAGACTGGGTATTTCGACCTCAAGTGGGAGAACTGCTTCTGCCCCAAATACTAGCGAGAAAGGAGTTGCTCCCGTTGGTGTTCTTATTGAGGTTCGGTGGGCCCACAAGGCCGGATATAACTTTAAGTGCCAATCCCGTTTGTTTTCTTTTACCGTTTTAAGGAGAATGGCTTTCAATGTTTTGTTTGTTGCTTCAGCCTGCCCATTGGCTTGGGGATAATACAAGGAAGCCGTATGGTGGCTTATTTTGAATTTACTGCACAATTCACGAACTTCTTCACTCTTGAAAGAAGTTCCATTATCTGAGATAATGATTTGCGGGATACCGTACCTGCAAATGATTTGGTTCAAAATGAATTTGGCGATTACTGAACCAGGTACAGTGGTAAGAGGCATGGCCTCTACCCATTTGGTGAAATATTCAGTGGCCGTAATTATAAAATTGTGGCCGTCTGTAGATGAGGGAGAGAACTTCCCTATCAAGTCCAGGCCCCATGTAGAAAAGGGCCACGGAGTAGCGATTGGTTGCAGAGCTTGTGCTGGCATGTGGATCTCATGAGAGAATTCTTGGCACTTATGACACTTGCGTGCAAACTCTATCGCGTCATGTTCTAGAGTGGGCCAGAAATAGCCCATTCGATGTATTTTTCGAGTGGTGGCATGGCCACCGAAGTGGCCTCCACATATACCGCTGTGAGATTCATAGAGAATCTTCTTGGATTCTTCTGTGTCGACACACCTTAGAAGCATTCCATCGAATGCCTTTCGATAGAGAACTTGCTCTATAATAACGTACTTAGCTATGATAATGCGTAACCGCCTTTTTTGTTGCGGTGTAGCTCCTTCTGGATACCTATGGTCCATGATATAGCTAATGATATCAGCGTACCAAGGGCACTCAGATATAGCAGGTCGGGTTTCGACGTAGTATACGCATTCATCGGGAAAATCTAGATCTACTAGATCTCCCCCGTCCAACGGATTATCAGCTAACCAATCCGCAATGATTTGTCCTTTTATTGACTTCTGATTTACAAATGTTAATTCGAACTCTCCCATTAAGGTTATAAAACGTCCAGCTTTTTTGGACAAGGACCCTTGTGTGAGAAAAGTCCGTAAATGGTCTGTCTTTACCATGACCTTCGTTTCTTGATTCAGCATGTAATGTCTTAGACGTTTAGTAGCAAAGACTATGGCAAGGCATTCCCGTTCTGCCTGTGTATAGCGTGTTTCATAGTCGAGCAATGTTCGGCTAATGAAATAAATCACACGTTCTCTCTTGTCATCGTCTTCTTGGGCCAACATACAGGCCAGGGAAACATTGGTAGCTCGTGAGTATAAGATCAACGGGCGATCCAGCTTAGGTGGCATTAGCGTAGGTGGTGATAACAAAAAACGCTTAACTGCATCAAAAGCTTCATTGCAATCTTCAGTCCAATCGATGCTATAATCCTTCTTGAGTAAATTGTTGATTGGATGAACGGCGAAGCTTAGGTCCGGGATAAATCTCCGGATTGCACCCAGCTTTCTGAGAAATGATCTGATTCCAGATTCACTAGAAGGTGGGACCATTTCGAGGACAGCCCGAATTTTGGTTGGATCAACATCGATCCCTCGTGACGATATGATGTAACCTAGGAGCTTTCCTCCTGTTACACCAAAGACGCATTTCTCTGGGTTTAGCGTGACTCCGTATTCTATTAGGCGTGAAAGAATGATGCGGAGTACTTCAGGGTGGTCACAGCGCTTTTTGGCCTTAGCCAATAAGTCATCCACGTAAGATTCCACGATTTTATGAATTAGATCGTGAAATATGTATGTCATAGCCCGTTGGTAAGTAGCACCAGCGTTCTTAAGACCGAATGGCATAACAGCGTAGCAATAGGTTCCCCAAGGAGTTATAAACGTGGTTTTAGCTTGATCTTGCTCGGATATTCTGATTTGGTTGTATCCCGAGAATCCATCCATGAGAGACAAAAGCTCAAACCCAGCTGTTGCATCAACAATGACGTCGATAGATGGTAATGGGAAGTCATCCTTAGGACATGCTTTGTTGATGTCTCGGAAATCTATGCAAATGCGTATCTTTCCATTTTTTTTGAGAACGGGAATGATGTTAGATACCCATTGGGAGTAGTCAACTGGCTTGATGAATCCTACCTGAAGGAGTTTTATTACCTCCTCTTTTACCATGAGGGCTACCTTGGGCTTCATAGGTCTTGATTTTTGCTTAATTGGCTTTGCATCTGATCTAGTGACGAGGTTGTGCACCGCAATGTGGGGTGCGACTCCCGTCATCTCCTTGTAACTAAATGCAAATGCCTTCTGATGTTCTTTGAGAACTTGAGTATGTATTTCCACTTCTTCTGGGGTTAACGAAGATCCTAGTTTCAAGATTCTCGGCTCGTCTTCCGTTCCGATGTTGACATCGATCGTTTCTTCGATTAAGGAGGCGTTACCCTCTTCGAACTCAGGTGGTGCCGGAGGTAAATCCAAGTCATCCCCATTTTCTATTGCGTATATGCTAGGTTCCCTTTGTGAGGGAAGATTTGTTACGGGATTTCCGAAGTAGGAAGACGAATGTGGAATCAGGGATAAATCTAGCATGTGATAAGAGAGATGTAATGCTGCATAGGCATTTAAATAATCCAAAGTAGCCGCATCATTTCCAACATGGTCTAGGACGGTAGATTCACTTCCACTAAAAAGAGGATTTGTCATTGTTTTTATTAATGGTTCGTCACGAATGGATACTGTGAAGTGAGTATCTTCTAGTTCATTGCTTGGAGTAAAACGTGACGCTGAAGTTGCTATCGAGTCAGCGAGGAGATTTTTCTCTCGCGGGACTGCTTCAATGGATATGAAGTTAAACGCTTTGCTTAAATCTAACACAGCGTCTTTGTAGAGTTGTAAATGTTCGGCTTTAGTTTCATATATTTCAGAAACTTGGTTTGTCACTAATTGCGAGTCTCCTAAGACTCTGATGCTGTCAATACCAATTCTTTTGGCTAAAGTGAGACCAAGGAGGAGGGCTTCGTACTCAGCGCCGTTGTTTGTGCATTCAAAGTTTAACTTAAAAGCGAATGGGAGGATTTTCTCCTCAGGCGAAGTAAGAATTATACCTGCCCCCGCTCCATAGCGACATTTAGCTCCATCGAAATGGAGAGTCCAATACTTAGCCGGGAGCATAGATGTTGGGGCATCAGTTGCGCTTGCGCACTCTATTTCTACCATACAGAGATCCTCTGCTGGCAAGGAACCAACACCTAGGGAAAATCCCATGCCTACTGAATCGAATGGTAAGAACATTGGTGAATCTTGTTCTATCAACTCAACGATTTTCGCAGTAGTCCCTAATGATACTGTTTCTTTAATTTTACTTTTAGGGGTTGGAATTGTTTTGGCTATGCTGGTTGTTTCGAGATCCGTCGTAGGTATCAACTTTTCCTCTGGCTTTGAGTCAGTGGGTTTGTTAAGTTGGTTTGTTGGAAGTTCAAATTCCGAGTGTACACCTGGTCTTTTCTTTAAATCAGCTAGGTGCACGTCAAATGGCTTTGGATCACCTTTGGCTACAAATACCTTTCCTAGATGCAAGAATCTTACTTCTTGAAATAATGTAGAAGGGATTGCCTTCATACGGTGTATCCATGGTCGGCCGAGAATCATATTATAATTGGTTTCCCGATCTATAATATAAAACTCAGTCAGGATTGTTTTAGGTCCCAAGGTGACCGGCAATATTATAGTTCCTATCGAAGTGGCTTTAAGGCTATCATAGCCTCTCAAGGTATTTCGTGTAGTAGAACAGTTCGTTTCTCCATATCCTAGTTTTTGGAGGAAAGAGAAAGGGACTATGTTAACCGCAGCCCCATCGTCAACCATCACCCGTTTTACGTAATTATTGTAAACCCACACTTGCAAGTGTAAGGCTGGATCACCTCGGCGTGCGATCTCAGCATCTGTAGGCATTTTACTTATGTCGAATATGAATTCGACATCTGTATCTGCCTGTCCCGGAGGATGAACATCAAAGTCTATATGATTTACCTGTGTTTCGGGTGGTGGAGTGATATTAATTAAATGACCTAAGCCTAGCGCCTCTAAAAGAGCGGCCCTGTGGGCAGGGGAGTTCTTTAGCAAGTCAAGGAACGAAATATGCGAGAAGGTTTTCGTTAGATCATTAATTAAATCGTAAGCACCCACAGGTTTTGTTGTAAGTTGCTGGATGTTATCCGTGTCTGGCGAGTGGCTTGGACTTGGTTGAGAAAAATATTCTCGTGTCCTTGTTACAGCTTCAATAGGTAATTCCGAGTCTAATTCTACCAATCCAACCACCTTAGGTCGTGGTTGACTCCCTAGTTGGGGCGCAACTAATGGATTTAGCGAAGTCGAGGCTTCATGGTCATTGTTTCCTATTATTGCACCCTTGTTTACTCCCGTTGAATTTAGTCGATTATTATCGTGATTTGGGAGTGGATCGTTAAAGATCTTGAGAGGAGCATTTTGAGGGGAAACTGCCCCTGCGAACGTATTGGGTGGCGATGGCGCAGGATCTGCCAAAAACAAATCTGTGAAGAATTGTCTTTGTTCTTCCGGTAAACGTTGCATGAACTTGTTGTAGTCACGACACGTTCTAGTGTCATGACCCTGAATTTTATGGAAACCACAATAAGAATTGGGATTGTAATTCGTGTTTTGTTGGTTTGGTGTGTATTGTGGCCTAAAATTCCGATCAAACTGTTGCCTATTAGGACTAAAGTTTTGTTGTTTCTGGTTTTGATTTTGGTTTTGATAACCAAATGAGTTTTGGCTTGGTCCTTGCATGGGATTTCGCCGTTGTTGTTGTTGTTGTGGATGATTAAAATCCACTGTATTGACCGTTGGGGTAAAATTGTTGTTTCGTTGATTGTTTGTTTGTGACGGAGTATTAACAACATTTACCCTCTTGGGCTGGTCGGTTACCCCATCCGTTGTTACCCCACGATTTTTGTTAAGGATTTTGGGTCCTTGATTGACGTTTGTGGTAGTTGTAGTATTTTGAGTAGAGGTGATTAACCTCCCGTTTGCTCCATACATCTTACGACCACTATCTATTGCTGCCTGGTCTATTCGTAGAGCGCTCTCAAGTACTTCATCATAAGTCCTTAGTGGGAACTTCTGGACTTCTTCCTTCACTTCTCTACTGAGAGAATGAAGGAATAAATCGCATAGTTCCATCTGATCCATGTTTGGAGCGCTTGCCGAGGAATAAAGGACTGTGCGCCACCTTTGGATGAAATGGGCGACAGATTCGTTATGTTCTTGCTTGATGTGTAAGAACTCCCTGATTCCTGTCCTTAATAGCTTGTTCATGTCGAAGGCTTTGATGAACTCAGACACGAGTTGTTTGAATGAATGTATGGAAGCTTCGGGTATTCTGTAATACCAATCGAGAGCAATGCCTTCCAAGGTTTTGGGGAATATTTTAGCAACAACCCCATCCCATGGGAGTAATTCTCGAATGGCTGTAGCGTAAGCTTTGATATGCGCGTTTGGATCTCCCTCACCCTTGAACTTGGGCAAATCGGGAAGAGGCCTTGGAAGCATAACGCTTCGTATGGTGAAATCTAAGGGCTCCTTCAAATATTCTGAATAAGTCCCTATCGCATATGTTTCAACCATTGATGGTGTCTGTTGAGGAGGCGGGTGGCGGAATGGGTTGTTGATATGGCATAACGTACGCGTTGGCAGGGGCATAAGGCAACCCCTGTATTTGGGAAAACATGCCGGGAGAGGAGAACATATCCCCTTGTGGCGATTTGGAGTACATGTTTAAGTACGAAGGGGTACTATCCAGGAATGGATTGCTCTGTACTGGACCAGGAGGAACAGTGCTAGCGATAGTGGGTCTAGTTGGCACTTGTTGTGAATACTGAGGAGTCATACCTAATGTGCCTGCTCCTGTGAGGAGATCTACTTGGCTAGGATGGTGCGGAGGATTGGAACTCCTTGTTTGTATGAATCTTGAATTTTGACTTGCTTGGGCAAGTTCTAATCCTCTAACCTTCTCTATTAGAGTTGAAATGACTTCGTTTGGTGAAGTCACGATATCGTGCCTTGGTGGCGTTTGTTGTATGCTATGGTTTTTAGGAGGTATGTGATATCCTGCTATGAACTGATCATTATCTTGCCAAGCATCTCTGAGAGTATTTTCTATACGTGATGGCATAGAGGTATTTTCTTGAGGAGAGGACTCGGGCTGTATTTGCAAACCTCCTACAGGTGGGTACATGCCTGGGAGAGCGTTGTCTCATTTCTAGGAATAACGCGTACTGAGTACTCGTCATCTAGAACCGAGTATGGGTCTGATTGTCTACTAATATGTGGTCTAAGTAGCATCTGAGGAGATGAAACAGATTCTCCAGTAAATGTCATATTGTTTGAGCCTGAAGGCTCTGTTTGTGTTTGAGCGAGTTGTTCCAAACCCTCTGCTTGAAAGGGACGAGTTATATCTAGCCCTTGGAGTTTGCGTTGACAACTGACTAGTTGAATAGTTGTCGCCCCACATTGAGAGTGAGGGTGATGACTGTCTATTCTGTTGGGCATAATATGCCTCAAGACCCAGGAGGGGTCTGCCATATGCATCGAATCCCGACATATTCGGGGGGGTATATGAATACGCGTAGAATAATGGGAAGGAGTGAAGGTGATTTTGGATAAGATGAAACTTCTCAGAGAGAAGGTGAAGCAATTGTAAGTTTCACGTCGGGTTTACCAATTTTGTAGGTGAAGATGATGTGAAGGTTAATGAGGTACAAAAGGTGAAACAGTTGTTTGTTTCACGTCGGGTTCACCAATTTTGTACGTCAGAAAAGCGACAAGCGAGCGTGAGAATCTACAAGTGACTCTTCCACGTACCCGACCTCCCGAGGTCGTGTTGAGACAGCCGGTGGAGATGGAATACAGGTAGTATACGGATAGACTAGTTAGGCAATCTAATATCTTCGACACATGCACTAATGGAATCTGTGAATCTAAGGCAAAGAAGGCCCTTCTAACCTGGACCGGTGTGATAGATCGATCAGCAAGGATGACTGCTCGAAGGCTCCAATCAATATTGAGCTCTGGCGTGATTCGATCTATGGGTTGTGGAATGCATGGGAAATGACCCGGGATGGTTTCATGTATTTCTCCTGATAGGGTCATATGGTGAATATAGTCAACTCTATGGACGATTCTCTGGCCTAGTCCAGAATTCTCTAGCTTCGTTAGCTGTTATGTCCAGTAGGGATAACTGTTGGATGATGATAGGTGGAATTGGAGTAGACTGAAATACTAGTGTGCGTAGACCAGTGTCTATATCCAATTCTCTTATGGATTCGTTAGGCTGTGGGATCTGTGGATCACAACCATAAACTCTCGGTTGTTGCGGTCCTGTTATGGTCATACGCGAGATCAAGTTCTAATCCCTAGTATCCAATAATCGTATGCTTTCTCAGCTTCTATATTTAGAACCAACAGTTGTGCGATTTTCTCAGAATACCTCACAGGCGTTCTAGCAACCTGGATTCTTAAGCTGGGTATCTATGTCTACGAGGGTGTCTCCAGCGTCTGGCTGTGGAACTAAAGGATCACACCTGAATGTTTGTTCTCTTTCGAAGCCCTTCTATAGTCATGTGGATGTTTTTCTAGGGTAATCTGTAGTTTGGCTGACTTGACCAAAATGTGTGTGCTTGGTCGTCTTCTATGTTTAATCCTCTTAACTGTGAACTGATCAGTTGTAAATCTGTGGTTGTTTGGAATACTTGTATCCTGAGATTTTGGTCTATGTCAACTATTGCTGTGATGAGGTTTGGTTGAGGCACGATTGGCTCAAATATATATTCCCTGGGCTCTTGAGGTCCCGTGATTGTCATACGAAACAAAATGCGATCTAACTGTAATGAAACAAATTCTAACTACGTGAAGTAAATCTAACTGCATATAACCTTTATTCTTCTATGAAATATTTTAACAATTTTAAGGGAAGCAAACTATTTTAAACGTATCTAGAAATAATAACTAAACAGTAATTAAAACAGACAAGATAACCGAGTGTAGTTATTTGCCTGTGCGAAATTGATAGACATTCTAAAAAGGTCTAATCTATCTGCAAGATTCTCGATCCTACCTCAGAAGTGAGGAGTGAATCATAGTTTCTCAGAAACTATCAATCCCCACAGCTTCCCTGGCAATATCGAGAATAGAATGAAATGAAATAAAGCAATTAACTACTCTATTTAATATGATTCTGACTAGAACTTTGAAATTTAAAACCTGGATTCCGCAGAACAGTGGCGAATCCGATGGTGTGTATGTGATCTCGTCCCCTCAGTATGGTCTTTTCGTTCTTTCATGTTCACGTGGATCCAAAAAAGCGTGTGTGATGCTAGCACCGATAGGAGTAGATTTTGGGATAAGGACAGCTCAGAATGCAGACCGAGAATGTGAGTAGGAGAGGGATAGCGCAAGAGTACAGAGCTTGGCTTATGTGATTCCTAGCGGGATTTTACTGCAAGTCATGCAACATGAAGCGACCAGAACTTGTAACTATCCTATACGAAGAGCAAAACCTGCAACTTTAATGGCTTCCTAAGCTATTCCATTCCAAAATAAAGACACTGCTTGCACAAGTTGGATATGTGGCTTACCAACAGCTGAATAAAGCTAACCAGGTATATAATGAATTGAACTAAGAACTCTAAGTCATAGTAAAAAAAACAAATCTACAACAAAGAGAAATTCAGAGGCAAGGTCCTAACCGGATTGGATGGAACAACAGCACTTCCTGCACAAGATGGGTCTGTGGCTTACCAACAGCTGAGCAATACTAACCAAGTAAGAAATGAACTATGCTATCAATCCTAAGCAAGCTGACAGACCAAACCACTGAAAATCAGAAGACTCTAACAAAAAATGGTGGCCAAAACTCCATCTCAAATTCTTCACACAAACTCAGTCCAAATTCAGACCAAAATTAGACCATTTGCATGTGCACAAACCATGCATTTATAGGAATTCAAACACCCAAGAATCAAAACCAAATTGAACTCCTAAACAATAAACAAAGGAAAAAACACTATTCCAGGGGACCAAAAACATAAATGCATGCTCAAGTCGGCAAGGAAAGCTGGTGAAATCGTGATATTTCACGTGGGTCGCGTCAAAAGAGCGTTCTGGAAAATGCGCCCAGGACCGCCGCCTCTGAGCAGGGCGGCGGTTACAGGACCGCTGCCCTGATCAGGGCGACGGTTTCGTCACTAAAGATCAAAAGGGGCAAAGAAAAAGAGGGAAAAAAGGGGGAAAACAGAGGACACGGGGGGCTAAATGGGGCATGTGGGATGTTAACGCATACTCCGAGGAGCTCTTTCCGGATCCCCAAACACCTTGCGAAGAGACCTGTATCATCATTGGGGAGCATTTGTTACACCGTTCCGGCAGCACAGTACCTTACAATTTTTGGGTACGTACAGGATACCCTACTGCACAATCCTTAGTACTTGAGTAAGGACACTGAGATAGATGGAGAAGGATTTATGTCTTTTGTTCATTAATGATGGCGTTTAAGACATTTGGAGGAAGTAGATCACTTGGTAGCCACACTTTAATGTTCCTAGCTAAAAAATTGATATTAGCCATTATATTTGAAAACTTATTTCCTTATCTATATGTGCGATGTATAGAGTAAATAGGGAAGGACTTAGACAATTGAATGACCTTAGAAATGATCATGCTAATAGTCTAGATGGTAGGGGATATGCCTTTAAGATAGTTAATTATGTTCATGGAGTCCCCATTAATAAGAACATTATAAATGTTAAGGGATTTGGCAAGTCTCAACCCCCACAGAGAATCCAAAGCCTCTAAGTAATGGTTGTAAAATCACTCCCATAGGCCCAACATACACAAAAATAATGTGACCATTTTCATTATGAATGTAACCACCCCCTCCAGAATTACCTGGATTCCCCTAGAAGCTCCATAAATTTGAGCTTAAAATACCCTAGAGGAGGGGGATTCCACGTGATCAGTGTGTCATATGAATAAAATTTTTAATCTAGCAAGAAATGAAATCTAAAGGGAAGTTCTAAGCATTTACTCAAAAATTTTGACATCTTTAGCACTCTGATGTAGCTTAATTTTAGGTATGGAGCTAAGTATATTTTGTCTTATGTCTTTAAACAACTGATTGAAAATGTTTTCCTAAGAAGGTTTTTTTCTACCCTTAAAAGTACCAAGATTACGGGCCTAGGAGCCATATTCTATAGGATATGAGAGAAGCAGAGAACCGCTAAAAAGGATCCTTATGAATCCAAGATATTGACAATGAAGACAACCATTAGTCCCAAGCCATGACTAAGGAATTAGGAAAAATCTAGTTAACACCCATAAAATTAAATAAGATTTTTAAAACAAATGTAGGGAAAGAGTAGTGAAGAAAGAGATGGTTAGTAGTTTCTTCAAAGTTATTACATAGCACACACCTATTAGGAAAGTGTTGTCCCCTCTTAAACTAATTTTAAATAATTAGAACTCTATTTTGGAGAACTAACTAGAGGAAGATATTGATCTTAAGAGTTAATTATTTCATCCAAATCCTATTCCAATCAAAGGATGAAGGCTGAGCTGAAGAAATGAGCATGTATCTAGTCCTAAAAGAATAAGATCCATCAAAGGAGTTTTCCTAAATGAGCCCATCCTAAACTGTTACGTGACCTAGGTTATAAGTATTAAGAAGATCATGAATATTTGTGATTTTGTAGAGAGTTTGAGGAGAGGACTCATTGTTGGGGATCTAAATCCATTATTTATTTGATTTTAAATACATAAGATAGTTACTGAATTTTTCACAAATCTACCTTTTGAAATGAATAGCTAGCTGAGACCATAACTATGTTTTTTATTTTTTTTTATTTTTTATTATTGGCAAATAGTTTTTTGAAAGGGACTATACCCTTGAGTACAAAAGATGGCCTAGGAGCTAGAATAGGAATGAGAACCAGAGAGAAAAGGATCGTAATCCAAATGTGACAATGAAGCTCAAAGTAGCCAAAAAACAACTACCCAAACAAGACAAAACAACAAAAATACTGCAAAAAAGCAGTAGAGAGACCACAAAAAAACAACATAAAAACATACAAGAACAACTAAAGCATCTACAACTACTTTTTGGCAGCTTTTTCAATGCTGGTCCTGATATTCTTCCAAGAGTGGAACATACCCAAAGTTGTCATGTGGGCAGCGTCAATATTATCCAGCTACTCAGTGGTCCTTTTGCTTTCCTTATCGTTACCCGCCAAGTGTTGCCGGAACACCGCTGAGGTTGGAGACACTTTTGACATGTTGCTCAATGAACTCCTCAATCACCCTAAAAATGGGCCATATTGTTAATCATGACAAGTTTTGGCCTTCCTTAAATGGGAGTCTAAGGAGTTCAGCTTCTTGTAGATATCTTCACTCTGGTTGTTATCAATATCCACCGCCTCCTCCTTTTTCCTCTTGGCTTTCTGCTTTAGCCAAGTTCTTAACTTCATCCTTCAAGCAACTTCATTTCAACTTCTAAGGAATTCAACCTTTTTGTAGAGCATCTCCATATGCACATCTCGGGGGACTGGCACTTGCTAATATTTAGGATGTCATGTGTAATTTCAATTTCATGAGGGCCCCTTCTCCATGCAGTAAGAGTGTCGAGGTTAAGACTTTCTAGAAGCCCTGGTGACCGGTCTGGCCGAGGTGGAAGCGAAGGTGGGGGGCGCAGGAGGCAGCAGTAGAGGGAATGGAAGATGACGCCTGGATGGCTGGTAGGGGGGGTGACAACAGTGGTGGAGCGGGGGGGCAGAGAGTGGAGAAAACAGGGACTGGCAGTAGCAGAACCCGGCAGAGGGGGGAACAAAAGCCAGGAGAGGAAGGGAGACAAGGATACCTAAGAAGACATCATTTATGCAGTAGCAGCAAAATAAGCCCCTGGTGTAAAGGAACCACCTGGGTAAGCTTTTGTAACTCCAAAATGGAGTGCTTAAGAGAGTTCAGAAAATAATGAGGGAAACAAATCAAGTGATTGCTATGGAAGTGGTTGAGAAAGATAATATGCTTAGGCATGTACGGTGACAAACCTTCCTTCCAAGGAGATGAACCGTATCATCATGCGAGTAACCTCATCATAAGGTGGAGGGATCGAGCTAACAAGTAGGCCTGCTGTAACATAGATCAGCTTCTCAGATCCCTCCACAAATCTCCTCTCTTCAACATCTCTGTCAACCCTTTTGTTAAAGAAATGGTAGCCCTCCAAACTAAGGCCGGTTGCTTCAGCAATAAGTTCTTCTATTGACCAAGATCTTCTGCCCCCCATATTCAACAGTCCGCTCCTTCCATCCTTCGCAAAACGCACAGAAATGCTTTGATCATGTCCCTGAACCTTCTCCATGAAGTTGGTGATGCCACCCTTGCTGAGTATGATCCATAGCTCAATATTATCCTTCCAGTCCGGGTCCGCACTAGGCTCAATTTGGCAAGGGGGTCCCCCCATCTTCTCTATGCTTAACTGTTTGTAACAAATTCCCAAATTCTTGTGAGCGCTGAAACCAATCTGCTTCTTGCTATTGTAATCCGCACAATATTGGAAATGAGAGCCGTTGCTTTTCCCACGAATGGTTGCGTGTCTGCTGATCTGAGTCTGTGGAAAATCACATGTGGGAATAGCCCACTCCCTATCATCAATCACATTACTACTGTCTTCGGTTTCCGTGGAGCTTTGTATCTAGATTTTAGCAGTCACAGTGCAGCCCGTATGCGTGATTTTCAAATCAATGTAACTCCACTTGGAATTCCCCATATATTTCACACTATCTTGTTTATTTGACATGATTTGCATCATCATATTCTTTTAAGTCAACACGTGTGGGAGTATTATTGATGCTGATCCACACCCAAAAATCATAACTCAGCTCTAGATATTGCTTGCGTATAGAAATCCGCATGAATGCTGTTTTGAAGCTGCTTAGGGATGCTATTATTATCCCAAACAGTGAGGTTAACATTAATGCCATAATTAGCCAGTGCATACTGCCAATTTATTACCCTCCCGGTAAGTATGCATGATCCTGATGTTATTGAAAGTATGACTAATACTTATGGACTCTGAGATAAAATCCTTGATGCTCCAACTTGGAGATGAGCACTGTTTAAGAAGATTAATGATATTCAGGGAGTCCCCTTCAATAATGAGGTTCTGAATATTTTGAGTCTGGGCAATTCTCAGGCCCCATAGAGTAGATAATGCTTCAGCAAAATGATTAGTTTGAATTCCCATTTTCCCAGCATACGCAACAATCAGATTACCTTTATGATCCCGTATCGCTCCTCCTCCTGCCGCTATCCCAGCGTTTCCCTTTAGAGGCCCCATCAAAGTTCAACTTAAACCAATTAAAATCAGGAGGATGCCATTTAATCGAAGATCTATCAATGCTAATTCTCAGGATTTCTACAACTGTTGAAAGTTCCTATCTTCCAATGTAAATAAGATATATTCTTCATTCTCAAGATATCTCTTGTTCTTGGGGGGGTTTAAATCTAGCAATGTTCTCTTTAATACCATTAGAGATTTTACCAAAACTAAGTTTATAGTTTTGTTTCTTGTTTCTGAAGATAATATCATTTCTATCCATCCATATCCTCTAGATTAAATGAGGGATAGCCAGCTTCTAGATCCTTTTGACAACACAATGCCTAAAGGGTGGGTTCCATTGAGTCCATAGCTGATTTAGATCCTTTGGCACCACCCAGAGAGCTTCAAATTTAGAGAGGGAAAAACTCCATATTCTGGTGGGCATATTCACAATGTATGAACAGATGGTTGATATCCTCAGAATCATTCTTACAAAGATGGAACGTATTAGGCATTATAAATCCTCTTCTCATCAGGTTGTCAGTGGTAAGAATCCTGCCTCTGATAGCCAGCCAAAGGAAAAAATTTATTTTAGGAGTTAATTCAGTCATCCAAATCTTATTCCAATTAAACTCTGTTTGACTACTGTGGAAGAAGAATTATTATATAACCAGATTTGACAGAGTAATTCCCATCATTGGAATTATTCCAAACCAGCTCATCCTTGGAATCTAGTTGACTTAAGGGAATAAGATCTAATTGATCTTGAAGGGAGGAAGTAATTTTCATTCATATCAATTCTCTCCACAGAAAGTTTTTTTCCAATTCTTTTTTGTACCATTTCTCCTTCAATACAGTCCTTGATTTTAATGTCATACTTGCTTACAAGACTGTCCTTAACCAATCCCAAATCTATCCTTGAGATTTCCATTAAACCAATTATCATCCCAGAAGTTAATGTCCCTGCCATCCCCCACTTTCCATTTACTGCCCTACTTAATGAAATTTCTACTCTTAACCAAGATTGTTCCAAAAGATGGAACCAAAGGGGAGGTGCTCATCTTGTAGGAAAGAGTACACAGTTTGATGATTCAGGTATTTTTCTTTGATTAAATCAATCCAGGGTTGTTTCTTAGACAACATTCTCCAGCCCATTTTAGCAATGAGGGACCTCATTCATTTTCTCAATATCTTTTATACCCAGACCCTCCCATAAAATTTCAGGGTGCAAACCTTATCCCAAGCAACTAAGTGAAATTGATTGAACTTCTCTTCCATGCCTTGCCATAATTTTTTTTTCTGAATCCTTTCAATCTTATCTCTGAAGGAAGAGGTGATCTTGTAAGAGCGACATGACATAAATGGGCAGATTTTGAAGAGTACTTTTGATGAGCAGGAACTTACCAGCACTAGATAAAATGGCTCCTTTCTAACCGGCCATTTTTTTTTGGAATCTCTCCAATAAATCATCCTACACCTTGCTAGAGACTTTCCTAGTGTCGAGAGGAAGGCCCAAGTAAGTGGCTGGAAGTGCACTTATTTTACAACCCAGAATTTTTAGCAATTTTAAAGCTGCCTTTCCTCAGGAGTGTTGAAAAAGAACGATGGATGCTCTTATCATAATTAATCTCTTGCCTAAAAGAAGATTCGTAGAGCTGCAGTAAAGCCTAGGTAGCCTTGGCTTCAATGATTGACACCAGAAGAAGGAGGATAGTATCATCCGCCAAATTACTGATGGGAGACAACTTGACTGATGGAAGTGGGCTTTAGAGCCATTTAAAATACCGTCATTAACTGCTTTGCCAATTGTTCTACTAAGGCTGCCAACCAAAAAGAATGAAGAGCAAGGGGGAGATAGGGTCCCCTTTGCCTAAGCCCTCTGCTTTCTGGTGAAAAAAACCCACAGGCTCACCATTAACCACCACTGAAAATCTGGCCGTAGAGATACAAGCCTTAATAATTCTTTTGAAATTTGTCTGGAAAGCCCAAATTTAGTTAAGACTTTGTTAAGGAAAACCCAAGAGACCTTATCAAAGGCTTTATTCATATCAAGCTTGAGGACCATATTTGCCTTTTTATTATTTTCCATAGAATGTATGGTCTCGTGAACCGATAATCCCTCCATCTTGTATAATCCTACCTTTGATAAAGCCACTATGCTGCCTTGAGATTAGATCATTCATAATGAGCTGAAGCCTAGTAGTAATAATTTTGGGTAAAAATTCTATAGATAGCATTCATAAGGCTGATAGGTTCTGAATTCTTTGAAATCTTTTAGCATCCATTTTTTTTGGAGCTCAACACAATGTGAGTTTTTATTTAGCACTTTCAAAAGATTTCCCATTCTATAAAATTCATTCACCTCTCTGAGAAGATCCTCTGAGCAGATTTCCCAAAATTTCTGGAAAATTTTTTATGGAGAACCCATCTAGACCAGGAGCTTTGTCACCCTCTAAAGTAAATACAGCAACTTTTTGCAGCTCTTCAAGCGTGACCGCTGTGGTGATATTTCTGAATTTCTGTTCCTCAATTTTATTCTTGGGGGAATGGCCTCCAACATAAAAGAAATAGCTTTAAAATTGATGATATTCCTCTCCTCAAGAAGCTTTTTTATAAGAAATCAAGAACTTCTTTCTTGATGCTATTGGGATCGTTTATGATATTTCCGTTACTTTTAGAAACTTCTAAGATCCTATTACAAGCTCTGTGTTTCAAAGTGGTCATATGAAAGAACTTCGTATTCCTGTCTCCCTCTTTAAGCCAAACAGCTCTAGATTTAAGTCTCCATAAAGATTCCTCTCTACTGTAGATTGTATGCAAATCTGAAAGAATATTCTTTTCATTAGCTTCGTCTTCAGTCGATCTCCCCATAGTATCCCATTTTTATTTCCAGATCCTGAAGCTTTTGTGTTGTAACTTTCTTTTTATTATCAAACACATTGCCAAAAATGCTTTTATTGTAGATTTTGACTTGCTTTTTGACATTTTTGAGCTTTTAAACCAATCTAAATTGAGCAGTTCCTTCACCATTCCATCCCCACCATTCTTTTATCTTGTCATAGATATTTTCATGCTCCTATCCACATCTTTTCAAATTTGAATGAGCTTCTGGTGGGTTTATTCCAATTGAGAAAATTTAAAGCAAATCGGATTGTGATCGATCCAACTCTGGGTAAGGAAGAGAGGTGGAAGTCTTGACTGAGAATCCAGCTCACTGAAATCAGTGCCCTATCCAATCTCACATGAATAAACTCCTTTCCCAACCTTCTATTATTCCAAGTGTATTTATCCATTTATCATCCCAAAAGGAGACATTTCTTCCATTTCCCAATTTCCACGTACTACCTTTAACCAGAAGGGGTCTACATTTAGTCAAGGAATTCCAACAGGGTGAACTAGAAGGGATATCATCTTGATTGAGCCAACATGAATCATTGGAGGACTCAAGATATGTTTCTTTGACTAGAGTAGTCCATGGAAGCTATTATTTGATAAGTCTCCATCCCATTTTAGTTACCATATATTTTTTCATCCATTGTATGTTTTTATCCCCAACCCCCACACAATTTACAAAGGAAAAGTTTTTCCCATGCCACAAGAGGAATCTTGTCTTTATCCTCAACCCCAGTCCAAAGAAATATTTTTTGGATTATTTCAATTTTTTCAATGACAACATTAGGTATCCTAAAGACAGACATAAAAAATATTATAAGGTTTTGCAGAGTACTCTTGATGAGAAGGTACTTACCAACTCGAGAGATAATTTTACCTTTCCAACCAGCTAACTTTCTCTGGATTATTTCCAGCGAAGAATTCCAAACTTCATTAGGGACCTTACCAGTGAAGAGTGACATACCAAGATAAAAAACTAGGAATTTTCTAGATATAACAACCCAATATTTTAGAAATCTTAATCTTCTTGTGTCTAGGAGTATTGAAGAAGTACACCAAACTCTTATCAAAGTTGATCAACTTCCCCGAGACATATTCATAATCACTAAGAATAGATTTTAATATCTTGGCTTCCACCAATGAAGCCATCATGATAAAGATAGTTTCATAAAAAAAATGCTGATTAGAAACCTTAATCTCATTTGAAGATGGTTTATAACCAAATTCTTGAGGAGATAACTTCAACAGTTCTTGTACTCAGTTTAGGATTTTGTTTTTTAAATGTGTAAAAATCTATTTTTAGATTAGAAGTTCCAGTTAGAGTGTAATTTATTGGATGTGAATTTAACTAAGTTTGAACCATCATAAATTCATCCAAAAGATGTGGGGAACCATTTATATGCTTATATGACTAAAATTTATCTTGATCAATTTATATTATCATAAGAATAGATTGGGCCACATAGGTTCACTAGGATGCATGTGTCATTTAAATTGATTTTAGCTTCTTGCATGTTAACCGTATATTCGTAGTGGATGATATTTTCATATTAAATCACCTTTTAGTCTTATTTAGTTGAATTTAGTTCATTTAGGAGGTTTAGGAGTTATTATTAGTCATTTGATTTTGATGCAAGTTGAGACAAGTATTATTATAATAACTATATTAGCCTTCAATTTATTATTTAATTATTTTAATGCAAAGTGGGGAATTTTTCCAATAAGTGTTACTTTTTGCAATATGTTTAGCTATAATTTTAGTTTAAGGTATTTTATTATACAAACCATTAATATTTGAATTAATTTTGTGGAGTTATATAATGTATACTATATCATCAATCTCACACATAAGAAAATAGTTTAAATGCTAGTTAATCTAGGAAAAATCGAATGATTATTAGCTTCATTTATAAATAATTTAAAATATTATTTTAAATAATTCCTCATAAAAAACATTAATTTTTTTATCATATCATCATTCAATAAATGTTCAAAACTATTTTATAAATTATCGGTAGCCATTTAGTGAATTATGCTTCTATGAATATATCCATCTTTAAAGGAAGAAAAATTGAATATCAGGGAGATCAATTAGAGAGGATTATTTTTTGGTAGGGAGTTTAGGATAATGTCACTCATGTATACACTCCACCTACATACTGGAATACTTAGTTGCAATATCAAAAGATGGAAAAAAGAAAGAAGAAAATACATAATCACAAGATTTTTTCTATCTCTAGAGTGTCATAGATCTTATCATCTATCGAGGAAGTGTAGGAAATAAGAATTACCATGAGGAAAAAAATACATTAGATAATTGTTATCAAGTACATTCTAAGGTAACATATGTAAAAATTCAAACCCTTAAAATTAATTTTGAGAATTTGAGAATGAGGGAGTTGGAGATTTTTTTATAAAGATAAATCATTTAGTTCATAGAACGAGGGTTTATGGAGAAACCATATAAATAAATTTTATAATAAGGAAAATTTTGATGTCTTTGACACAAATATAGATGTATATTTTGATCATCTTGAAGATTGTAAGCACATGAACACTACAAATGTTGATGAATTAGTTGATTCTCTCTTATCTCATCAAGATAAAATGAGATTATATCTAGGAGATTCATCACGAAATTATGAAGGAAAAAATGAAAAATAAGTAATTTAGAGGGGAAGGATCAATAGAAATTTAAGTTTAAATGAAAGAGAAACTTTAATTGTATTTATTTCAATAAACTAGGTCATTTTACAAAAGGCTCCAGGATACTGACAGTTAAAAATCAAGCTAATCAAGAGGGTGAAAACAAGGATTTCCAAGTTCAAAAAAGTGAGAAACTAGAGGAATTAGATGATTTATATTATTATCTCTCATGAACTATGGGATTATAAAATGTAGATAAATTTTGGTTTCTTGATTTGGGTTTCTCATGTTTTATGACAAGTCAAAAAGAGCATTTCAACAAGTTAGGTGATTCTTTGACAAGACAAGTACAACCAGGAAATGAAAAATACATCAAGTTGAAGGAAAGGGAATCATGAATATTGTGAAAAATTCAAATAATGGTAATAGGTATTACCAAATTAGATATTAAGAGCATGTCTCACACTTTCATAGGATATTTTGATGAAATGAAAACATACAAGTTTTATAATCTTGCTAGTGAATCTAAAATTGTTTCTAGGGATTATTTTTTAAAAAAATGAGATGTATGTTGATAATGATGAGATTTATAAAAATTTTATTATTAAAGAGGGTAAACGTCTTGGAAATAATTTTCAGGCATTCAAAATTCATAAATAGGTTTATAGTTTGGTAGGAAACAATACTAGCTCTTACTATGAGACCAATCATCCATATACATCAACACCAAGTAAGCACAAGCATTTGTTGAATCCACATCTAAAATTAAAAAAAATCATAAAAATGAGAGTATAATCACAAGTCTTGTATATCATGAAGGTAATTTTTTTATGATGCTGATGATAAAAACTATGTTTGCATTATCAACAATGACTAGTGAACCTAAAATTTATGTATAAGATAGTCAAAGGAAAGAGTAAGTTGATGCTATGAAAATCATATTAAATTTAGAGAAATGATACAAGGAATTTTATTCACCCTACATATAATAAATATGTATTTGGAACGAAGTGGGTCTACAAGAACAAATATCAGAGTATTGGATTTCACTAGTTTCTAAATTTATGGGAAATCCATCACTGAAGCATTTTTAAGAAATGAAAAGATTTTTTAGATATGTAAGAGGTAATTATAATCATGGTATTCATTTCAGACCATAAATTTTATTATGTCTAAATGAATACATATATTAAAATAAGAGAGGTTTACTTAATGACAAGAAGTTTACTTTGGATTATTGCTTCACATGGGTATGTAGTTTGGTTTCATAGTCATCATAGAAGTAAGCTACAATTTTTTTTATTATCTACTAAAGTTGAATATGCATCTCTTACATCATGAACACAATGTATTTGGTTTATAAGACTCTTAGTTTATTTATAAGAGTCTCAACATGAGCATACATAGATTTTTTTATGATAATAAGAGGGCTATACAATTGTTCAAGAACCTAGTTTTCCATGCTAGACCAAAACATATAGAAATAAAACATCATTTTATGAGGATCTTTGCCTCAATGGTATTGGCGTTTTTCATTAAGATCTGTGAGAAATGAAACGACCAACTGTTGATATTTTCACTAGGGGTTTGTAAGCAGCCGTTCATTCAGGTTATACACTAAAGGCGATATAGGCAATTTCTTCTTCTTGCTAATCAAAGGGGGAATGTTTGAGTAGCTCCCCCCCTAATATAAGGGAATGATTAGTTACTCAAAAATATAAGTTATTTGTATTTTTTAGTGTTTATTAGTTTCTTTGTAAAATGTGTAAAATCTATTTTTAGGCTATAAGTTTCAATTATTGTGATGTTAAGTGGATGCACACTTAATGACTTGGTTGGCTCATTACCATACAGTATCTAAGAGTGGGTGTAATTTAAATTTTATTATTTTTTTTGGCAATTATTAAAACTAGTATTATATGATTAAAATTAGGATAATTTATAAAATAAGATCTTAGAAGAAGGGATGGAAATAAATGATTTTCACTTGGGAAAAAAATATGTTAGCTGATTATCATACTGTCACAGCCCAAGAGGAGAATTTCTAGAGACAACTTTCTAAGAAGCTCATGTGTGCTCTGCAGATGGGGATCGAAAATACCACATAATTCACTTGACTGGCTGATTCACCATAGAAGTCTTCACAAATATTTTCGGCATAAATGGCAATCACAACTGCGGATGGAGACACAAACAAAGACCTTGTTGTCATAAGGACGAAGCTGAAGTCTATACAAAACACTTTCTCTTGACAGAAATCTCCTTATCTTGAAGGTGACCCTCCGAAATTTATCAACAGTATTCCCTCTAGCCTCATTGATACACTTTCATTCGGGAATATTACTACTAAAGTCACTATGGAAGAGCTATGAAAGAATTTTTTTTCCAGAGAGGGTGATAAATCTCCTGGGCCTGGTGGATTTCCAACAAGATTCTATAAAAAAATACTAGGAAATATGTAATCAAGACCTTCTGAAAGATGTGAATGAAATATTTAGAACTGTCATATTGCTTAAAGAAATAAATTCCACATTCATTGTCCTTTTTCCAAAGAAAAAAGGAGCTACAAATTTTAAAGGCTTTAGACCAATAAGCTTAGCCAATGTTCTTTATAAATTCTTTACCAAAATCATATCTACTAGACTCCAGCTTCTTCTCATGAAACTTATCTCTCAGAAACAAGGAGGATTCATTCAAGGAAGAGTTATTCAAGATGGGATCATTTTGGTACATGAAGCTATCCAATCCATGAAAAATGCAAAGAAAGAGGGAACTATTGTTAAAATGGACATGAACAAGGAATTTGACAGAGTCTCATGGGGATTTGTTGACAAGGTTCTTGAAAAATTTGGCTTTACAAATAAGTTCAAAAAATCATATACATTTGCATTTCATCTCCAATATTCTCAGTGCTTGTTAATGGAACTCATATTGTTTTTTTAAGAGTAGCAGAGGAATCACGAAAGGAGATCCTATGTCTCCTCTTCTTTTTATATTGATGGCTGAAATTTTGAGCAGGAGAGTAAGCAATGTAATTAAATAAAGGGAGCTCAAAGGTTTCAATCATTCTTATTCTCAGCTCAAAGTTTCCAATCAACACTTTTTTGATGACATAATCTTTATTCTCATCGATTCAGTGGTGGAAGCCAAAAGGTTGAAAGGTATTCTTCTAAATTATGTTGATGTTTCGGGGCAAGTAATCAATTCTGATAAGATCTCCTTATACTTCCTCAACGCGCATGAAACCAGACAAAAATATTTATGATATTATTGGGTGCAACATTAATTCATTTTCGGCTACTTACTTGGGTATGCCTCTTTTTCATGGTAAAATCCTGAATGAGGTTTGGAATAATCTTATTGATAGGTTTCACAAAAGTTAGCAGCCTAGAAGGGGGTTGTTCTCTCCCAAGCTGGTAAATGCAATCTTATCAATAGTAATTTCTAGAATATCCCTATCTACATCATGTCCCTTTTAAAACTCCCTACGAAAGTTATTGAAAAAATAGAAAAAATCTAGAAATTATTTCTTTGGAGTGGAGTTGAAGAACATTATAGATACCACCTAGTTATTTAGAATAAAATTTTCCAGCCTAAGAAGCAAGGGGTACTTGGCATGAAAAATATTCCGTGGATGAATAAAGCTATGATAGCTAAAATGGGTTGGAGACTTCTAAAAAAATACCTTCCTTGGACTAGGATGGTTAGAGATAAATATGAAGAATATTCTAGTAATCATGAATGGCTACATAGGGAGGATCTACCTAGTGGTTCACAATTTTTGAATGCCATTGTTAACTTCAAACACTTACTCATAAAAAGTAGCAAATGAGACTTAGGTAATGGGGAGAACATATCCTTTTGGGAAGAAAAATGGCTGCTGAATTCTCTAATAAAAAATAAAGCTGCTTGGTCTCAGTTGGAAAGTCCTTACACTAACCTGGTTGGAAATAAGGTCAATAATTATATTAGAAGCAATGGTGAGGGAAGAAGTTGGTTTCAGCTTCCTACTCTCAACCAACACCTGGAGGAATCAACTAAGACTCCACAACTCACTCTTAATACTTTTCACCTGGATGCAGGATACTCACGATATGAGCTAGTTTGGAAAGACTCGTTTGATGGTTCTTACCCTGTTAAAAGTGGGTACAACATTACTTCCAACATTATCCATTCAACCATTGATTGGAGAAAGGTATGGTTACAAGAATTGACCCCCAAAATTAACATCTTCCTTTGGTTATGCATTCAAAACAAAATTCTTAAAACTGAAAATTAGATTAAAAGAGGGCAGCACATCCCTAATAGATGTAATATTTGCAAGTGTACTAAAGAATTGACTAATCATCTCTTCCTCCATTGCAATTATGTTGTTGAAGTGTGGAACTCTTTTTTTAGGCTAATGGAAGTGAAACAAGTCTTTCCAAATAACATCCTCTTAGCTTGGCAACAATGGAACTCTCCCTTCAAACATATGATTGTTAGAAGAATATAGATGTTGTCCTTTCCACATATAATTTGGATCATTTAGAAAGACAAAAATCAAATTATTTTTAACAACAAAAATCCTTCTATTAATAGAATGTTTAATTAACTTGTTGAAGGAATTAAGCATAATATTTCTAGATTCAGATCCTTCCGCTAAGAAGGAATTTCAATCAAAATGAAAAAGAGGGAAAAATTCTCAAGAAATGGAATATTCCTAATGGGTGCAATCCTAATTCTCCTCCTAAAATTGATAGATCATTTCTCTCTTGGATACCCCCTCCTCTTGACCCCTTCAAGCTTAATTTTTATGGTACCTGTAAAGGAAATCCTAGGATCTCAGATGGTGGAGGTTTCATTAGAGGGGTGACAATGAATCTAATAGCTGCTTACACTGGACCCATAGGAATCCACACTAATCACTATTAGAAAGCATTAACAACTTTGTGGGGATTCAGGCTAGCTCGCTCTCTAAATCTCCAGAAAATTATAATTGAGAGGGATTCCTTGAATATTATTAATTTTTGCAAAGGATCAACCAAAGTTTATTAGTCCATTAATAATATTATTGATGAGGCAATTTAGATAATTAAATCCTTTCCTAGGTATACCCTTGCTCATACCTATAAGGAAGGCAATCAATTAGTGGAATCACTAGCTAACCTAATGGTCATGACTAGTGATTATCAAAATTAGAACCACATCTCCCTACTCCATAATAATGTACAACTCATCATTATTAAGGAGATCCGACAATCAAAACTTTATGAATGTTAAAGGGAGGTAAGGCATTTTTTGTACATTGAATATCTCCATCGTTGCATCTTTATTTTGTCTACTCGCTCACCTAGGGTTTTTCCTACCCTGGGTGGAGACATTTGTAGGGTTGAACCCATCAATTGCAATTATTGGAAGGAATATATTGAGGCCTGGGAAATACTCAAGAAGGGTGGCTTCAACCATTTCATGGATCCGGTCAAGGTCCACGATTGCCATCTCTCTCGTAGTTTCATTCCAGAAGATACTTTAATGGGCATTAAGATCCACTGACCAGGAAATAGGAAGTTTAAAAGTTTAAAGCTTTTTTAGAAGAAAACCATTTCATTGTAACGTGGCCCCACGCCCCAAAGGAATGTGTTTCCTTCTATACAATAATTATGACAGAAAAGAGGAGGCTAAGTTTCTTGCTGAAGAGGAATGTGAAATCCTGGTTAAAGCCAAAGGGTATCTCATAGATTCAATGCCAAAACCATTTGACAAGGATGTCTATTAATCATTGTGAAATACCTCAACTTTGATATGAAATATTTAAAGTCACTACTCTTTCTTCCATCTCATATTTGTGGAATCATATTTACGAAGGAATGTGTGGTGAATTAAACTTTCTATAGCTCTTGCCAATCCCTTGCCACTCTCCGTTAACCTTGTCTTCTCGAGGAGAAACATGTCATAAACCGTGGCTCACCCATTCCTCATTCTCCTTCTATATAAACACTTTGATCTTCTCATTGTCAATACCCCTTGCCCCTCCATTGCACCCTTGCCCCTCCTTCCCTTCTACCTACTTCTTCCAAAACTCCCGCTCCCATTGCTATTCATCCACCTCCCCCTTCTGGATGCATTCTCAAAAGAAAGAAAGTCAATTTAGACAACTTGTCTTCTTCTTCCCTGCCTTCCCCTATAAGTGAAGTGGCTATTGTTACTAGCTTGTTAGTCATGGGAGATAAAGATGATTTAAAAAAAACTAAGGCTAAAGGTTTCAGGGTTGAGCTTGATCCACATTTTGACATGATCACTTGGATAAGAAAGGAATGTAAGGTGTTGAAAAAAAATGTCAGAGGATGCAAGCTTTTTGTTGAAATTGAGAGCAAAGATGATCATCTGATGAAAGAAATGGAGAAGAGAATCAAAAGGATTGAATAAGAACAAGAAAAAATCAGGAATAGACAATGTGACATACTCACTCTTCTCAAGGGAAAATTAGACGTCCTCTCAAACATCACTTCTATTCTTGAAACCAACAAAGGAAAGGAAAATGCCAAGGATGGAATCATTGCTAAAGTAATCAAAGACAATTTGGGCATCCTCAAGTAGAACCTTTCAAAAACTACTAAGGAATGGATTCTTTAGTCTATTTTGAAATGGTTATTTATGATTTTTGTATTGCTTTTTATTTTTTTGTTGATTTGTTGTACTACTACCATAGCACCACTTTGGTCTCGTTGGGGTATTGATGTACTCTTGCTATTGTTCTACAGCTCCCTTGTTTCTTTTTGTACAACTTCTTTGTTGTGACCATTTTTTTTTTTTGTATCTATTATGAATATTTGGGTTTTGGCCTCTTGTAACCTAGGTAGGATCCTTTCAAAAAACCTTTTGTCATTAATAAAAAAATTAGTATTATATTGATCCATCTATATTATAATAAGAAATTGCGGTGCCTAGGTTCACTAGGATGCATGATACGTGTACATGTGTCAAACTATTTTTGTCTTCTTGATTTTTTGCCATAAATTAGTAGTGGATGATATTTTACCTATTTAGTCTATTTTTTGGTATTATTTAGTTCACTTAGGAGGTGTTGGAGTTATTATTATTCTTTTTCTTTTGATTTAAGTTGAGACAAGTATTATTGTAATGAATATATTATCATTACTTATTGTTTGATTGTTTTAATGTAAAGTGGGGATTTTTTTAATAAGTGTTGATTTTTGAAATGTGCTTAGTCTGATATTAGTTATAGGTATTTGACTATACATAACATAAAGATTTGAATTTTTTTTGTTGTTGGTGTGAGTTATGTTCCACATCATTAGGTGAGTCATCTCACTTAGGTGAGATCGTAGGTCTATGTTTCATTTAGGGATTATCACGAGATTCACTTATGCATTGGTGCATCATTTGTGTCATTGGGAGTTACTTTCATATTCTAAGAATGTAACTCCCCCTCTCCACTTGAGTTGTCATGATGGCAGTACTGGGTGTTGCTCAGCACCCTCTATATGTACACCCCTTTAGATCTATGAGATTCATGAGTTTTTTGTGGATTGTAATGAGGTTCTACTAGTTTTTTGATATTTTCATGCACATTCGGTTGATGCTCTCTCCTCTCAAGATCTCATCATGATATTGTTCTCATATTTGTGGATGTTCACATTGTCCCTTGTGATCCTTACGCTTCATGTTTTTGTGCCGTATTTCATGGTATCAGAGCACACATTATGTGGATCTATGCAAATTTTTGGTGTTTTTCGTCTTTCTATCGTGATATACAGATCTTGTTTACAAAATTGTAATGGTTATTACATTTGTGTGTTCAGTGCATTGATTCAGGATTTTATACCTTTGATTTGGTTCTTGTTGTGTTAGTGGGTTATGGTCATGTTTTTGGTGCTCGTGGCTTTCCAGAGTTTGCATGAACATTTTAAGGTGTTGTTATAAGCTCAGATTGCTATTTTGAGGCTATAGTTCATTTTTTCAATGTTGGTGTTTAGATCTGTTCAAAGTTTTAAAAACTAGGTTTTGAGCTCAACTCAGCCCCAGATCACCAAGATGGGAAATGAACTGGCTCCCTCATATCACCATGCATCATTCTCAGCTCTTTTTTGGTAGTCTCTACAACCGGTTTTGTAATGTTTATATTTGATTGTTCGTGCACTCCCTCCGTGGCACTTGAGTCCTTGTTCCCACCGTGCATGCCTTGTTTAAGCCTTACTTTTTTCTCAGATCCTATATCATGTATTTTTTCTTTAGTGTGTTGATCTATGCTACCTTTGACTCATGTATCTATGTGACTAGTACTCTTCCATCTAAGTCTCGCTCGCTTTCTAGCCCTGTGCTTGTCTTCATGCTTTGGTGCATTGTGTTGGTTTTGGATTCACTGTCTTCTTGCATACTTGCTAAGTTTGTCCGTCATGTTTGGATCCCTCTGTTTACCAAGGTTTTATGGTTCCTTGTGCATGCATTGGTCTAATCATTATCACAAAACCTTCCTTCCTTTGGGTTTCTCACTGACTTGGCACCAGTTTTCTCCTCGGTTGGTTCCCTACTCCCTATTCGACATTCCAGAATCTAACCTTCCATGTAACGACCTTTACGGCTTAGCCTCTACTTATACCTCCTTGTAACACACATCCTTTCTTTGTATCAGTGAAAATTTCAGCTCATGGATCCTGACTCCCGTACTCACTATTTTAACGCTCAACTATGACTAGCTCAGTGTGCTTCCCATGCAAACCTCCATGTATTGCATGTTTCCTCCACACCTGATTTGGTTGAATCACCCAGGTATACATGAATTGGTGCCTTACAACTCTTGCTAGTGTTCCTCCACATGCACACCAACCCAATAGACCTCCACGTGGATTTGTACCCTAACTCGGTCACTCTCTGGTTAAACCGTTCCACTTGGTCCACCCCATGCCAACGTGTTGTTTCCTTCACCCAACATAACTTGGTATACAACTCCCCATTGAGCTTTCCAAGCTCCCCACTGAGCCACTTTTAGATCACCCACCACCTAGCTCACTGAGATGCTTGTTGAGTTTCCTTTAAGTTGGTTCTTTCCCTCTTCTCACTCTTGAGCACCAAACACTCCTTGACCTTGTGTTTTTGGGATTTTTTTTCCTTTTTTTCCTTTTATCACCATTGAGCATTGTATAAGGAGAAAAATAAATAAATTATTTTTACAAGGGGGTATCTTTTTCAGGATCATTATACAAGTTGATTGGGATTCCTGGGCCACTTTTTCTTGCTTGTGCTTTATAGTGCTCCTCTTTACTTGTGGCTAGTGAGAGTGTTTTCCACAACCTTGTAGTAAGAGAGCCTTATTTTTATACCATGAGACGCATTTTCTCTCACTTTGAGTAGTGTTTCCTTTTTTCTTTTCCCTCTTTTGTGCTTGTTTGTGTGTGTTCCTCTCCTTATGATATAGGACTTCATTATGGCCTCCACTCTCATGTGACTTATCACCTACTGCAAGGTAAGTGGTCAACTATCTGATGTCACATGTACACACCCTATTATAGTCATGCACTATCTTATAAAGTGTCATAGACAGGGAGTTATAACTTCTCTTCTTGGGTGTCATGTTGTTTGTAGATGCATTATCGGCTAAGTCTGACGTCTTACAGTCTTGCACCCTTCTTCTTATGCACCTTTCTTTTTTCACTTCTGCATCATGGAATACGCTCTTTCCAGACTTGAACATCATAATATCACGTTATAGCCTCCAAAAATTCTTCTTGGGAGAGATAAATATTCAGCTTGGTGTGCTTTCATGGAGCACTACTTTACCTATGAGGGTCTTACACACTTCTTTCTTGGGAAAATTCCTACACCCACTGATTCCGGTCATCTTGAGGACTTTATTGACACTTGTGACCATGTTTTTGGTCACTTGATGATATCCATCACTAGATATCTGTGTATTCATCTGGGAGACTCAGATCCTCCCCACCACATCTAGAGCATCTTTCAGTCTTTGTTTGGAGACCATTCACTTATTGGTGCTGTTACAAAGCTCATTGTTGACCATGTTCATGCTCCCATTCACTCTTCATACTCGTGTTCTATTAGATACCCTTTCTCTGATACATATGTGACCATTTCCCCTTGTTCTCCCTTACATCTTGATTTCTTAGTTGACAACACTCTCCCTATACTTGTTTCTTCCATTGAGTACCACATTACTTCATCTTGGCATTCCAACATCTCTCCACAAAAATTTTATACACTTGTTCTTCGTGTGATGGTAGGTTTTCTAACTCAGACTCACTTGATCCTTATTCTTATGATAAGGATTGTGCTCCCAGTTCTGATACCGAGAGTAGCACTGATGACTCTTCTCCTTATTCTCTCTGTATTCTAGAGAGTGTTGACACATCCCACATCTCATCAAATATTGAGAAGTCTCCTTCTAATCCTCATATAGTTATTACACCAGCCTCCATTCCACTTCTAGTGTGTGAGGCCCCATTCACTATTCTTCCTTCATGATTGGATGACTTATACCTGTCCGAAATTGCTCTAATATTTGTCATTCCCCCTCATTGGGATGAGTATCTTCCCGAATTTGGACGTCTTTTTATAGAGTCCACTTGTGATGCACCAAATATTTCTCACCCTTCTTCTAGTGTTTTGGAGTAGTTCATCATCTCTATTGTTAGGAGTGCCCCTTCTGGGATTCTTACCACTTCCACTTTTCTGGAGTTATTCATTGATCCACCCTTGCTTGTGGATCCCTTTTCTGTTGTGGGGGTTGTTATGTTACCTTCACATCACTTGGACATCCTTTTTGTGGGTGTTCCTCTTCTACAATCTGACAGTTATACACACATGGAATAGCCTTTATTTTGTTAGTTCTCACTTGCTAGACCTATGTCACACTTACATGGACCAGACTCAGAGTTATTCATGATGCTTCCTTCAATTTCCTTTATTAAGTGGGTGGACTTCCAGAACTTCATTTTTGTCCTTCCTAAGGGAAGGCACACAATATGGTGTGGGTGGATCTTCTTCAATCTGGAGGAAGAGGACCACATCATTGAAACTCTTCTAGGAGACTTCCTAGAATTACAGAGTTTAGATCCATCCATGAAATCTTTTGCATTCCTCTTGTCTCCCTCTTCCTCTCTTTTCTTATTTTTTCCAAGAGATTTCCCCTTTGTACATGGGTACCTTATTAGGCTCCTTAGTTTTTGAGACCCATGCTTGGTATCTTTCTTAGATTTGAGAGTATGTTTTTCTCTTGTGGTTGATGTTTTTCCTATTGGGTTTTCCTTCACTTGTTGGGACTCTTTGTTGTGCATGGGTACTATTGTACCAAATCACTCCCATTATTATTTGGAAAAATTATATTTTATTCTAACTTTGATGATCTTAATTTAAGGTTGCGCACACTCTGGCAGTTTGCTTGGCACATTTTGGCTATATTTAGTTCTTCTGCGTGCCCTCCCTACTCCTTCCTTGTGTTTCCTCTTCCTTTCTCTTCTACTCATGCTTTCTCTACACACTCCTCCTATTCTCTCTCTATTATTCTATTTCCTTCCATTTCCCCTTTGTGCCTTCCATCTGCACACTTGATTTCATCCCCGGTCTATCATGCACTCCTTTTGTGCACACCCTAGACTTACTTTCCAATTTGGCTAAGTCCCTTGCATGTCTTTGCACTTACACACTGCGTGCTTTCTTCCTTCATTTCTTGGTCTGCGTGCCCTTTCCTTTTTACTGTCACATCTTCCTCAGTTGAATGGTTGCGTTCTGCTTGCATACTTATCTCATGTAGGTAATAATTTTTTCTTCCATGCCTCTTCCATTTGTGCACACCTTCGTGCCTTCTTCCATGTATGTCATTGTGCCACGTGGCACCTGTTAGACTTGAGTGTGCTACATGTAACCTATCAAAGCACGCTAGAAGGGAAATGAATCCTAACGATAAACCAATGTGTGACACATGAAATAAATGAAAATACTAATGAAAAATTGGCTAAATCCTTCAGTCAATCAGTGCGTAGCACGTTTCATTTTGTGTTAGAGTGACCTGTAGATCTTATGATAGCCATAAATTCTATTGCAGTGTTCATATTCCCACGTGCCTTGAATCATTTGAAAGCTATTGATGTGAGCTACACGTTGGAATTTTAAAATTCAGATTTTAGTTGGATTTGGTAGGTGTAAAATAGGGAAACATCACTCAAATAATTTGTACACACATCTAATCGACTCAACCACTATATTTATGCAAATTTGGCCGTTTTCCTTCTTCTACACACTAAACAAACATGGGAAAGAAAAAATGACGTCCTTGAAGGTCGATTTATAGGAATTCATCAATTTTTATTAGTGGTTGAAGATTTGAATCTAATTTTCCCTCCTTCTCTCTTTCTCATCTCTCCTTCTTCTTCTCTAAATTGTAGAGCTTTGCTCATTAAAAGGGATCCCTCTTTGTTATAACGACACCATGCCAAAATGGTGGCCGACTTCCCATTGGTTTCAGACCTTTGACCTGGTCTCTGTAATGTATTCTCACCTCCTACTATGAATGAAATCGATTGTGCATCGTTAAGAAATAAAAATGGGTTTTATAGAACTTTTATTTTTCCTTTTCCCATTTTATATTGGGTCTTGCCTCTCTATTTTCATTTTTGGCATGATGTGTGTTTCCTCTACTTGTAGTCCCCAAGTTCATGTGTTGTTGTGCACTAGAGAGACGAGTCTTCATGTTTTGATCTATGACACACCTGTCTACCCTCTTCTTCACATTTTCTCCCCTTTCCTTTTCCCTCATGGAGAGAGATGGACCCTTCTTCTGGTACTATCACCACCCCTTTTAGATTAGGATTTCCCCTTTCTACATATCCTTCTATCCCTGGTCCCTTGACATGTTTAGTCTAATATTTTATTTCAGCATTAGAAGTAACACTAGTCGTAGGATTAGATAGAGGAAGTGACCTTCTTCGGAGGTCTGTCTTGAGTGTGCAAGGTCCCATAACTTGCATATGGTCCCATTGTTGCCTCATCGACCTATTTTGACTCGATATGGGATGCATGTGCAAGTTTGAGCTCCAACAATTTTTGGCATGCCCAGTGGACCAATTTGAAGAGATATACATCTTCATCTCAGCAAGTTTGATGTGTTATTGTTGAGATCCAACTTTTAGAGGCATATTTCAACACATTTGGCAACTCCACTAATTCAACACACCCATTATCTCATTCACAGACCATTTTCCCCCTCCTTTCTTTCATTCATTTCTCCTTTTCCATCGTTCCATTTTCCTCTTTTAAAGTTGTGCAATCAAGAATTATTTTCCTTCATGGAATTCCTATTTACAGCAGTAGATCTATTTCCCTTCATCCCCAAAATTTCAAAATCCTCCTCTAAATTAGTTTTATGAGCCCCATCATACTGAATATGCATATAACCCACCTCCCACTAACTCATATTGTTATTTTTATAACTAAAATGTTTATGAAGAATAGGGTTATGTAGATGATGGTGGCGAATCTATAGCAGATGCTAATTTTTAGAGGCAGGAGCAAGAAATGGAGATGAAAATTATGTAACTCAAAATCAAATGCTCGATAAAGGTCGCTAGATTTGGCTGCAAGGTCCCTTATCCATGGGTAGGCCCTTGATCCAAAAATGGATCAAGAATATCCCAATTCTATGTAATATTTATATCAGGTAATTTCTCTACATGTTATTGGCACCTTTATATCTTCGTTAGATAGTCTAGTTATGTTAAGGGTGATCTAGACACCTCTGTATGATAATTTGGGACATACATGTTTTATTTTATGATTCATCAAAATACAAATTTGATTACATTATTTTGTTCCTCTTAAAACATCGTGTAAGTTCAAAAAAAATGGCACCCAATTCCAAGCTCGTATGGAAAATTTATGACCTCCCGAAGGTAGTAGAATTTTTTACGATGACAGATGTGCCCCTAGTGCAAGGTGGTAGTTTTGTAACAACTAGTTTGTGTAAAGTGGCGGTTTAGTAACTAATGGTTTAGAAACATAGAAATCTCAATAGTTGCAATTTTTTGGGCTTCTAGGTGGTTTGTTTTAGCTTTCCACACCTTCCTGTGGTTGTACATTTATAAATTTGAGCCTTTACAAGGTTTCAAGTAAGTTTTTTGAGTGGAATTAAAGTGTGAGAAAAGTTGGGAGAGTGCATTCTTTCCTTGTTTGTTCATAGTGAATAGTTCTTATTTGATTGGGAGTTTGAGAGCAAGTAGATATAATTAGGAGTGTTTATCTTCCTTGAAGGCCAATTTGGTAGTAAGTTGTATCATTTTGGGATTACATAGTGAAACAGAGCTAATTTTCTCTCTTGATGGAGTTTTCCCACCTTGGGTTCTCTCCAGGATAAATATGGTCTCATACTTGTTTATTTCCTATCAATTTGTAGTTTACTTATGGTTATATTGCATAATAAATGGTTGATAAAGAACTCATGCATGTTTCATTCATAGTCACGAGCATAGTGGTCTGTGAATTGCTTAAGTTGGGTAGTTTAACAATCATATTGGTATCAAAGTAGGTTGGATTTTAGTTTTTGTGTGGTGAACTTGTTTTGAGATTGCATTTATATGCCCCTTACCTGAAAGGGAATAGAATGTAGTGAAGGTAGCCTAATTCCATTTGAAGTAAATATTTTTACAAGAAAGTGGAAGAAAATAATTCATGAGATGGCTTGAAGAGATGATGCAGATGATAACAGTGAAGAATGTTTCTACAAGTTGGAGGAGAATGTGGAAAATCTATCTAAATATGTGGACAACCTTTCAGATTCCTTAGGGAAATCAGAGTCCATCATGGGACTACTCATGGAGAATCTTGGTGTTTCGAAAGAGACCTTGGAAGATGATGAAGAGGATGTTTGTGAAAAAGAACGATCCCATGCCATTCCCGTACCTCCTATGTTCAAATAAGAGGCAAATATAGAAATTGATCCTTATGAAGGAGACGTGAATGCTGAGAAGTTAGACCATTGGCTAGCTCAACTAGAGGTATATTTCATTTTGCACAGAATTAATGAAAGTCAACAAATTTCCTTTGCTTGGTTAAAATTGTCCAATCATGCTTTAATTTAGTTTGAAATTAATGTTCATTATTTTGTTATTAAGAAGTGTCCTCCTATTACTAAGTGGGATAAATTTAAAAATATAATAAAAAACAATTCTATTCTATTTGTTATGAGGAAGAGAGTTCCATGTATTGGCAATATCTCAGGAAGAAGCAAGGCTAGACTGTGTAGGAGTACACTTGTGAGTTTAAGAAGAAATATATTCATATGCGAAAGGATATAGCATATCGGGACTTGTGTATGAAATATGTTGGTGGAATCCATAGCCACTTAAGGAGATCCATTCTCTAGGCCAAGACGACAGATGTAAATGAGTTTTATATGCAAGCTCACTATTTAGAGATAGACAATAAGAAGAGTTCATCTACCTCTTAATATGCTTCAGAAAAAGAACATGACACTAAGAAAATGGGAAAGGTAAGTAGAATGGTACTTCTATTTATAAAAATGATATTAAAATTCACTGTGGGCATTGTGATGTTGACACTCATTCCAAGGAAAAATGATAGAAGCTCCACCTAGAATTACATCCCTTCAAAAATAAGAAAAATAAGAAGAAGGATATGGCTTCCCTCTAGGGAGAGGAAGTGTTTTATAGTGAAGAGGTGGATGAGAAAATGTGTTGTGCCTTTTTTCATAGAGAGGTATGCTTGGGTAATAATAGCAATGCTGAAGAGAATGAACTTACTAAGCTCTTTCACATAAAAATTCAATTGAAGAAGACCAAAGTGGATGCTCTTTTTGATTCTTGTTCGCAAGCTAATTTGGTTAGTAAAGAGATATTTAACAAAATGATGTTGAAAACTTACAATCATTCAAGTCCTTAGTCATTGGGTTGGGTAAATAAAGGTGTAGACGTCAAGGTTACTAAACAGTGTATAGTAATGATAAAAATTTTATTGATGAATTCATTCTGGATGTTGTTCCCCTTTATGTGTGTAATGTGGTGTTTGGAAGTCCGTATTTGTATATAAGAGATTCAATATTCACAAGAATATCCAACCAATAATTTTTGGTGAAGGATGCTAAGAGCTATGTCATTTCAACCTTTACAGGAGACTTGAAGACTTTGTTGGTAAGTTCCATTGAATTCCAGAAACTTAGTGCTAGTGGAATGTTTTCTTTACTTATCTAAGGGAGAGAAAATTTGAGATTTTTTTTGTAGAAACCACTCATAACATCATTACTAAAAAATACCAGAAGAAAATGGGATATTTTATTCAGCAATTCAGGGAAGAGCATATGGGGCTGCCCCTAAATTGGGAAATTGAGCATGTGATACATTTTTTACCCGATGGTCCACTTCTAGACTTGGGATTCCGTAGGTAGTCCATGGAGGATTCCTATGAAAAGAACAACCATTAAAATATTTTTTTTAGAAAGCACACACTTTAGGGGTGGCTGGTCACTTTGGTGTGATAGAGACTATTGAACACTTATACAAGTATGATTTTTTGTCAAACATGCAGATATTAGTTGATAACCTTTTCAAGGGTTTTGAGAAATGTTTAGGCATGCCAAGGAGTTCAGTAGATGTTTTTTTTATTACCATACAAAGACAATGGAAAAGTGAGACTGGAAGTCCACAAAGAGGATATGTTCATTGGAACAATCGAGAAGATACACCTCCAGATGCAGGAGTAGTATTCTAGAGAAGATGTGAAGAAGAAAACTCCTCTCCTCATTAGTACTTGAATATTTTAGGGACTTAAAAGCCTCAAATTAGGGATGTATGATCCAAAAATGGATTAGGAATAGCCCAATTATATGTAATCTTTATGTCAAGTACTTCCTCTACAGGTTCTTAACACCTTTATATCTTCACAAGATGGTCTGGTCAGGTTGGGGGTGATCTAGACACCTCCGAATGAAACTTTGGGAAACATATATATTTTTTAGGATGGATATGTCATCAAAATACAAATCTTATTGCATATTTTTGTTCCTCTTAAAAATTCATGTAAGTTAAAAAAATGGCACCCGATTCCGAGTTCATATGCAAAAGTTATGGCCTCCGGAAGGTAACAAACTTTTGAATGATGACAGAACTACCCCCAGTGTAGGGTGGTGGTTTTGTAATTTCCAATCTGTAGGGTGGAGGTTTTGTAACTTCTGGTCTACAGGGTTGCGGTTTTGTAACCACCAATCTACGTTTTGTAACTAATGGTCCAGAAACGTGGGAATCTCAACAGTTGCAAATGTTTGGGATTTTAGGCGGTTTGTTTCATCTTTTCACGCCTCCTTAAGGTTGTACATCTATAAATTCAAGCCTTTGCAAGGTTTCAAACAAGTGTTTTGAGTGGAGTTCAAGTGTGAGAAAATTTGGGAGAGTGAATTCTTTCCTTTTTTATTCATAGTGAAGAGTTCTTGTTTGATTGGGAGTTTGAGAGAAAAGAGATACAATTAGGAGGAGTGTTTATCTTCCTTGAAGGCCAATTTGGTAGTAAGTTGTCTCCTTCTGGGATTGTATAGTGAAGGGGAGATAATTTTCTCATCCACTGGATTTTTTCCCACCTTGCATTTACTCTAGGATAAATATGGTATCATACTTGTTTATTTCCTTTCAATTTGCAATTTACTTGTGGTTATATTACAAAATAACTGATTAATAAAGAACTCATGCATGTTTCATTTATATTCATGAGCATAGTGGTTTTTGAATTACTTAAGTTGGGTAGTTTTATAGATCAAACTTGTATCAAGTTGGCTCAACACCTAGGAGAAGTCGTACTTTATTATTGAGATGTTGCCCTAGACTACAGAATGGGATGAAGAAATGAAGGTTCATAAATCTAGTGTTGATCAACCCTGTCAATGGGGTAACTCTATGCTACCATCTTACAACCCTCCCATTCCTCCTCCCCAAATTACACCATCTCATCTTGCTGCCCATGTTCTCATATTTTTGTGTATTTCCCCCTTTCTAAGTTCCATCTCTTCTCCATCCTCTCCCTTTTCATCTCACCACCATACCTCTACCATTTTTTCTCCGCACACACTTCTATTCATTTTGCACCCATCCTCCCATATTCTTCCAAGTCCCCTCTATATAATTGTGTTTGAAATGAACCCCTTACCTACGTGCCATCCCTAGCCAATATCATCATGTTCGATGACTTTAAAACTATGGATGAGATAGTGCGGGTGCCTATTTCATGAGAAAATTAGTTAGTTTCAAAGAGCACAATTTTAAAGGAGACATAATTGATTGTAGATGTAGAACCATGTGTGAACCAGCCTGTAAGAAATCACTTTAAGAGGAGAGTCTACCAGATGATACCATCTATAGGATCCAACTTCAAAGAAATGGGAAAACCACAAGGATCAAACCATGCCCAATCTGATATTTGGCTATTCAAAACCTAAGTTGCCACCGTTCCTTCTCATTTTAGAGCATGAGTTAGAGTTTCAACATGCCAAAGGTCACTAACAATGCCTCCAAAATACAAGTGCTGAAAAGATTCAGGAGGTATATATATATATTTGATACTTTGAGAATGGTGAGATACCATCTACAGATCAATCTCTCACTCTTAACCAAGACCATGTTCAACACCAAATCAATTACATGGTTGTCGTTTCTGAGGAAAGGTAGTTACTTCTCCCTACCTATTATAGGTTTTACTTGAGCACCCTTCTCCTTTGGTTAGTGTAGGTTAGTTTATGTTTACTTTCAGTAAAACAAGTGCTCATGCACATTCTGCATGTTTTCTCTTGGAACATGTATGATTTTCAACTTTTGTACATAGTTTTTGCTCAACGCGCTCCCTCTGGCGCTATTTATTTTACTGTTGCATGTTTTGTGCATGCCCCTTTTGTTTCTTTAAGGGGTGGCATTTCAATTTTCACAAAGAAGTAGTTCCAACTATTCATGCAAAAATTTCCACTCTTAGAATCAAAATCAGAACATCTTCATATGAGAGTAGTAGTGGTTTAATTCAGAGTTATGTCACTGCTACATGTGACTCTAGGGTGCCCTTCAAGTTGCATATCAATCTTCATGTTTCTAGGTAGAATCCATTCCTAATGAATGTTTTTAAGGCTACTAATATCTTCATTTAGTAGGTAGATGGCCCCCTAAATTCACCAAAATGTTTCCCCAGATAACTCCTTTTGTTATTTAGATAAATTATATTTTATTCTGACTCTAATGATCTTAATTTTAGTTTACACACACTCTAGATGTTCTCTTAGAAAAATTTAGCTGGTTCTAGTTCTTCTGCGTGCCCTTGTGTGCCCTCCCTGCTACATCCTAGTGTTTCCTCTTCCTTTCTCTTCCTCTCATGCTTACTCTGGGAACTCCCATCCTTCCCTCGATGTTCTTCTATTTCCTTCCATTTATCCTTTATGCCTTCCTTTTGCACACCTTCTTTCATCCCTGGTCTGTCGCGCACTTCTTGCATTCACACCCCATAATTTCCTTCCAATTTGGCTAAGTCACTTTCATGTCTTCAGGATATCATATCGCGTGCTTCCTTCCTTCCTTTCTTGGTACATGCACCCTTTGTTGTATAATGTCGCATCTTCCTCAGTTGAATAATCGTGCTCTGCTTACATACTTATCTCATGTAGGTTTGGTTCCTTTCTTCCACACCTCTTCCTTTTGTGTGCACCTTCACACCTTCTTCCACATCAGTCACTATGTTACGTGGCACATGTCAAACTTGAGTGTACTATACATAACCTATCAAATCATGCTAGCAGGGCACCGAATCCTGACGACAAATCAGTGTGTGACACGTGGTAGAAAAAAAAATGAATAGTTGGACAAATCCTTCATTTAATCAGTACACACCATGTTTCATTGCATGTCAGAGTGACTTGTATATCTTCTTACAACCATAACTTTTACTGTAGTGTTTAGATTCCCATGCATCTGGGATGGTTTGAAATCTGTTGACATTAGCTACATGTTGAAATTTTCAAATTTAGATTTTGGTGGGATTTGGTAGGTGGAAAGTAGGGAAATTTCACTCATATCATAAATGCACACATCTAATTGACTCAACCACTAGATTTATGTAGATTTTACCTTATTCCTTATTCTACACTCCAAATAGACATGGGGAAACACATCTGATGTCCTTGCAGGAATATTTGTAGGAATTCATCACTTGGTGGTTGAATATTTGAATCCA